>SRZU01000001.1:876738-1269575 GCA_013183765.1 Fusarium xylarioides | reverse complement strand
TTTAATGATATATATTATGTAATAGAAAAGTTGATGAGTGTCTAAGTTAAAAGAAGTTCCCTGAGTGGGAAAACCTAGGTCTTATATAGACCTCTAGAAGAGCGGGCATTTTGATTCCCAGAGAGGGGTAGTCTTAATGATAATGAAAAGACTATCACAAAAACTGCCGAAATTCGGAGAAAAATAAGATATACTTTTTACCCAATTTGGAAGGCGCTAGGCTTTGGAATGCTTATAAAGCTTAAATAGGAAAATAGGGTTTTTCGTGGTATGTTATGAATTATCCAACTGAGGGGTAAAATCTCGTATACATAATCCTCATTATATAATCATCACGTGACACCGGTCACGTGACTTTCCCACTGATATTTCCTTAATAAGAAATATTTAAAGTTATAGGAAAAACTTTAATATATGGAGTTTGCTCAATTCTCCATATTTTGCTCAGGTAAGCACACTAATCGAAAGCCCTAAATTTTCTCATTATTTTGGTATATATTTTGCCCTGATTAGTCATCTAGAACATAATATATTCCTTAGTTATATAATAAGACCTTTATATAATATCAGGTCTTAACAAGAAGAAAGTTAAAAAGGAGTACTTTAAGACCCTTTTAGTATATATATTAAGATCTTTAAGATTATATAAAAGGCTATAATAGATTAAGATAGCTACTAGTTATTAAGAATAAATATAGTAAATAGATATTTATTTAAGCTTTATATATAAAGCAGTATAATATAGTATTTAATGCTTTATTTTACTTTAAATGCTAGGTATAATATTAATTTAAAGTAGTAATTTATATAATCTACTAAGATAATAAGTATACTATAATTGTAGTTAAGGGGCTAACTTAATTCTAATACTAGGCGAATTTTTAAGGTATTAAGCTAAAGCTTATACTACTAGATACTTATAAAGTAAATAGAGCTGCTAAATAAAGCAGCAAGTAAATTACTATAAAATCCATTTTAATGCTTTATAGAGCTAACCTGCTAGAGGAGCTTTAGCCTAAGAGTACTAAAATAGCATCTTATCTGCTTAATATTAGCTTATTATATAGACTTAAATAGAAATTACTAATTAAAGTACTTAAAGAATAGTTTAAATATTATATACTATTATAAATAAGAAAAGAAAATGCAAATCTTAAACTAAGTATAAGTTTACTGCTTATATATAGTTACTATATATACCCCTTAAGAAGGGAAAAGGAAGGAGAAAAAGAAAAAAGAAATATAAAGATTAAGCTAAAATTATATATTAAATACTTAGTTAGCTATATTATAAGTAATATATATTATATCTAGATTCTTTACCTTAAGAGAGTAATAATAATATAAAAAATATAGTTTAATAAATCTATCTTTTATAATAAATATACTAAGCCTTAGTTAAAAGAGCTTATTATTAAGCTAAATAACTAGGTAATTTATAAAGATTAATCTTATTTAGATAAGATTAAGATAAAAAGAGCTCCTTAAGTAAATATACTAGTTAAATAACTAGTTAAATTAAGCTTAAAGGTAAATATTATACTTATAAGTATCTTATAATAATTAAAGAGTATAAAGGATACTTAAGGTATAATAAGAGATTTAACTAGACCTTAACTAATTAGACTTAAAATGCTAAAAGTAACTCTAGAATTAGATATATACCTAAAGAGTAGTAGTATAGCTTAAACTCCTTTAAGCCTTAATATAATAATATAAGAAAAAGAAACCTTTCTTAAAGTAAAAGATAATATAATAAACTAAAAGCTTTAAAGCTTTACTAGTATAAATAAAAGCTTACTAGTAGAAAGTATTATACCTTAAGAATAATAAAGTACTACTAGAAATATCCCTAGAAGCTTAATAGAAAGTTAAAGAGTATAAATATAATACTCTTAGGAAGTAAATAAAGTGCTATTAAATAGTAAGTATATATTAAATAAATTAATAAAAGTAACTCTTAAATGCTTTAAAACTCTAGATAAAAGCAGGATAAAAGCTAAAGATACTATAAAGCTTAAGGGATAAGAGTAAAGTGCTTTACTTACTTTTAAAATATAGCCTTAAATATAGGATAAGATGCTAGATAAAGCTCTATAAGTAAGCAGAATGCTATTTAAGATACTAGATTAAACTAAGATAAGAACCTTAGCTCTACTAAGATATTAAATATACTCTATAATATAAGATAAGATAAGGACTTTAGCTCTACTAGGACTTAAGATATATACTATAATACCAGTTAAGATACTAACTAATACTCTACTAGAAGCAGAAATGTAGGTAATAATATAGCTAGAGCTCTTAGCAAATTAAGGAGTATAATTAAAAAGGGGCTAAGAATGCCTTAGAGGGAAATAACTACTTTTAGGAGAACTATTAAGATATAGTACTTAATAATAAGATATTAAGTAAGATAGAAAAAGCATAAAATAAGACTTAAAAATATAAAAGAAGATATAAGGGTATAAATAAGATAATAAAGTAGCTTTCTTCTTAACTAATTACTATAGAGAAAAGCTACTATATCCTAGAAGTATCCTTATAGCTTGTTAAGGCTTGAATAAAATAGCCTATGAATTCGATATAGGTTGAAGGATAGATAACTGTAATAGGTGTAGAAGAGGCTGTAGAAATAGGAGGGAAAAAGGTTGTAACTGTGTTGTAGATAGGCATAAGGTAGGATGTATAAGGTAAAAGTAGATTCGTTGAGAAGAGCGATTTTTTCTAAATTTAATGATATATATTATGTAATAGAAAAGTTAATAAGTCTCTAATTAAAAAGAAGTTCCCTGAGTGGGAAAACCTGGGTCTTATATAGACCTCTAGAAGAGCAGGCATTGTGATTCCCAGTGCAGAGTAGTCTCAATGATGATAAAAAGACTATCACAAAAACCGCCAAAATTCGGAGAAAAATAAGATATACTTTTTACCCAATTTGGAAGGCGCTAGGCTTTAGTATGCTTATAAAGCTTAAATAGGAAAACAGGGTTTTTCGTGGTGTGTTATGAATCATCTAACTGAGGGGTAAAATCTCATATATGTAATCCTCATTATATAATCATTATGTAACCCCAGTTACATGACTTTTCTACTGATATTTCCTTAGTAAGAAATATTTAAAGTTTATAGAAAAACTTTAATATGTAGAGTTTGCTTAATTCTCTATATATTGCTTAGGTAAGCATACCAATCGAAAGCCCCGAATTTTCTCATTATTTTGGTATATATTTTGCCCTGATTAGTCATCTAGAACATAATATATTCCTTAGTTATATAATAAGACCTTTATATAATATCAGGTCTTAACATAGCTTTTACTACTTTCCTTAATGCAATTAAAAAGGCTAAGAAAGCTAATAAAAAGAGCATAATAAAGTTAAACTTAAAGCTTAATCCTTTAAAGCCTAAGCAGATATATAAGACCTTAAAGCCTATAAAGATTTACTAGAATGCACTCCTTTTACCTCTAAAGATATAAAAAGAGCTAAAGACTTATATATTTAAAGAGCTATTCCTTGCAGTAGTATATACTAAAGTAAAGAAGCTTATAGACTTTAAGACTTAGATAGTAATATTATAGTAAGATATATAGATTAAACTTATATTTATAAAATAGGTATTTATATATAAATTTAACTAGAATAGAAACTTAAATAAATGCAAAGTGCAAATCTATATACATAGAGATCTATAACTAGAAAATACAATTTAAAGTATATATATAGTAACTCTTGCAGTGCATTTATTCTATATTATAATTGCTCTAGTAGCTAAGTATAATCTTAAAATCTACTAACTAGATATAGTAAATGCATTTATTAATGTAATATATAATAAAAATAAACCTCTAATTATATACTACTTCCTATAAGGCTTTAAATAAGCTAGAAAGCTTATAAAGCTAGAAAGAGCACTATATAAACTAAGAGACTTACCTATTTTATAGTTTAAGGAATTCTTAAGTACTTTAAAATGCCTTAATCTAAAACCTAGTAAGGAAAAGGAGTGCTTATTTTATATAAAAATGTAAGATATACTAGTAATATTCTTTATAGATAATATCCTTATTTTATATTACTATAAGCAGAAAGAAGCTATAGATAAGATTATTAAAGTACTAAAAGAGATATATAAGCTTTAAGATAAAGAGGAAGCTAAGTAGTTCTTAAGAATTAAAATTATTAGAAACAGGCTAAACAAGAAAATCTACCTTTATTATAACTTATATCTAGAGAAATGCATAGTTAAATATAACCTTAATAAGTGTAACTAGTTTCTTACTATTTCTATTCTTATTACTAAGCTTTCTAAGAGAGAGAACTAAGTATCCCTAGCCTATATTAAGTTATATTAAGAAAAGGTTAAATCTTTACTATATACTACAGTAATAGTAAGGCTAGATATTGCTTTTATAGCATTTTAGCTTTTTAAATACCTTATAAATCTAAGTAAAGAGTACTATAAGTCTATAGACTAAGCTCTTTAATATCTTTATATTACTTATAATTTTATAATTGCTTATAAAGGCAATTATAATAAAACTTAACTGCACTATATAGAAATCTAGAATATATAGCTATAATAAGAAGAAGGTAAAGGAAGCTTTTAAGTTACCTATTTACCTATAGTAAAGATACTAGCAGATAGATTAACTAAAGCTCTATTATAGTAGCAATTTAAATACTTTAAAGTATTACTTAATCTTATATAGCTTAAATAGTTAAAAGTCTTAATAAAGTAAAGTTTAATTATTTAACTAGCTAGTAATAAGGGCAAAGAGCCTAGGGTATTTTCTATAGCTAAAATACTTCTATCTAAGCATAATAAACAGTTTTAAAAAGCTTAAATAATAGTATTATTACTAATATCTTTATCTTTATCTTTAACTTTATTATTATTATTAATAGGAATAATACTACCAAGTCTTGCTAAGCTATTATAGATTATATTAAGAGCCTTAAGATTTATTATACTAGAAAAGCTTCTTTCCTTAGAAGTAAGTATACTAAGCCTAAGATAAGGAATCTTAAAGACTTAAGAAGGAAGAATATAATAGTTAAAGATAGTAAAAAGGGTAAGGTAAGCCTTAAAGAGCTTAAATATAACTAAAGTGTAAATCCTAGTATAAGTAATCTTCTATATAAATAATTAGCTTAAAGTAAATAGATAAAGAAAAATAAATAACTTATAGAATAAATGCTATTAGTAATTGTATTATAAAGGGTAATAGCTAGAGGAAGCAAATAATAGAAATTAAATAAGTTAGTAATATACTTAAGAAGAAATATAAAAGCACTTATAGGCTAGTATAACTCTTATAACTACTATAAAAGCAATAATAATAATACTTTAAGTTAAGCTTATTCTTTATAGTATAATAAGATAATAAATTCTTACCTAATAAGGTACCTTTAAAGTACTATATATATAGAAATGTATACTCTTTGCCTTTAAGAAACTTAAGCTTATACTTTAAAGCATATAAGGTCTTAGAAGTCTTAGGGGTTTTTACTAGAATAATTATAGCAGAGGAATTCTTCTTCTTAGCAGGGTAAAAGGTCTTAGGTATAGTATTATTATTAGAAGGAAGCTTAACCTTACTATTATAAGGTATTATAATACTAGTAGAGCTTTTAACTTCAGTTAAAGCATAATTAAGCTTAGGGATATTATCTTTAAGTTTAGATTTAAGCTATATTACTTCTAATTAGCATATATAATAAATAAGAAATAAAAGTAAAACTTATAATAATAGCTTTACCTTTTAGGAAAGAAGAATAAGTACTAGACTTATATATAACTTAATAAGCATTAAGTTACTTATATAAATGTATACTACTAGGAGAATAGCTATAGCAAGATTAAAATAACCTTCTAAGAGGCAGGTAAGAAGGCTAGGTATTAGGCATAGTAAAGAGATTAATAGAAGGCTTATAGGTATAAGTTATAGCGCTTAAATTAGGGGTATAAAGCAGTAAAGCAAAGCAGTTATACATAGAGTAACTAGTATAAAAAACAGTAGCCTAAAGGCAATTATTATATTCTTTATAAATAGTAGAGTTATTAAGAGCAGAAGGCTATATTAAATTATTAGCATATAAGCAGAATAAAGAGCATACTATTAAAAGAATAGATGCTTTAAGGTAAGAGGCTAGTAAGATAATTATATACTATAATAAAAATTATAAAGCTTAAAGGAGAAAAAAGAAAAAGAGATTATAAAGAGATAAAAGGAAGACTTTTATAGCTAAAAAAGTAAAGACCTAAAGGCTACATAGTGCTTCTTTATTGTAATTTACTATGCCTATTATGCTTACATTTATAAGATTAAGAGGGTATATACTTAAGGTAATAATAATATAATGCTATTATAATTTCCTATTATCTATCTATTTCTTTTCTATTATAAAAGCATATTAGGTAAAATTAAAGCTATTTAGGACTTATTTAACTGCATAAATAATATGCAGTTAAATAGGGGGTATATTAAGCTGTAAATAGCAAAACGCTCTCTGATTGGTCAGATTGAACCCACTGCGCGATTTCCATAGCTTGATAAGGTTAAACCAACTGCTACCTTCAATTAAAGAAAACAAGGCTCTTTCAATCAATGCTAGAATGCTCGTTGTGACTAATCTACGCTTTGTATAACACTAATAATATAATAACTAAAAATAGAAATAAATTAAATCCTAATATTATTAAAAAGTCTATTTTATTAAAAAGCTGGGATATAATTAAAGAAGAAAAAGAAGAAAATAAAGAAGAAGAAGAAGAAATAGAAGAAAATATATATTTAAATACTTTAATAAATATAAATAATAGCTTAGATATTTATAACTTAGATTAAATTAAATAATATTATAATTATAAGTTTTCTTTTGAATTAATATTTATTAATATATTTTAAAAATTATTTTTATATTTATATTTCTTTTTATATTTATATAACTTAGCTATATTTTTAGAAATACTATATATCAAAAAAAAAAAAATCTTACTTTTATATTACTATTAAAATAGATCTTTATATAGATTTTTAATAAGATTTTTATATTATATTTTAAAAAATTATCTTTATATTTATATTTCTTTTTATATTTATATAACTTAGCTATATCTTTAGAAATACTATATATTAAAAAAAAAGAATTTTACTTTTATATTATTATTAAAAAAAACCTTTATATAGATTTTTTAAAAAAAATTATTTTCTATTTTAAAAACTATTTTTATATTTAAATTCTTTTTATATATATATAACTTAACTATATCTTTAAAAATATTATATATTAAAAGAAAGAAAATTTACTTTTATATTATTATTAAATTAAACCTTTATATATATTTTTAATAAAATTATTATATTATATTTTAACTTTATTAAATTACTGTTAATACTACTGTTTATTGCCTTAGCATTAGTTATCATTTTATAAGGTAAATGTGCTTAGTTAAGTAAATTCTATTTAATTAATTATAGCTTTATTTTACTTACTAAAGGACTCTTTAACTTTTAGTTATAAACTCTTTCTTATATATAGAATTTTTTTTATTTTATAATTAGCTTTAATAGTAATTAACTTTATAGAATTTTCTAGGTAATTCTATTATATATAAACTCTAAATACTACTTATAATATAAAAGCCTACTTATAGATTAATAATAATTATACCTA
Organism: Fusarium xylarioides; assembly: GCA_013183765.1. NCBI lineage: Eukaryota > Fungi > Ascomycota > Sordariomycetes > Hypocreales > Nectriaceae > Fusarium > Fusarium xylarioides. The sequence continues at coordinate 1,261,893 of SRZU01000001.1, read as the reverse complement.
TAAGTATAATAATACTAGAGATCTAAAAGCTATATTTAGTCTTTAGCCTGCTAAGGTATAGATCTATTATATTTAAGATACTTAGCCTTTATATCTCTCTATTAAGCTACCTTTTATAGTAGAAGCTTCTAGTTAAGTAGCAGAGAAGCTTATACTTAAAGATAATTAGCTTTTATAACTAATTATCTATTTACTAATTATAGCTAATTACTAATAATTAACTAGCTTCCCTTTTTACTTTAATTCTTATCTTTTAATATATATTTATTTATAAGGTAATAATATTACTATTATAAATATTTTAAAGGTAATTATAGCTAGTTAAGATAGACTATAAATATAATTAATTAATACTTACTAGTTATATATTAAGTAAGTTTAATATCTTAATTATAATTAAGGTTAGTATTATTAATCTTATATTAGGGTAAAGAACTTGCATTTAATAGAGGCTTAATTAGTTTATTAATAGTTTTATAATTATTAAAATAACTTTAAGGATAAATAGATTAAGAAAAGTTAAAGTTATAAGAGAGTTATAGATCTTATTAGTTATTAGGCTTTTTAAAGCTTTTTAGCTAATTAGGTAATATATTTATTATAATTAGAATTACTTAAAATACTATAGCCTAAAGGTAATCTTATTAATTAAGTTTATTAAGACTTTAATCTAGCTAAAGACTTTATTATTAATACTTTTATAGCTTATTAAAATACCTAGGTCTTATTTATTAGTTATTACTAGGTTAAAGCTATAAAATATTATATTTTAAAACTTAAATTTAAATTTAAATTTATTTTTATATAATTAAATTATATCTTTATAAAAATTATAAATATAAATATATAAATTACTATTAATACTACTGTTTATTGCCTTAGCATTAGTTATTATTTTATAAAGTAAATATACTTAATTAGGTAAATTCTATTTAATTAACTACAGCTTCATTTTACCTGCTAAAGGACTCTTTAACTTTTAGATATAAACTCTTTCTTATATATAGAATTTTTTTTATCTTATATAATTAACTTTATAGAATTTTCTAGGTAATTCTATTATATATAAACTCTAAATGCTATCTATAATATAGAAGCCTACTTATAGATTAGCAGTAACTATGCCTATAAGTGTAATAATGCTAGAGATCTAGAGGCTATACTTAGTCTTTAGCCTACTAAAGTATAGATCTATTATATTTAAGGTATTTAGCCTCTATACCTCCCTATTAAGCTACCTTCTATAGTAGAAGCTCCTAGTTAAGCAGCAGAGAAGCTTACACTTAAAGATAACTAGCTTTTGCAACTAGTTATCTATCTGCTAATTATAGCTAATTGCTAATAACTAACTGGCTTTCCTTTTTACCCTGATTCTTGCCCCTTAGTATATATTTATCTGTAGGGTAATAATATTGCTATTATAGATGTTTTGGGGGTAGTTGTAGCCAGTTAGGATAGGCTGCAGGTGTAGTTAATTGATGCCTACCGGTTGCGCGTTAAGCGAGTTTAATATCTTGACTATGATTGAGGTTAGTGTTATTGATCTTATGAGGAGTAGTTAGGGTGGAGAACTTGCATCTAATGGAGGCTTGGTTGGTTTCTTAATAGTTCTATAATTGTTAAGATGACTTTAAGGATAGATAGATTAGGAAAGGTTAAAGTTATAGGGGAGTTGCAGACCCTATTAGTTAGGCTTTTTAAAGCTCTTTAGCTAGTTAGGTAATGTATTTATTATAATTAGAGTTGCTTGAGATGCTGCAGCCTAAAGGTAACCTTATTAATTAAGTTTATTAAGACTTTAGTCTAGCTAGAGACTTTATTGTTAATACTTCTATAGCTTATTAGAATACCTAGGTCCTATTTATTAGTTGTTACTAGGTTAAAGCTATAAAAAATAAATATATAAATTTTAATTTTATATTATATAAAATTATATATTATATATATCTTTAAAAATAAACTTTTTATATATTTATTTTAAAAATAATATTTTAAATATATAATTTTTTTAAAAAATACTTTTTTTATATAGTTATATCTTTTTAATTTATTACTTAAAAAAAAAAAAAAATCTTAATATCTTTTTAAAAATAGAAATTAGTATTACTATTAATATTACTAATTTACTAATTTTATTACTAATTACTAATTACTAATTTACTAACTACTTTTTTTTTCTATTACTAATTACTAATAGAAAAAAACCCTTAGTAATTACTAATTACTAATTACTAACGATTTTGCAACCCTGCCTGAGCATCCCTTTAACCCTGAGGCTGAGGGCGTGCCTTAGTCCAAGATCAACGTATTAGCGGGCTGATTCTCGAATCCTCCTGGGGACAAGATGCCGTGATTACCGATTTGTTGCTCCCTCATGCAACCTTGTGTTATTAGACGCATGTCACTGCTGCCATGTTATAGCAGGTCTGTTGCACTAACCATCTACTTCTTATTCTCTCATTTGTTTCTCTTGATGTGCGAAATTTCTCATCATGGCTTCTCGCGTGCCTTATCGTGTGTTCCTCTCGTTGATTCCCCTCGTCTGCGTGGTCGTGCTTCTTTCTAAGCAACCGTTTTTCGATCGCTCACACATTCATCGCATTACTGATACAGATATCAGCGTTTCTCTATCGCTTCCCCGACTTAACTTTTCAAGGTCGCATCACGAATATTACGCATCAGATGCCGCTCGCTCGTTATGCGCCTCTCATGGTTACACTGTTTTCAAACCTCATCCCGATGCGCCAAACGGTCGCCGCAAGATTTACGACCTCTTCATGGTCAATACAGAACTGGACTTTCTCGAGATTCGACTAAAGACCCTTTATAATTATGTCGATTATTTCATTATCGTTGAGGCACCACTGACCTTCCAGGGTGGCCCCAAGGACCTTGTCATCCGCGACAACTGGAAACGCTTTGAACCTTACCATGACAAGATGATTTATCATCAGCTCGAGTATCCAAAAGACTTCAAGCCCTTGCGTCATTGGGATCGGGAAGACTTACAGCGCAACGCTATGTTCGACCAAGTTTTCCCAAAGCTCACTGGCGAGCAAACCCCAACTCCAGGCGATGTCATTCTGGTTGCCGATGTCGATGAGATTCTGCGACCTGCAACAATGCTGGTACTTCGGACATGCAACTTCCCTCGTCGCCTGACCCTTTCGTCCAAGTTTTATTATTATTCCTTCCAGTTCCTCCACGATGGGCCCGAGTGGCCATTCCCACAGGCAACATATTACCAAGGCATGCGTAATACCATTCTTCCTGGAAACTTGAGAACTGGAGATGCAGGAATTCCTCTGCTCAGGGATTTGGAAAAGGGAACATTGGCCAATGCCGGCTGGCACTGCAGCTCGTGCTTTTCGACAATAGGCCAATTCCTGAACAAGATGGCCAGTTTCTCACATGCGTGGATGAACCACGAATTCTTCCGCGATCGAGATCGTATCGCAAATGCCATACGTGAAGGTGCTGACCTATGGGGGCGTAAAGAGAATACATTCACTCGAATAGACAATAACGCCGACCTTCCAACTTGTCTACTTGAGGATCGGGAGAGGTTTCGATATATGCTGGATCGAAGTGGCAAGACCGCGGGGTTTAGCGACTACCCATGAACTTATGTTTTGTGGCGGATGATTATGAGAAATGCATTTAGGTCTGGTATGGTTTGGTTTGGTTTGGTTCATGATTTCTGGATGAGTTAGTTATGAGAATCGAGATACCCCTTCAAGAATGAAGTGTTTCAGCCTCCAACAACTCCCAAGCCTCAGCCAGCTTTTTGGAGTAACTGCGCCTCGGTACGGAATCTTCACAACTGTCTTCGATATTCGTGCATATAAATACTTTACTGTTGACCAGACACTGTTAGATGTTGTTCTTTATCGTTATGAGTTTGATTTGGCGTCTGTCTTGATCAATTTAAGATCCTCCTCTGAAGGGAAGGGCTCACATTCGTACCATATTCAAAGGGGGAAGAAGGAAGGAATGTGCCGAAAACAGTGGCCCTGTGACGGCAACAACCTTCTTCCTAAGACCTAGCCCATCCATACCTTACCCATTTCACTGGACTTGCCCAGCTAACGGTGACCTACCTAAGTCAGGCATCCATCCATTATCGAGAATCCACCCTTGGGCAACTTCTCTCCACCATCACAACTCTCAATCAGCAACATCAACATCAACCTTGAGTTTCTGAGGTCAGCTCTCGTCTAAGCGATGGTCGAGTCACATCGCCATCCAATCGCTACCTGATCCTCGTCACGTAGCGTCACTTTCTCCGCAGCTCCTCAGCTCTTGGACTACCAGGTGGTCCAGTCACGATAGCCTCAGTGTCAGCTCCCAATAAGCATCCCAGGGTCGGTCATATCAGGGGTTCAAAAGTCATTCGGAACTTGAGCCGTGTGAGGGATGTCCATTTGCAGAAAAGCCATTGTCTAGCGCAAGACGTTCGATTCGCTCACAGTCGTTGACGGCGCTCCAATTAGAAGCCCGAGTCCACCTTTTCCAAACCTCGAATTCCATTTCATTTCCGTACGAGGAAGTAATAATTTCGACCCTTTCCCACACGATAATTTTTTTCATATTTCTTTCTCTACTTTATTCGAACGATATGCCAATACGCTTCGCACTTCTATGCATTGAAGCTCACTGATAATTCATTCACATACGTTCAGTTGCGCTGTTTGAACCATCTCACCACTCCGTCTCCACCCCCGTACCGATAGAGCCCTCCGCTCCGCCTCCGTTCACCGCCGTCCCCGTCTGATCGGAGCTCCCGAGGGCTGTCCGAGTGCACAAGCATGACCTCATCGCAATCCCTCATGCCTTTCAAATTATCAAAGCTGAATGTTGCCCAAAATTGTTCCAGGCCAAGCTTGTTTACTATTTGTTCTATTCGTATAGGCTGTTCTTGCTTCCTCATCTATCAACAACGATCTCTCGAGCAACGAGCTGCAGCACGATGGATTACCCCGACTTAGAAACAGACACCCTCGCCTCGGGGAGCAAGAAAACATCAGACCTTGATCTAGGATATCAAAATAAACCCAGCAAAAGGTATCCTAAGCTTATGCTAATTTACCTAAAACTTTTTGTCATCTAGGATCAAGATCCTAAGTTTTCTTTCCTCCCCCAGCCTCGGAAATAACTCACACCTACAAGGTTTAGAGACATGGAAGCGACCATCTAGGAAAGGGACCCGTTCATCGGAAGCACCTGGCCGTTCAAGAAAACGACAACACCCAGTCAGAGGCACCCACGATATCCTTCCCTGCTGCACCTCAGATCCTCACCAGTTCGTTCGCTCGGCCGGGGTGTGGGTGCGGGCGGGAACGCGATGCGCTGCGTGATGCGAGGCGGGATTGACAGGGCGATGAGCCACTGCAAAACTGGCGTGCGGCGCTTGTCAACTGCAGCGATGAGTTGGCCAACGCATCAAGTGGTCCGTGTGTAGCCTCCTAGAGTTTCCCTCATCAACAACCCCCTCCCTCACCTCTTTTCTTTCGTACTTTCTTGAACTACAGATTTCATTCTCTCTGTTTATCCTAATATTTGGCTATATTCTACAGCTTCTGGTTTACTTGTCGGGCTTTTTTCTATTGAAAAAAAGTCTCTTGGCTGTGAAAATGGGTGTTGATAAGTATCCACACCCAAGCATCACCTGGACTTTCTCCGCCTCATATTGACAACTCGACCCATGTCATCTGGGACATTCGATTCTTTCCAACAAACAGTCAAATGTTGAAAATCCATTCAATGCTTATTAAAGTCACTCATCATCCTCTCAACCAACACGGGTTTCAGCGATACAACTCAGAAAGAGTCCATCTCTTGCCACTATTCTTGACTAACAAAACACAACTCAGTCATACATTCAAACTCGAATCGGGATCTGGATTTGGTTCCCTTGTCTATAAACACACGCGTCTTCCCATCAACTTCCTGGCTTAAAAACTGAACGAACATTTTCATAACGACATAATCATTCAGTCATCAGCCGTTTCTAGTCAGCCGCTTGCAGGTTACTTACACAAGCTGTGGCCGACAACTGCCCATGCTTTACTCGATCAAAGTATGTTCCAAGCAGAAAAACAACATCCAAGAATCATATCGTCATCATCGTCAACAGCAGCAGCAGAAACAATAGCGCCATCAACAATGGCAACAGCGCCTAGGCCCCCGGTGAATAACAAAAGGAAACAGTGAGGAGTGGCAAGCGCCAATTCCATATACAAAAACGGCGTCCCTTGGGAAAAGGCCTTTTCTCCTTTCTAGCCAGTGCTGGATTTCTTCCCACCATGCAAGATTATGCTCCGTCCATTAACAAAGAAAAGTGTCATGGTTTTTCCAGGACCTGGGTAGTGGCGCCGTGAGAACAGCGAAGAAGTCTTCGAAACCCCGGTAAAAGCTGCGTATGGGCCAACAGATATCTGGAAAAATCATGAGCTCGTGAGAGAGGAATTTATATATGTTTACCCTTGGTCTCTTCACTCGCTTGTCATAAGCCGGTCTTGTGCTCTGTTGTTGGCCCGAGACCCAAGCAAAGAAGCCTTTGTCTGGTAGTTATTGAAACAACTAGCACAGACTTGGACGCTTGTTACCTCTGGAGTCAGAGGGCGTGGAAACATCCCCAAGCGAGTGTTACAGCCACCACACCAGCGAGTTATGGCGCTGATTATGGTCGCGTGGCATACTTCATTAGAAACTCGACTACTGCGTCAAGGTTTGTCTCTTCTTTCGCGCTGATACCATAGCAGCACACCTCACGTCCACGTATGCTCTTCAGGTCTAGCTCGTCAATCAACTCATCCACCGAAAGCTTGTCCGGAAGATCGGACTTATTCCCCAGGATGAGAAGTGGTATACCCTCAAGCGACTTGCGGCTCATGAGATCATGGAGCTCTTCCTTCGCTTGGGGAATCAATGGTGTATCGGCAATATCCACGATAAAGACGATGGCGCTCACGCCTCGGCAATATCTTTCCCACATGGTTCGAAACCGGGGCTGGCCGCCAATATCCCAACACTTCAAGGTAACATGTCCGCGCTGTACCTTTTTCATGTTGAAACCAACGGTAGGGATGGAGCTATCATCTGGAGTTAGCACTGGGACCTCATGACACAGTTGAAATGTCCAGACAGGCTGCAGCGAGATCGAGGAAATTCATGGCAAGAGCCAGTATTGGGAAGCGCTTACTCGAGAGTGAATTCACCGCCCTACAAACGCGACGGTCAGTTACAAGCGGTCAAGCAAAAAAACGACATGTCGGAACCTACAGCAAGAACTCGTAATAACGATGTCTTTCCAGCATTTTGCAAACCAACCATCGTCACTTCCATTTCCATCGCCCTGAGAGTCATTATCAGCATGCGGGTTCAAAAGCTGCGGCACCTGTCAAGAACAGCGAGTCGCGAATGAACTTGAGGTTTCTGTTGGTTTCCGTGGAAGCAACCTCATGATTATGGCTACTTACCAGAACATGCGCATGAGCCAATTGTAGACCCTTTGGAATAACCCTGCCATATTTGCTATCGGGTCACGAAAAACGTTGGTCGGGCTGCGGTAGGCGGTCGGGTGAAGGCGGGGGTGCTGATTGGAAGAACGCTGCAGCTTGTCGCAAAGACGAACGAGAGAAATGCCGTTTCTTTTGAAAGCTTCTCGTCTTTGACAGAAGAACACAAAATGTCTCGGTTTCGCGAAAGACGGTAGAAGATGTGGTGGGCGGGGTGTTTTATGGGCGGGCAATTCTTGTTGGTGCTCAGATGCAGGGTCGTGGTCCTTGGTGACAGAAGCGAGAGGAGTAGCAGGATGGCGGTTTAGGAAAAGCGACTTGTATGACGGTGGCAGGCGACAAGTAACATCTGCACCTGCAAAGTTGTGCGCGCCAGCGTCTAGGCGTTTGGAACAAGGTCGGCGTCGGCGTCGGAGGCGGGTTCGAGCGGCGATGGAAATAGTGAAGGAGGAGAGGCTCGTGGTGCAACGACGGAGGAGCAGTACCTAGATTGGCACAGGTGACGCCTAGGCGGAGGCACAAAAAAAGGGCCCCACCTGGGACGAGATGACGGCCGAGACAGTCAACAGAGACGCCAGAAAGGGCACCCAAAAGACACCAGCAGAGACCACCAACGGGCACGAGCCTTTGGGGCCTTTGAGGGGGCAAGGAATGGGGAAGTGGTGGGAACGACCCGTGCCTGGCGGCGCAAGTAGCGTAGCTTTTAGCGCAGATACAGCGCCAAAGGAGCCCAGAGAGGTTACCGAGAAAGATTTGGTGCTGTAGATGGTTAAGTCGAGTGTAAGCGCGAATATCAAACTCAACGCAGGTCGAGGTACTTGGCAGTCGTGAGACCGGCAGCTATCCCACTGCTAGCTAAGGTACCCAGGTAAGCTACTAACTAACCCAGGGTATGTATCGATGGCAGCAGGAGAGCTTGAGCTCCAGGTCAAGTCAGGCCAGGTCGGGAGGCCTAAGGCAAGGTAGAGCTCGTGCAGGGATGAGCAGTGAGCGGGAGCGCCAAAAGGTAGTGATTGGGGACTGCAAGTCGTCGCGGGGTGTTGTGACATTCCAATCTTCAATCACCTGGCCCAGCCAGAGGTGGCAGCAGTGTGGGCTAGGCGCTGCGGCGTTTCATTCGCTTGAACAGAGGAGAGAGCTTGCTTGAGTGGAGCGATGATCGACCAGGGCACGCAGGGCTCCAGGAGACCAGGACTGCGTCGACGTCAGTGCTCAAAGTCAAGGGCTTCTGTGAGGGCGCCTAACGAGCGCTGTTGTGTCTTTGTATTTGTTCGTAGGGTCCTTGTCGCTGCAAGGTAGAGCGGTTGGCGAATGATGGGCTGGTGAATAGACGTTTGAGTTGAATGTTACTATCTTGACTTTGCCTCCTAAAATCAAAGTGCTTCACGGTTAGCTGCAGGGTCTCGAGAGAACGGGAGCCGGCAAACAAACCCACCCGATGGGTTAAGACTTGAGAGTAGACGTAGACGTAGACGGTGACAGCGTTGGCGATCAATACTGGATCTGATCGAGGTACTCAACTGACCAGGTGAAGCTCGATTTGTGGTTATAGGCCTTGAAAGCGGATAAGAGATCTCCTGGACAATGCAGCTCCCTCCGGATCGTGCAATGGAGTTTCAAATACGGGCAGCGGTTTGAGGTGCTTCAACGTTGTGTTGCAATAACACATGCAAAGTGTGGGCCTTGATCGCCAGCCACGGACAGCCACAAGTTAAGGCGTTGATAACGGGACGATGAATCAAGTTTGTTGGACGACCTGCAGATCAAGGATATCCGCTGCCTCGAACTACAAACCTTTGTTGAGTGGAGTATTATAATTCAGCTCGATATGTCTTTGAAGGTTGCAAGAGGGGAGTTGTTGCAGGGTATGAGGTGAGCCACACATAAACCGCAGCCCTGTGCAGCGGCACTTAGGTAGCGGAGTCGTGATATCTGATGACCCCAAGGTTACCTTGACATCGAGATGATTCAACGAGGAGCTGGAGCTGAAGCTGTGAAGATGGGAAGATATGCAGAGAAGATCATAGTGTGGAAGTACTCTTTTCTCTACAAGGTGTACAGAGGGTCGATGAACCAAGACCAAGTGCAGCGTGTTGGGCTCTTGCCTGCAAATCAAGTGAAGTTGGTTAAAACCAACCGAGGTCTCACCAAAGCGTTTATCTCTAGGACCATACCTAAGTACTAAATCAATCCTGGGCATGGTACCTGTATGTACTGTACTGCAATGCAGGTTGGGCTGCAGTTGCTGCAAGCATTGCATTCGAGGCTTGTAACCCCAGCTCTTATTCGTGTAGTAATTAGGAAGCTTTCACTTTTGGGCTGCAAGACAAGTACGTCTCGTCATCCTTATTCCTCGAGAAGGTGGCAGCCCAGTATTACTCTGGAGTGTCTGGCGTGCTCCAAGTTCATGTTCATCTGTCTAAATACCTCTTGTCTCTGCGCCACCGGAGGTAACTACATTAGTAGCTGACAGTGCACTTTCAGTGGCCTTCAGTACCTCCGGACTCTCCATTACCGCACTTGTTCCTAACAAAGAGGCCGAATCGTGACCACCTTTCAAGTTGCAAACCTCGTCCTGGCCCCCATCTTTTGACTTACACAGTCAGCGTCGTACCTAAATTATTTCCCAGGCACCAGCTTTTAGGCCTTCATGCTCTAGGGGCGGTGATTGGCAACACAAAGGGGGCCAACTTTCTTTGCTAAGCATGCCTTGTGACTTGGGAAACGGTAGATAATTCGTCATCATTCTCGTTTATTATCGCCTCTAGCTAAGGATCCTGGAACGATGTAATCTTCTCCTTCGCGATGCTGCCTCTGGGAGCTTTTTTGGTTCTGCAAGGATAAGATGGTTGCGCTATTCGCTATTGATTCACTGCGGGTGTTTCATTTGACTGGTCTTGAAATTTATACTTTCTTGTTAGATCATGAACGCAATGAACCGTTTTAACCGCTCATGCGGCCGAATTCAAATGTTACACCTAAATCGCTTGATTGATTGATAGAACCAGTTCCGCATTCGATGATGCTTGCTCCTCATTCGCCGGCTTACTACCCCACATCTGATAAGATAACGGCAATGACTAAGCTTAGCTTTGACTTTTTTTTTCTGGCCGGGAACTTTTTTTTCTGCGCTGCGATAGCCTCAATCTTTGCGATTGCGAGCGGTCTTCCACAATAGATTTGCCGCTCCTCATTGTTCATAGCGGCCCGCAAGATTCTTCGAATGTTTCCCTCTATTGCGATTGACTCTACTGTTGTTTATCTTGGAATTACTGCCATCACTCAGAAGACATCACACCGAGTCTCGCCATTCTTGAAGCTCTAGGCCATTCTCTAGAGTACCAGTCACTATGGCACCCTCGGCCACCGAAACCGAGTGGGATCACCAATTCCATACCCTGCGCCGAGAAGACCTCTTCCGAAACCCTCCCAAGGATCACACTGCCTATCCTGCCCTCCAATTAGCCGTCGACCCTCATCTCGAGTCCTTCAATGGCTTGTTTCGCGACGATGGCAAGCCAGGCCTGTTGGCGCATGGTATAGCCGACATTGGCGCCAGAACATACCTCGATGGCGACGACCGCGCCTCGCCAGATGGCAAGAATCGCCTCACTATTAGATACAAAGACGTCTTCCTTCAGAAGCCTCAGGTGCCCCCTTCCAATAAGATGGCCCGGAACCGTCAGGTTTTCCCCGCCGAGTGCCGAGAACGCCATGTAACATATCGAGGAAGGCTCTCAGCTACTCTCGAGTACCGCATCAATGGTGGAGATCCAGTTGAATTTACTCGAGAGTTTGGCCAAGTACCTGTCATGATCAAGGTTTGCATGCCAATTTCTACTATTGGGCTTCTTTAACTCACATGTACCAGTCCAACCGATGCCACCTTGAGAACAACTCGCCCGCGCTCCTTGTTGAAAGAAAGGAAGAATCTGAGGAGCTTGGAGGATACTTTATCGTGAACGGTATCGAGAAGATTATTCGAATGCTGCAGTTGAACAAGCGAAACTTTCCCATGGCTATCAACCGACCTAGTTTCCAGAACCGTGGCCCTGGTTACACTCCCTACGGTATCATTCTCCGTGCAGTTCGCCCCGACGAAACCTCTCAGACCAACGTTCTCCACTACCTCAGCGACGGAAACATGACCTTCCGTTTCTCATGGCGCAAGAACGAATACCTCGTTCCCGTCATGATGATTCTCAAGGCATTGGTTGAAACCAATGATCGCGAAATCTTCGAGGGATTGGTTGGTCCGGCTGGCTCCAAATCCACCGAAAACACCTTCTTGACACACCGAATCGAGCTGCTTCTACGGACGTACAAGTCATACAACCTCTACAGCAAGTCGGATACAAGAGCATACCTGGGCGAGAAGTTCCGAGTTGTTTTAGGAGTGCCAGACACCATGACCAACCTCGAGGTTGGTACCGAGTTCTTGCGAAGAATTGTCTTGGTCCACCTTGGAAATGTTGATGTTACCGAAGAGCAGGATAAGGAGAAGTTTAAGCTGCTTCTCTTCATGATCCGAAAGCTTTACGCACTTGTCGCTGGTGACTGTGCTGTCGACAACCCCGATGCCGTCCAGAACCAGGAGATCTTGCTTGGTGGTTTCTTGTATGGACAGATCCTCAAGGAAAGACTCGATGAGTTCCTTAGCGTCAACGTCCGAGCATCTTTGCGTGATTACCTTCGAAGGAACCCCGGCGTTGCCTTCACCTCGGAGGACATCCGCAAGGAATTCCCCAACAACATTTTCCGCAAGGCCAACGAGAACCTTGGAAATGCTCTAGAATACTTCCTGTCAACGGGTAACTTGCAGAGCGCCTCAGGTCTTGATTTGCAACAAACAGCCGGTTTCACAGTCGTGGCTGAGAAGCTCAACTTCTTGCGTTTCATCAGTCATTTCCGCATGGTGCATCGTGGTGCCTTCTTTGCCCAACTAAAGACTACAGCCGTCCGAAAGCTGCTCCCAGAGTCGTGGGGTTTTATGTGTCCCGTCCATACTCCTGATGGTGCTCCTTGCGGTCTTCTTAACCATCTTGCGCACAAGTGTAAGATCATGACTGACTACGTCGATGTGTCTCATATTGCTTCTCTCGCTCAGGAGCTTGGAATAGTTGATGTTTCCTCGGCTTCGACTGAAGAGAATGTCGTTGTCATGCTCGATGGCAAGATTCTTGGTTTCTGTACCCCCAGGGAGTCTGTCAGAATTGCAGACTGCTTCCGATACTGGAAGGTTGAGGGTACTCATGGAGTTCCTCTTCAACTTGAGATTGGTTACGTTCCTCCATCCAGGGGTGGATCTTATCCGGGTATTTACATGACATCAACGCCTGCAAGAATGGTGCGCCCTGTCAAATACCTGCCTCTTCAGAAAGAGGATTGGGTTGGTCCCTATGAGCAGCCTTACATGTCTATTGCTGTGGTGCCTCAAGAGGTCGAGTCTGGCAAGTCAACACATGTTGAGTTCGATCCCACAAACATGCTCTCGATTCTCGCCAACATGACGCCCTTTTCCGATTTCAACCAGTCTCCTCGAAACATGTACCAGTGTCAGATGGGTAAGCAAACCATGGGAACTCCTGGCGCTGCTATCCGCTACCGAACCGATAACAAGTCTTATCGCATCCAAACTGGCCAAACACCCATTGTGCGAGCACCTCTTCACAACACATATGGCTTCGACAACTTCCCCAACGGTATGAACGCAGTTGTTGCTGTCATTTCTTATACCGGATACGACATGGATGACGCTATGATTCTGAACAAGAGTGCTCACGAGCGAGGCTTTGGCCATGGTACAATCTACAAGACGAAGAAGATCTCGCTCAAGGACGACTCTCGAACTAAGGCCACCAAGAGTGTCACCAAAGCCTTTGGCTTTGCCCCACACAGCTACGTGAGCGCTCAGTACCAGGATATGCTGGATGACGATGGTCTTCCTCATGTTGGTCGTCTGATTCAAGAGGGAGACGTCATCTGTGCCTGGCACACAGTGACTCCCGACTATAACGGCAAACTGGTGAACCTCGATGGCATCACTCACTATGAGAAGTACATGGATTCGGAGCAAGGGTTTGTTGAAGAAGTCCGCCTGATCGGAGCCGACTCAGGTAACGAGCCTCTGCAAACAATCTCCGTCAAGTTCCGTATTCCCCGATCGCCCATCATTGGTGACAAGTTCTCTTCTCGTCACGGACAGAAGGGTGTTGCCTCGCAAAAGTGGCCGACGATGGACCTCCCCTTTTCTGAGACTGGCATTTCCCCCGATATTATTATTAACCCCCACGCTTTCCCTTCTCGTATGACGATAGGCATGTTTGTGGAGTCGCTGGCAGGCAAGGCTGGCGCGCTTCATGGCCTTGCGCAAGACTCGACGCCGTTCAAGTTTGACGAAGAGAACACGGCAGGAGATTACTTTGGCCACCAGCTGATGAAGGCTGGGTACAACTACCACGGCAATGAGCCCATGTACTCAGGCATCACTGGAGAGGAGCTCGCAGCTGACATTTACATCGGAGTCGTCTACTACCAGCGACTGCGACACATGGTGAACGACAAGTACCAGGTGCGAACCACGGGTCCAGTCGTGCCTACGACCGGTCAGCCTATTAAGGGCCGAAAGAGGGGTGGTGGTATTCGTGTCGGAGAAATGGAGCGCGATGCTCTGCTGGCACACGGAACTGCTTTCCTGCTTCAAGATCGTTTGCTCAACTGCTCCGACTACTCGAAATCGTGGATCTGCCGCCGATGTGGTTCGTTCCTCTCTGTGCAGCCAACAGTGTCACAGTTTGCGCCGGGCAAGAAGAAGGCCGCGAGCATCGTACGATGCCGTGCCTGTGCGGTCAAGCTGGACGACGCGGAGGGCATCGACCTTACCGAGATCCAGGGTGAGATTTGGGAGGACGGCCACGGTAACTCTTGGGTTGGAGGTGACCACACTACTCAGGTTGTTGTCCCTGGTGCGCTCAAGTTCCTTGATGTTGAGCTTGCTGCAATGGGTGTCAAGCTCAAGTACCGTGTGGACCGTGGCGATGAGCCTCGGAAGGGTCCGATGAGACCTATGGCATTAGATGGCGTTCGGGTTGGAAAATAGAGGGATATATTGTGCTGATGATTTGTTGTTTTTTCTTTGAGCTGTTATATGGCGGCGGCCCTGTACATTCACAATAGTGCATCATGTTAATACGAATATGACTTGACAATACCTTTTAGAACTTGCAAGTGCTTTTTTCTCCTGAAAGACGAATATCATCATCTATGCCTTCTGATATCTTACAGACAATTATCGAGATGCCTTCACCGACTTTACTCGACATAATACATACAACCAGCCATCAACGCCAGGTATTTCTGCTTGATAAGCAGATGACACCAATGACGGCAGCAACACACCCACATTGATACATAACCACGGCATCTCGGCATCGGACAGCGCCGAGCAAACGGAGCATGGGAACGTGGACAATCGGTTGCCGTGTACCTTGGCCTGGAAACCAAGTGATACAAGAAGAATAAGGCGGCTGCGAGTAGCCGAGACCATCGACGAATGGCAGCTGAGGAGACAGCTGTTGTTGGAAGATGAAAGGAGTGTTTGTGATCCAAAAGGGGGAAATGTAACAAGCCGTTCTGTGATTCCGTCCATCTGCTACTGTCTGTCTCTCTGGCTGAGAACAGAACAGGGGCACACAACAACGTGGATCCTTTGTAGGATATGACAATAACATTGTACATACACAGAGAGAGAGTTTTAGTGGAGGATATAGATGAGGGTAGTGAGTGTTTCTTTGGCATATCTGGGAGCAAGGTTAGTAGCTTGAAGTGGTGCAACGAGCAGCAATAGCACACAGTCACCACAGCATTGGGTTGTTTATATAACCATGACTAGACTTGACTTGGTGTTTGTTTGTTTAGTTTACTCTTTTCTCGAGGTCATTTCGAGTCCTCTATACTCTTGACTCTTCTTACTTCATCACTCTTCAATGCCTTAGGTAAGACATCCATAATTTATATAACGAGTAGGCCCATCTATAGCTGGACCTGCCCAACAGGTGCAGCAGCCGACAAGATTGCGCCTCCCCTAGGAAGACAAAGCCTACCCTCAACTTACTTACCTAATTTCTCTACTCAACTTAGGCACACCCAAACTTGGGTCATTCTCCTCTTTACATCCTCATCAACCTATACCATGCGTATCATCCTCGCTTGGCTGCTCTTCGCTGCCGTCACGGCACAGAGCTACAACTACGGCGGCGTTGATATCGACTCCCTCACACGCAGACAAGACCCTGATGCGCCGATCGTCGTCAAGGCTCTGCCTCAGACTCGCAATGGCACTACACCACTGAGGCTCGAAATACGACAGATGAAGGCCGATCGATACAAATGGGACTTGTTCATACTCTCCATGAGCATGTTCCAGGATGTCAGTCAGGACGACCCTGCTTCGTGGTACAAGATCGCTGGTACGTGACACTGTCTCAGATAAAACGTTTGTGAGTAGGCCATACTGATACATTGCCTGTTCAGGGATTCACGGAGTTCCCTTCGAGGCATGGAATGGTGTTGAGGCGGCCCAGGGAGCAAACCAGTCTGGTTATTGTGCTCACAGTTCCGTTCTTTTCCCAGTGTGGCACCGACCGTATCTAGCTCTCTTTGAGGTATGAGGAGACCTGTTATTCCTCATGCTTCTGCTAACAAGACCGAATAGCAAGAGCTATATCGAATGGCCAATGTCATTGCTGGCATGTTTCCTAACGGGACCGATCGGCAAACATATATAGATGCTGCACGCGACTTCCGAATGCCATATTGGGACTGGGCAATGCCTCCCCCTCAAGGAGAATCACATTTTCCTGATGTATTCTGGAATGCGACCATCTCCCAGTGGGGCCCTCGAGGTGTTCAGGAGATACGCAACCCTCTCTACTCGTACAGGTTTCATCCTAAAAACGCAACTGCTATGATTTGGAGTCCAGTGGGTGACGCCCCATGTTGCAAGAGAACTCGTTATTGACTGTCAACTAGCTGAGAGACTGGGACGAGACCAAGAGAGCCCCCAACGTATCTGAGAGTGAAACCGACCCTACATCTGACAACGAAAAGGTCAACGCTGCGCTACTTTCGAGGCTCCCAGAGATACAACGGCGCCTCTATGAGCTTTTGACTAGTTACAAGGACTTCAATAGCTTCGGGACTAAGGCATGGGGTGCTACGCAGAATTTGTCGACAGCAGACTCGATCGAATCTGTTCACGACATTATTCATACCGACGGCGGTCTCGGAGGACACATGACATATGTCCCTTTGTCTTCCTTCGATCCACTGTTTCTGCTTCACCATGCCATGACAGATAGAGTAGTTGCCATATGGCAGGCTCTCAACCCATACTCATGGGTCACTCCAATGCCGGCGGGTGAAAACAGTTTCACCACTCTCAAGGGGGAGATGCAAGACTCTCAGTCTCCGTTGACTCCGTTCTTTGCGTCTGTTGACGGCACCTTCTGGAACTCAGACACAGCCAGGACAACAGAAGCTTTCGGATACACGTATGCCGATACTGATCTCACAGGGAGACAGAAGGAAGATGTCCGACAAGACTTACAAAAGAAGGTCAGCGAATGGTGGGGAGGTTCAGCTGCGGTCGGTCTTCAGACGGGCACGGATATTATGATGGCAGGCGGAATATCTTCGACAGACTACACGACCAAATGGACTATTGCTGTCTTGGTAAATATGGGGGCAATTCCCGGCTCCTACACCATCTACTTCTACCTGGGACAGCCGCCCACCGACTGTGGTGAGCAAACCTCTCATTATGTCGGCGGTATCCCATTTGCTGGCAATCTCATGGCGAACCCATCAGACTCGATGATTACAGCAGCACTGCCCATCGAACCTCGACTCAGAGAAAGAGTCATATACGGTGACCTTCCCAGCCTAAGTTTCAAAGACGTCGAGTATTATCTGCTGGAACGACAGAAGCTCCAGCTCTGTGTGATGGCCGACTTCAGAAGGGTTGTGGATCCAGCTGAGGTCAGTGGACTACGTGTTGAAATTGTCCGTTCAAGTCATAAGGATGGTCGAGATTCGTTCTAGATAGACACTTCTTAGAGGAGAGTCTGTTGGGTTTTAGGGCTAAAGAACAGGTAGAACAGGACATGTTTAGAGCAGGTATTGACAAGTCTTTTCTGAATTGAATTGAATTGAATTTACTGAGCTAGTCTAGTCTAGGAAACCTATTCGCCAGTGCCGAGGTTGTTTGATGTCTTTGGAAGTTGGAGACTTGGAGTTGGTGGCTTTACAGCACAGCACCACATAGTCCTCAGGGAGCAAGAAGCCCGATCGACTTAAGCCAATGTGCTAAAATTAACTGGACTATAGGCCTGCTAAGATATGCTAAACTCATATCAACTATTTTTGTCTTATGATAGAGGTCACAGGTCTTCTGACCCCCAGAGGCTTGGTATTGTCTCTGATGCCACCTCATCTCAGCTGCCATGTCATAAGAAAACGTCATAAGCATTGTTTCGCCCTTTATAAGCAGTATATAGCATCTCTCCAGTTCCCCCACGATCATCTGCAATATCTAAATCCTCAAATCTCACAGCATGGCAGACTCACACATCCCATCCGTTCCTCCACCATGGACCCTCAAAGGCGACATCTACGCCTTCATATTCTGGACGTCTCCCTCACGAGCCAAAGAAGGTCTTCCAGCCATGGCTTACTCTCCTCTTGAAGGACAGTCTGGCTTTGCTAAAGACCAGAAAGCTCTTGGAGGTCTGAGTATGTTGCAGCTTACTCGCTACACGGACTCTCCAGTTGGACCCTACGATGAACTCATTCTCGCGCCGGGGACTTTTGGGTATGAGAAGGAGGATGAGAATGGGAGGAGAGTAAAAGGGAAAGGCGTCAAGATTACGAGGATTTATGTTTCTCACAAACATACGTGCTACAACGGTAGAAAGAGTACGCCTACTCTCTCGATATCTACTCTCTTCGCCTACTAACAAAGGATATTTAGACTGGAACGTCCCCAAACACCTCGCCAAGTTCGACTGGACTGACAACTCAAACGGCTCTACAACTGTCAAAGTATATCCTCATGATACATTGCCCACAGACTCAGCTAGCTCTGAGTCAGCCTCACCGGATCCCACACCATTCTTCCAAGCCACCTTCAAGCCCATTCGCTATGCGCCCTCATTTCCTTTCCGAACTTCATGGATCAACTATCTGGGTTTCGACACCACTTTGGTCTTCCCTCCTCTCCCCGAAGGTGCTGGGAGTCAGGGCGAGCTGCCTGGTACTGACCAATGGTGCTCTGTTGTTCCGCAACAGTCTACGTCCAAGTGTATGTTGGGCTGGTTTGACGTTGAGCAGCATCGTGATGAGGAGGGCAAGTCAACGGGTGAGTTTGAGAACTTCTGGCCTGGTTGGTCCAAATGGCAGATTGGAATCAAGATGGAGAACTCTGTTATCGAGTTTGATCACCCAGAGACATGGGAGCCGCCGAGAACAAGACTATAAGCAACATTAATAGTTCACAGTTTGCTTACATGGATCTGAAAGTCAACTTGGCCATCAAGAAATCTCTGTTCGAGACCTATGCGCTAGGAGAGAGTCATGCAGGTTACTATATACGTAAGTAAGCAAATGCCTCTTTACCAAAACACCTTCAACTCCAGTGTTTACGTGCCACAAAAAGACAACCTCAACCCTATCTCCAAACCAACAGGTTGCCTCTGTTGGCTCTCCGTACCCATATCCGTAGCCCATGTCTGTATAAGTACCCCAGTCTACGCAAGAAATACAGCTTTCCTGAGCAGCCCACTGCTCGCTCTTTCGACCCGTCCCTCAAACATCGAACATGTCCAACAAAGTCATACACTACTCCGCTCTCGGAGCCCTGTAAGAGCTATTCGGTCTCCTCAACATCCCCTCTCAATGGTCATAAGCTATCCATACAGGATAGTAGCAGGGCCATAAGGCCCTTGTCAATAGCAATAATCGGCACAAACACCAGTGGTGACCTTGATCAATGGCGGCTTCTTTTTCGGAGATCGCCCCAGTGTCTCGCATCGGTTGAAGTATTTGGGTGCTAGGGCAATCGTAGTTGGTTCCATATTCATCGGTTAAGGCAGACGATCAACGTTTATCCACCGTAGATGCGGGTAGCTCTGTAAGGGAAACACATGGTCTAGCATTCACTTGGTGACTTTATTCACTCAGTGTTTCCAGTTCCTCCTTGTTTGGCCACTACTTCTCGTGCATAAAACTCGACAAGCATAGTCGCATACGCTTCCAGATCTTCCACTGGAACGGCTAATCGAAAATCGTTGAGGAGCAAAAATTGGAGCTCGAGGTGGTTTAGTTCAACCAAAGGCAGGCCACCAACCTATCGTGTCGTGTCGTTAGTTTCAGCTCGGCGAGAAAGTGGCGGCAGAGCATAGTTACATACCTTGGCATATCTTGAATTGGTGTAGAAAACATCTGAGAAGAACTTGCTTGCACACGTCACACCAGAGATGATGAGACGGTGTATGTTGAAACTGTCGACAACAAAGTATGTCGCCGCTGCAATCCCACTATATTCAGTAGGGGTAGCAGCTCCCCTATGGCTGCTTGTCCGGCTTGGTCGAGTTGAGTCAGCCATTTCCTCATCGTCATCGTCTGCCAGATCTGAGTCACTCTCGTCCACGTCCATGCCCTCACCGCGCATAGGGGTGTCTTGAGGAGAGGTTGCGTTTGGTTGCTGGGGCCGCGTTTGCCGTCGGCTCTCTTCATTCCTCGTGACCATATCGTTGACACGTTCCGTCATACGATCGAAGTATACTAACAGACTGAGGAAAACCTCGTAGGTAGTGGGGCAGTATTTGTGTATTCTCGAGAGGTAGCTGAGAATGGTGATAGCAGGGACATTCTTGCCGTGAAAAGCGAGAACTGAATGGTTCAACGATGAGATCGAGTTACCACTGGTGTCCCCAGACTGATTGGCCTGTTGTTGGTGAGCAACATTGCGCTGCATTGCATCGTGCTGCAAATCGTTGGTGGTCGTGATCTTTGTTAGTAACGCAGCCACCATCTCGATGATATCCCCTATGGGCATACCACTAATCTCATACTTCATCTGCTGAAGAGGCGGGTCATTGAGTATGCCGGATCCGCCATTGCCAGATAGCAGGTCGGCACTAGCCAGACTCTGTATATGCGCTAGGTCACGGATGTGTATGACAGTCTGTGTTGGCGTTTGCGACGATGCGCCAGAGAGAGGAAAAGAAGGGTTGGGTATTTGGAAGTCGTCGGATGCAGGAGATGGCTGTTGAGCAGAAGAGTTGTGAGAAGTTGGGCCGGGCTGGGAAGCGTGACCTAGGGGACCAGAGTCCCTCGCGTCAGATGCCATAGACGGACTCTTTGCATCATCGGCATAAGCAGGGCCGGTGGCAGCAGCGGGCGATGAGGATGGAGGCGGGGAGGGGAAGCGCGAGGCTCCGCCAGTGGCCGACACGTGGGCGGTTTCGTGACCCGCAGGCACTGGAGTAGAAGTTGACTCTGAAGCCGATGCAGATGCAGGCGTAGGCGCGTGTGACCACGTCGCAGAGCTGTGGTTGCTGCTGAAGTCGGCGAGTTCTGCTGTACGCTGCGCTCGCGGGGTAGTGGAGCGTCGTGATCGGCTGCCGGATCGATAAGAAGAGGAAGAGTCGTGTGAGTGATGATGTTGAAGGGAGGGGTTGGCAATCATGGTATGAGGATATGAGGTGTCTGAGATAAGGTCGCCGATCACAGCGGCCATAACATCGCTATCGAGCAGACTTTCGTGGGTGATTGAAGCGAAAGTTATTATTAAGAGAAACGGAGGGGTATCGTTGTTGTCGCTGGTCTCGCAGAAGAAAGTGAAATCGTAAACGGCGAGTTAAACTGCGGGACAAAATAAAAACAAACTATTAGTCGTCAATATCACACAAAACAATATCGTATATGATAAATATCGCTTCTTGGGGATTTCAAGCTGTGGAAAAAGGTCGAACGCAATGCAGAATGGAGGCGATGACGATGTCAGAAGCCAAGACAAGTTGAGGAAATCGAAAAGAATCAAGCAAATGGAGGGGACAACATGCAGTAGAGGAGGGGAGAGGATCGGGCCGGTGGAGACTCCTAAGAACCAGAACCAGAACCAAGACAAGGACAAGCCCGACAGTGGATGCTGGAGGCTTTTTGGAGGCTGAGTGAGTAGTCACTGGAGCCAGAATGAGGGGACTCCTGGTCAGCCTGACTGACTAGCAACTGGCGTCGTCCAGTGGGTGCCCAGGCGTTCAACAGCCTGCTAATGAGTGGTCCTCACAGCGCACCAGAGCACCCCTCGTGGGTGAGCCAGCGGGTACCGAGTGGTGGTCGAGGCGGCTGGTCAACCGGATGGTGGGGTGAAGTCCGATTCATTCTCCCCGACAAAATCTCGGAACCAGCTCAGTGGTGCATCTTGTTGCAACAATTCAGGGTTCTGAGTGTTTTTTGGTTCACCTCTCCCCTTTGCTGGTCATTTCTTTTTTTCTGGATAATTCGAGGGTGTCCCAGTGTAATCCACGGCTACGTTAACTGTCTCTGACCCCATCTGGAGAATGAATTCTTGTTGGGTGGGGGGTTGAGGTGTCATTCGTCGTCGATCATATCCTGTCAAGATGATGCGCAAAGGAAATGCCCATGGCTTTTCGTCATTCGAGACAAGCAATGTGCGGATTTGCATGGCATAGCCTGATATGCCATTGGCAATTGTTCAAGTGACGAGAACGGCGGGACGACCATCGCGCCGCCACCTGCGGTGTCGTTGAAACCAGTGGAGGTCCAACGATATGTCCGATATGTCGGCCATGGCAAGTGTAGTGGCGTTTGTGAATTCGCATCCGTCTTGAAAGCACAGGCCGACGACGTCACCACCCCCTGCCACCATATTGTGCAGCCATCCAGAACTCGAGGGTGGGTGGCTGACTCGGTCCCTGAGACTGTTCACCAGGCGCCCGCGTGTTTGCGACAATTTTCCTCCGTGGTCGGGTTTCACTCAGGTTTGGCAAACTGCATTTGACGCTCATGTATTGATGAAGGGTGATGATGTGTGGTACACAAGAGAATAATAGATGGTAAGGCAAACATGAAACTGGGCACATGAAACACATCAAAATGAAGCAAACATATGGCGCACTTACCGAAGGCTATGCAGATAAAAGCAGATTTCGTTCGAACCAGGTAAAGCCAGTCGCAAGCGTATATGGGAGTAATGATATAAAAGGAGCTACCGTGCGAATTGATTCAGGGAGATACTCGAAGAGCCTCTTTGGGTTCGGAGTAGGTTGAAGTTAAGTCAAGTTAAGAGTGACAAGCACCAAAGGATAGAAAGCGATTGGTTGTCTTAGGTAATGTTGAAGCGTGATTCCAAGACTGGAGCGTATTCCGGAGAAGGCGACGGACACGGCGAGGAGCGGCCACCGGAGCGGAGCGCGTTAGCTGAGGATAAGTCCAGAGTTTTGGTCGATCGACACTTCCTAGAAGAAATGATGCGAGATCGGGCTGCCGCTCAAGAGTTATTAAGCTCGAACGTGTGAGTGCGTCTTCTAGGTGTTCGGATGTAGAATGCTAGAAGCAGTCCATCTCACCACGTTAGGTTTCGTTATGATAATCAGGTCGATAAAGAGATACCACTAGGAAATAGCGGGCAATAAATCGCAGTAAGCTCCGTGTCCAGCAAAACGACACGCAAGCGAGCACTGAAGTTTTGACAAACACAGCTATAAAATTCTTGGTTCAAGCCCCATTCACTGCAGGGGGAAGGACGACAGCGAATCGAATGACACGGCTTTGGGGTATGTTTTGGCTCGGTCGACCAAAATAGCTTGGCCTGGAGGCTTTGGTACTCTTACGGTCCGTTCGCTGGGGCTGGTCTGGATCTGAATCTAGCGTAGGGGTATCACGGGTCTCTCTCCAGGTCAGGCGATGGACCTGTTGAAATGGCTCGGGCTTCGCTATATAGTGGAGTTGAGATGGAGACGAGTTGACCAACAACTCGATATATGATATTCGCGTCTCGAGGTACGTAAGGCTTAGTGGACATCTGTATGTTAAGAAAAGAAGGAAAAGGGAAATCAACAATAACTTGGGGACAACGATATGCGTAAGGTACTTGGTGGAGAAGAGGAAAGGAGAGAAGCTATTTTTAATATCTCTTGGCGAGCAGCGAAATGGTTGGAAAGTTGTTGAGTCGACTCTGAATCAGGGAAAGAATCCATCAAGCGCTTCCTTCCTCCTTGATCCCGATACCTTGCTTCTACTTATTTATCTCAAGGTACGACGGAAGGGAAGGAGTCTTCCTGCTTGGCTTACTCAATAGGACCGTACCTTCCTAAACAAATACTAGTGATTGTAGATCAGGGGTTTTGACGACATGACAGGCTTTGTTAGGCAAGATTGAGATATATACAAAACAATGACATCCTGCTCTGTATTTCATCCTTTCTCTTTTCCATGCCAGCTCCAAGAACTGCCATTGTATCTTGTCAGTATGAAGTGGTCCTCCACATTTCCAGAAACAGCCCAGAGCCAAGGATCGATGCACGTGGGTGTGATCACTCTCTGCTTTGAGAACCAAACAAGTGATGTGATATTCTCAACAAGAGCCAAAGTCTTCAAAAACCGGCTTCTACAACTCAACTCCGGAAATATGAGAATCAGTGTGGTTGCGGAGAGTTGTCATGCATGAAGGCGTAAACTCGATAACTCAAAAGACATGAGTGAGATCTTCAGTCTTTAACAGATTATTGGCAGTTTCAACTCGATTTATCAGGCATATGATAAAAAGAGGAATAATCATGTTTCTTAGTACAGTTGGTGTTCTGCTCAGCATGTAACCAAGAAAACATGTATCCCTAAGCTCAGATGTCAAAAACAAGTAGTCCAGAAGCCTACTAAGTCTATCCTACGCTTGTAAGAGTGGGTATTTTTGTCATCGAGAAAAGCTGTTGTAGGTTTCTTGCCTCCGCTTGACCACCAAGATATCATTAAATGTTCAGCATCCAAGTCATCATTTCAACCTGGTTGACACCACAGTCATCAGCTTGATACAACCTCCAACTCGGCGTTCGGTAAGTTATCGACCGAAGGTACGTACATAGTAGTTGTGAGTTGATAAGCCCTCTCAAACTGAGTGGACAACCAAGATGCTGAATACCGGTTATCTGCAGGTTGACCGTTTCAACTATCTCTTTAGCTGGCACAAGGCATCTACGAGGTCACTCGCCCCACTTTTCTGACTAATTTCTTGTATATGTGCAGGGTACCTACAGTTTCCGTTAGACAGCTACTTCATTTAATACTACTAAAATTATTAAAATTATTATATAAATTAACACTTATAAGTCTTAAATAGAATAATAAGTACTTTAAAGATATAAGATTATATAGATAATTATAGCTTTAACCCTCTAGCTATAAGGGCAGCTAATAACCCTACTAGTATGCCTAATTTTCTGCCTAAAGAGCGCAGAAGTAGTAATTTTTAACCTTTTAATATAAAATATTACAATTTTAAGATTAACCCTCTACCTAAGGAACTACTTAAATTATTCTAGCTTTTTATATCTATTTTTCTTATATAGTTATAAATTAAATATATTAATAATTAAGTCTCTTACTTAATTAAAAATTCTATTATTAATAACTAGAATACTCCTCTTTCTAAATAGTTATATATCCTTACTTAAGAAGGCTTCTCTATTATAATAGGTTATATATAGCTTAGGCTTATTATTTACCTAGGAATTTATAAGGAAATAATAATAAAAGACTATTAGAAGGTACCTAGCCTAGGAGATTAATGCTCCCTTTACTTAATTATTAAGTTTATACCTTTATACTAATTTTAGCTAATTATAAGGTATATCTATACCTTTAACTATATTAAGCTTAATGTAAGTAATAAGAGTAATCTTCTAAAGACCTTCTAAGTAGCTAAAAAGTAATCTAATTACATATAAAAGGTATCTCTTAAGCTTTATCTTCCTAGGATTAACCTTACTGTAGATAAGTATATAGTCCCTTTTACAGGCAGATTAAAAGAGATAACCCTTATTAAGAATAAGCCTACACCAGTAGGCTTTAAAGTCTAGGTTATTGCATAATAGGGCTACTTTCTGCAGTAGCTTTAGCATATAAAGGCATTACTATATAAGGCTATAACAGTTAAGCTACCTATACTATAATAGCATAGCAAGAAGAGAAAGCTAGTCTCTAAGATCCTTCTTAGTAATATATAAAGTATTATAGTTTACCTACTAAAAAGGCTATTAATATAGATATATTATATCTTTATAGATAACCTCTTTTTATTATTATAGCTCTTCTATTTACTTTAGTAGCTTAGATATAAGGCTATAGGTATAATATGCCCTAATAGTAGCATTACTACTGTAATAAAGCAGATAAAAGAGACTAAAAAGCTTCCTAGTATGATACCGAATCACAGCTCGTAAGGCAAAATGAAGGTATTCAGAAGGGTGTATCGGGTCAATTCTGAGAGTGGGCCTTGGTGTTGTGAGATAAACACCAAGGACCGGATTAACTATGACCCGCTATTCAGGAGAGCTGTGATTCTCACGCATCATACAGCTAGCCTCTAAAGAAACCTTCCA
The DNA here is from genome assembly GCA_013183765.1 of Fusarium xylarioides. Classification (NCBI taxonomy): domain Eukaryota; kingdom Fungi; phylum Ascomycota; class Sordariomycetes; order Hypocreales; family Nectriaceae; genus Fusarium; species Fusarium xylarioides. Next base: position 1,235,696 of record SRZU01000001.1, on the reverse strand, counting down.
GTTATCCTTAACTATTCTATCATTATCTAATATATACATATTTCATATCAATTAATTCCCCTAATTAATCTTCTTTAGGATCTTCTTTATCTAACCGCTTCTTTGCAGTCCTTTATTAGCAAATTGCTTAGGATGCTTCTTGCAGAAGGACTCTATAAGCTCTTCTAACATATCTGCAGTCTTTACCTACTAATTATATTTAGGACCTTATCCTTTCTATTAAATAAGAAATCCTTTAAAAGGAGTAGTATTCCTTCTAAGGCATTATACCTATCTCTTAATAATAAAGTTAACTTTATAGTAATTCTTATTAATAGGTTTTTCCTCTATAGGCCTAGGCTATTCATTAATAAGGTTATTAGCATGCACTAGAAGAAGATGCTTTACTAAGATAACTAGATAGATCTTTTACTAATCTAGAAGCTCTAATTTATAAGCTAGATTATTAATAACTCATTTAATGCAAAAGGGACCAGTTTGCTGCTATAACTATTTCTTTAATGGCTTTCCTAGGAGATTGTAGCCTTCATGAAGTTACAGATAGATACAATTGCCTTCTTTTAATGTAATAGGATAATGCTTATTATTATACTAATATTTTCCTTTTATTACAGTAAAATCTATAGCTAGTTAAGCTTCCTTGCAAATAACTTCTTAGAGATAGGGAAGATTTATAATATCCTCTATAGAGGTAATAAGATTAAGAGTACTTATTAGCTTAAACTCATAAAGGAATTTATATGCACTTATCTTAGTTCTAGCATTATATACTTTATTTAGATTCTATTAAAGTGTTAGAAGAATATAAGATTAATCTGCTAAAGGATTCTTAATGTAGTAAAAGCGTAAAGTAATCTTAACAGTCTGGTTTCTTCTTTTAAATAGACTATTAGCTTCTAGATAGTATGCTGTAGTTATAGCAAGTCTATACCTAAATTTGCTTTATAGCTTTTGCTAGAATAGTAAAGTAAACTTTCTATTATAATCTAAGATAATAACCTTAGGAATTCCTTAATCTGCTATTAATAGCATCTATGCTAAGGTAATAGCCTAGTCTTTAGCGCTATATATTAAGTATCTAGGGATTAGAAGATAATGCTTACTTGCTATGCAAGTTACTATTATAAGCTAATTAAAGAGATTAAATCCTTTAATTGCCTATAGGCTTCTAACTAATAAGACAGGGGGAAGATTAGTAATAAAGTCAATTGTAATGGTATGCATAGGAGTAACAGGGGGATATATTAGCATATAGTTGCTAATTCTTTATTATTAGTCTATCTATCCTAGATAATATATCTTATAACTGTAAATGTATTTTTAGATTCTTGCAGTAAGATTATATATTAAGAGTTTTAATAATTCCCTTATTATCCTTTTAGTCCTAAGATAATTCTAGTCCTTATATGCTATCTTTAGGATTTTATTAATTATAAAGTATAGAATATATAAGTAAAGATATCTATTAGTTTATTTATAATATAAAAGTCTATCCTTTAAAGTAAAAGGCATGCTGCGCTTTAAAGCAGATACTGCATCCTTACTATTTAATTAATTAGCATTAACTGCTTTACCCTTAGATTTAAGAATTATCTTAAGAATAGGTAGATACTTTATATTATTAAGATACCTCTAGATAAACCTATCCTTTATCTCTTTAAATATAAGTAACTTTATACCTATATATATATTATTAAGTATAGTGTAATTAAAGTAAAGTCTATAAGTATTACTATTAGTCTCTAAAGCCTTTAAGTAACTAAAGGCATTAAGAATAAAGTTCTTCTTTCTAGGAATATAAAAAATATATAGCTTATACTCTAAAAGATAAATTAAGGCATTAATAAGTCTTCTATTAGTATAATTAGTACTTATTATATTTAAAGTTATTTTCTTAATGATTTGTTTTATTACTAAGTAATCTGTAAATATAGTAAGAGATCCTTTAAAGGATTTAATATATGCTTTTAGTCTCTTTATTGCCTAGATTAGCGCTGCTATTTCTAGCTCTATTAGTCTATATCTTATCTCTGCTGCTATTAACATCTTACTAATAAAATAGATAGGTATAATAATATTAAAGGGAATGTAAGTACCCTCCTTCTAGATATATCTATCCTTTATATAATATAGAACTGCTCTAAAGCCTTACTAAATGCTAGCATTAAGTTAAAGAAAGAGATGCTTCTTTAGATTGAGGTAAACTAAACCCTTCCTAGAGGCAATTTACTCTTATATAATCTAAAAGGCAATCTTCTCTACTAGTATAAGATTATAGTATATTATCTTTATATATAACTTTCTCTTTCCTTTATTACTATTAATAATCTTATTATTCTTTCTTCCTTTAGCTAAGAGGGTAACTTTATGCTTCTGCAATAGCTTTATAATCTTAGCATAGTATAGAATAAGATATTAAATATACCTAGTTACTCTAATATATTATTTAAGAGCTATAAGCTATTATAAAAACTCTAGCTTAGTAAAGGCAGTAACTCTCTTTACTATTATTAATAATCTAAGAGCATTAATGCAAAATCCTAACACTTAGGCACTTAGATAGCCTATCTAGCTCTTTATTAGAGAGATAGATAAGTTCTTAGAGATAAAGAGTCTAAAGAGCATATCTATATGCTAAGCATACTTCTTAGTAGACTTAGAGAAGATTATAATGTTATTAATAAAGGCATAATAAAAGCTATAGTATAAATGTAAAAGTCTATCTATATACTATTAAGTGTATGTAGGAAAGTTATAAAAGCCTATAAAAGCAACTGTAGATCTCTTTAGTCCTCTATAACTTATAATTATAAATCTATCTTAATATTCTAGCATAACTCTAAATTAGAAGAAGAAGGAAGATATATTAATTGCTAAGATGTAAGTTATACCTTGCAGGGCTGTAATGATATCCTCCTATCTAGGTAATAGATAGCTATTAGGAATTGTAACTTTATTTAAGGCTCTTAGATTAATTACAGCTTAACCTTTAGGTTTTCTATTAACTATTCTCTAGATAATAAAGACTAGAGCTATAAATAGTATTAGCTTAGTTACCTACTTTATTTATTTCTAATTATATAGCTTATTAAAGATCTAATTAATAAGGTTTTAATCTTTTAGCTTATAAGCATATAGTTACTAAGTAACTTTCTGCTTATGCTAATTATTAATTAGAGGTATAGTTATTAATTTACCTTCTAGAATGTAAATAAGACCTAAGTCTATTTATAGAGTAGTATACTTAGTATATAGATCTTAAGCCTGCTTTATAAATCTAAAGCTATTATTATAGATATAAATTCCCTCTTAAGTCTTAATCTTAGGGAGATTTAGTTATCTCTAAATGTATACTTAATATAGCACTTAAGGCAATTCTAGAATTGACTTATAGATAACTATCTTAGGTTCTCTATTAATAGAGGAGGTAAGGGCTAGCTTATCTAGGACTAATAATTCTGACTCTAGAAGCTTCCTAACTGTTAAAAGGGGCTACTTCTTTTTGTTCCTTTTCTGCTGTTTATATAGCAGCTTAGAGTCTTTAATATCTTCCAGAATCGCGCTTCCTACATCTTATATTAGGTTTGTGGCAGCACCCATGAGGGTCGCTTCTAAGATAGATGTTAAGGGGCTATTTATAGCTTAAGGAATAAGTTCTCTAGTAGTGATAGCGCTGATTTCAGGAGTAAGATTAATATTAGATGAGATTGTAACTTATTCTATGCCTCTAGTAGTTCTATCTAATACACCAGAGGCTATTAATCTAGCTATTACTATTAAGGCTAGACTAGCAGCTTTCTATAAGCTAGAGAAGTATATCTATTCTTCTTTATATTCTTTAATATTTCCTAGCTTTTACTTTCTCTAATAAGTAATATCTTTATTAGTATTATTAATAATTATAACTCCTAGAGCAGTGCTTAAGTTTATAAAGGCATTAGAGGCTTTATTAATACAGCTATTAAATATAAATATTCTTCCTTTAGGGACTTCTTTCTAGGTTGCTAGCATAAGATATATCTATTTAGCAGGAACTATTATTAGCTAAGCTACTATTACTTATTAATTAACCTTCTAAGAGAGCTAAGAGATAGTAAAAGAAATAAAGAACTCCTCTAGACTAATGCAGTATAAATATTTATTAGTTATTATAATATTAATGCTATATAGCGCTATCTATCTATTCCTAAGTAAAGCCTTAAGAGATAAAGATAGCATTCTATCTTAAATCTAGGCTCTATAAGTAAACTCTATGTAGCTAGCATCTAATCTATTATAATAAATGCTATTAATGTAAAATATAAATGTTACTTACTTACTATATAGCTTTCCTACCTTATTATTAACTCCTTAAATAAAAACAGGTATTTTTTCCTTAATAGTATGCTAAAGTGTTTATAACTATTCCCTGGAGATAACTAGTTTTCTGCACCTAGTATTAGTATAGATAGAAGCTATCTCTCCTCCTAGAAAGCTTATAGCATTAAATTTAAGGTATATATAGTTACTATTAACCTTATAAACCTGCAGTTAATAGTAAACATGCATAGGAACATATTCTGTAGGTGCAATTATATCATTAACCTGAAGAGCAACCTCTTATACAGCCAACTTCTCAGAATATCTAGACTTTAGGTATCTATAAAGCTTATTATAAGATAGAAAATCTCTATGATAATAGATATAACGTTTAGACTTAGCAGGTGCCTGCTTGCTTATTAACTACATAGGGCTAATACAAGATCTTATAGCCCTATATTCCTATAGTATAGCCTAGCTAGGAAAGACTTAATAGTAGATGCTACAGGGAAACTCTTATATAATATCTGCTAGCACTATACTGCCTATTATATAGTTAAAGTATACTTATTAAGAAGATATTAATTAAGAGGAGTAAACACTCTTGCTATTGCTATTAGTATCAGCTCTATCTAACCTAAATTTATCCCCCTTATCTTCTAAGGTAAGATATTTCCATTTAAAATAAACTTTCTTCTCTTCCTTAACATTATAATAAATATAGTTATTATTATATAAGCAAGAGTAGCAATCTTAGTTATTACTGCAATAACAATTGCCTAGTTTATTATCATTCTTCCTATCCTTTATATATAACTGCAATAATTAATTGCTATAGTATTAGTTATTTTACCTTAATTAGTTATATTTATCTTATTACTTAGAGCTAAAGCGTTTATTATAAGGGCATTAATTAAATTAATTACTCTTATCTCTACCTAAGTAGCAATTAGACTTATATTAGTGCTTGCCTCTATTGCCTTAATCCTAGTAATAATAGAAGTATTTAATTATAGTTTAATGTTACTTATATTGCTTAATAAATGCTATTAGTAATATAGTTTCCTTAAGATATTTAAGGAAATATAAGATCTTAATATCTATCTAGTTAAATAGTATAGAGATAATAGTATAATCTTTATTATATTTAACTTACTTAGCTAGATTAGCTTTTTACTAAGCCTATTAAGTAAGTGTAATACTATAAAGAATAAGCTTAGAAGTAAATTAAGTTTAATAAAGATCTTCTAGGATCTCTATATTAAGACACTTAAATCATTTAATAAGCTTTTAACTAAATTTATTAATAGGAAGATTAAGAAATTAATTATAACTAGCTCTATCTAACTTAGATATTAGCTAGGTACTAGCTTTCCTAGTAAGCATTCTAATATAGTATTCTATAAGATTAAACTTACTAAAACGCTTAAATAAATAGAAATACTTATAGAATATATATATATTAATATAGATTATCTTGCCTATACTAGTAGTAATAAGACCTTAATAATCTTTATTATTAAGATTATTAAGGTTAAAGATGCTAAGTATCTCCTTTTAAATCTTCTTACTAATATTACTGCCTATAGATTATATAGTATTAATAGTAATCTTGCATTATTATTGCGCTATAAGATTATTATTAGATCCCTCTAATAGATTATCTTAGGGCGCTAGTAGTCTGCCTAGCTATGCCTCTAGGATCTCTGTAGAATATAAATAATAAGCAGTAATTAATTTTACTTAATTCTACTAATTAAATGCATAGACATTAAACCTCTATTGCACCTGCTCTTGCTACTAGGGAAGATACTTAAGATGTAAGAGCCTAGCATAAGGATACTTAATAAGTATATCTGCAATTATAGACTTAAAGACCTAGTAACTTAGTATCTATTGCATCTGCAAGGCTACATTACTATCCTAAATAGTAAATGCATTAAGAGCTTAAATAGGGCAATATTCCTCTATTATTTAATAGAAGCATACTCCTTATATAAGTATAGATTTATTCTCTGTAATTTAATCTATAATATTATTCTTTTATTCTCTTAGATTGTAAAGAATAGAGTATTAACTAGCTTGTAGTTGTAGTTGTAGTTATTAAGATAAAGAATTTAATTCATTATCCCTAGACTTATTATCATGATGCAGCTAAGGAGCTGATAGACAGACAGTATGCTGATAACCTAGAGATTAAGGAGATACTAAACGCTAACTATCATTACGATCGTTGAGAGACTTATCTTGCTATTATCATTGCGTGGAATTAGATAGGCCGCTATATTACCAGCTTAGTAGATCACCTACATCATCTCTGTAGTTAGATCATGCTATCGCAGTGAAAACGCGGTTATAATAGCCTTAAAATGACTTCAGCATGCAAGGTGTAAAGAAGCAGTATTAAATGATGTATTAATTAGGGGTATATAGTAGCTATATTAAAAGGTATATAACCTGTAATTGCACTAATTACTTTAAGCAAGTAAAGATATAATATACCTTAATAGTAGTTTAATGGGATAGTAGCTCTTCTCTATCTAATGACTATAAGGGGTAGCTACCTTATACTAAAGACTATACCGCTTAACTAAGCTATCTTATACCTCTTAACCTTAGTTTTATCCTAGTATACTACTTAGAGGGTCTTACCTGTAAATGTTAAATAGCTAAAGGATTTATCTTACTTAGTTCCCTTTAGGGATTTCTGCAACTAAGTAGTAGACCTAAGTAAATGCAGTTAAGGGGCCTCTTTTTTAGTAATACTAGTACTTTTAAATTAAAAATTAGCATAAAAAGGCTAATTATTTAAGAAAAAGTAAGGCTATTATAAGAGTAAGTTAACTTTATAAAAGAATGTATTAATAGAGATAATTTCTACTTATATGTGCTAGCAATTACGCGAGGTAGAGTATGCTTTCTTAGGTAAATGCTAGAAAAGCTAAAGGTTATAGGTTTAAATTTAAATACAAGGTGTAAATTTTTGCCTTTTTAGCTTTTTGCTGTAATGTAATGTGCATATAAGGGCAGGGATTAAGGGTTACAGTGCGCATATATAATAATAACTTCTTAATTAGCGCTTTTTAAGGGATTAAATGACTGCTGATTTCAGGTGTAATTTATGCTGTTGAGAATGCTTTTAATAGCACTTATATAGGTAATAGTAATTGAGGTTATTGAGAGGTTAATAAATGGTACTAAAGGTGATAATAACCTTCTGCAGGCTTAGAGGTCGCTTGATAGTAGTTGTAGTGCTAATTATAGATGGTCAGGCACTATAGATCTTTTGTAATTGCTACTATTTGATACTGAATTACAGCTTGTAAGGCAAAATGAAGGTATTTAGAAGGGTGTATCGGGTCAATTCTGAGAGTGGGCCTTGGTGTTGTGAGATAAACACCAAGGACCGGATTAACTATGACCCGCTATTCGGGAGAGCTGTGATTCTCACGCATCATAGTAGTAAGCATTTAGTATATAATAAGATCTATCTAATTCTAATAAAGAATAAATAGGTAAAGATAAATTCTCTTACATTTCCTTTACTAATCTATCTCTTTTTATTCCTTCTAGGTCCTTTAAATTACTTAGAAAGATAGTACTGTAGTGCTCTTCCTCTTAACTATACATAGCGCTTCCCCTCTTAGCTACATACCTATAAAGAGGAAATTACCTGCTAAAAGAGGCATAAAGGCAGAAGCATAATGCCTATAGCAGGTCTTTAATAGTAAAAGCTTTAAGGAGGTTCCTATCCCTTCTATTGCTACTTAATATAACATTAAAATGAATTATATAGACTATAGTAATTAGATAAGGTTCTATTTCTTATATAAGTACTGATTCTAGTATAGTCCTTAGTAGGCATTACTTTAGTTTTTTCTCCTTAATATTATACTTATAAATAGCTTTATTTTATAGAAAAAGACCTAATAGCCTTATTAGAAGCCTTATACTACTCTTTAGGCTTAGAAAGAGGTTATTTATAATACTATTTTTAATATATATAGTACTAAAAGTTATACTAGAAAGAGATACTATATAGGGAAGGAGGAAGATAGTAATAATCTTAAAGTATACTAAATGTACCTATAAAGAGATATTAACTATATCTATAAAGGTAAAAATAGCTCTTCCTATTACCTTGCTTACAAAGGCCTACACTAAGGGTAGCCTTAACCTATTAAAAGGTTAAAAAAAGGAGGTTATCTACAGCCAATTTCAGGAAATAAAGGAAATTAGCAGGCTACTAGGTATAGTTATTAAATATATAATGTAGCAATTTATAATAATGCTAACTGTTAGTACTTATATTACATGCCAGTTTAGGTGTATATAGAGGTACTAATTATTACGATTATTTTGATTGGCCCCCCTCCTTTTTGTGACCTCGTGGATGCCTTGTGCCAGCTAAAGAGATACGAATCCGTCATCAACACGAGAACTCACCACCTTCTTCACGCAGCATCCCTCTACCATCCTGGAACTTTCACGAAAACAAAACTTGATATAGGGTTCTCCTGCGTCTTTTTCCGTTGGCAAGGGTCCACACCGGGTATATTCAAAGGGCCACCGACATCGGGTGCAACCTCCTTGGGGCTGCAGTCTCACGATTGAGTCTTATGCAGGAGAGTGAATTTACAATCCCTGATCACTGGAAAAGGGCTCCTTACGGTAGTGATCTTCTCTCACTTTCATGGATGTACACGTGCCCTATCTTTGTCAATTAACATCTCGACCTATTATCGCTGGCTGATATAAACCATAAGATACTTCAAAGTTCACCGCTCAGGTATACAATAAGATTCAAGACAGAGTCAGTAGAGTAAAGCACGGACATCTTATGCTGTCGCCTTGAACCAAAGAGCATTTGCCGTTCAAGCACATGGCAAATGTTCAGCTGAAATAACGACTCCCGCATCACCAGGTACTTACCACGCAAGTCTCGTGAGTCCCTCATTTGTCGCCCTGAGTCCACTCTGCTGCAAGTCTTGATACACCAATTTCGATCATCACTGGAAGCCTCATTCTAGAAGAAGAGCGGTGAACAATCTAGATAGCCGCCACCACTTATCTATGTCCGCCTTGCTTTGGAAAAGCGATTCATTTGGGTTGTTTCGAATTGATTTGTACAGTCATGTAGGATCGTATTCCACTGGCTTGCACTCAAGCAATGTTACCCCACGTTATCAACCTAATCGCAGCTTCACATGTTGCGGAGATTGGACTTGGATCGCGGCCCGATGCATATCCCGTTCCGCTCCCATATTGGATCCTGATTTGTTTCCTAATGAGGTCGGTAGATGTATTGGTTTTCTTGTTCCCATTATCTAGTGTACAGCGCTTCCAGCATCTATCGTTGGCTGTTCTCTGAAGAGTCTGACCGTATGCTCTTCATTCTTTACCTCAGCATCAGCTAGGGGTGCCCATGAAAGGCCTCTCCCTCGTTCGTACACCCTTTGTCATGGCGGGTTTCATAGTAGCACTGCTCATGCTAAGTCGTTTCTCCTTTCCTCACTTTGTCCTGTTCAATAAGGACGATTACTCGTGCCGCACGGCGTAGTCAGTATCAGGGAGATACAAGTGTCGGTCCGCACCGTTCTTGGTGAGGACGACCATACGAATGACACCACCAGAGCTACCGTCCCACTTGATAGCCTCCCTCAAGGCTCCCTTGACGAAGTTGACTGCATCATCCTTCTCCATACCCTCTCGCCAGTTGGCATCACAGTAACCGTAGATGTAAGTCGATCCTGAACCGCCGATAGCATAAGATTGCTTGTGAAGGGAACCGCCCAGGGGAATAGAGTAGACTTGGCCACCGAATCGCTCATCCCAACCAGCAATGATGAGGCCAGCCCTGTAGATGATATTAGTATCAGTTTCGTTGGGACTTGAAATGGGGTTGGCGGAACGTACGAGAGTCGGTCCTTGTTGGCGTAGCAGATCTCCTGAAAGATTGACGCAGCAGTCTGTGTCATGGGGGGCTTGCCATTGGTCATGGCAAAGAGCCCAAGCTGGTATTGAACAATGTCGGCAACAGCCTGTGTGTCAGCAGCTGAACCAGATCGGCAGCACCAGATAGTGTCGTGTACTCTCGTCAACTTGTCTGTCACGCGGTTTGCGATGTAGGCACCGGTCGTTGTTCGCGAATCCGCACCTGAGAATAACTGTTACTAGGTGCACTTCCGTCGGGCCATGAGATACCTACCAAGAATAACACCGTCCTTGAAAGTAACCGCCATACTATTATATGTTAGGGTATGTCGTTTGCATCATTGCGGAGGCACATACATCGAGGTTCCCAGGCTTTGAACATGTTAGCAAGCTGCGCTTAATGGAAGGAGGTATCATTCAATACTTACTTTACCTCTCCCTTCTTCAGGCGATCCATATCAACATGGATACCATCTGGTGATATCTGTAAGCTTCCGTATCGACAAGGCCAAGCTATGACGAAAGAGTTCCAACGCACCCTCGTTCAATACTCCAGCGTTGCCGAACTCCATTATGACAATGTAGTGGTGTTTTCGCGAATTTTCAAAGTTATTGGTTGATCGATCGTTTCGGAGTCGTGCTTCGTAATGGTTCGTGGTCGTTGCTCGCTGCTCGGGGAAGGCTGGAGCTCAAGTGAAGCTCAAGGCAGCTCTGAACGCGCAGCCGCGCCGAACAGCCAGCTATCGGGTCATGTGACACCTCACGTGATCCCTCTATTGTATGAAGATGGGCATTGACTCTAACAGCACTCCGAATTCTTCATACAGTTACTAGTATGATATTATGGAACCTTTTATTGTTTTTATGTGTTTATTTGTTTGTTTCGTCGCTTCTGATAGTCATGCGTGCAAGAATTTGGAGGAATTGTGGTATATCAAGCATGAACCAGCTGGACCAGCCAAAGCCAGCACATACGCAGTCCTCTTACTGAAATACTTGCATTAATGTGGGTTTTTATGTTCTAGCTCTTCAATGCTTGTGCAGCTCTTGATCTGGTCCCTCTGCCTGGGCAGCTGCTGTGGTTTCTGCACCACCCTCCTTCTTGTCCTTATCACCACAGCCACAGTCGTAAAAGTCGCCAATATTTTCGCAGTCAAAGAGAGGCTTGTGTACCCTCTCGTTGACAATGTTGTGGGCGAAGCACAGCCATCCAGCCGCTGCGTTGCGACTGCTGGTCTGTGGCGGATACTGGGCGAGAAGCTTTTGGAAATGCGCCGCACACTGGCCGCAAGGATAGAGTCGGGCGAAGAGGTGCATGAAGGTCTCGAGGGCCATGCGATCGTCCTTGGTTGGCTTATCGGGGAATCGTGCCATCATTGTATGGAGAAACTTCCACGTCGCGTGGCCAAGTTCAGCCCTGTGAAGTAGTGTTAGTGGTGCGTTTACTCGTGAAAGGAAAGTCTATCAACATACTTCAACGTCGCGTTCTCGAGCTTAGGCGCAATAGAGTTGCCATCGAGGAGACCAGCAGGCAGAGCGCCGAGGTCGGCAGCGAACTCTGATCGAGGGGCTTCTTTCAGGGGCAGTTCAACATCATTTTGGTATTTAGGAAGAATACTGCGCGAGGGTCCGGAGAAGAAATAGGACAAGGTAAAGAAGACTCCAAGGACCAGGATAAAGGTCAGTGTTAAATGCTGTCGACGAGCCATGATTAAGTGTTGAAGTTAAAAGAGTGAGATAGAGGTTAATCCCCCAGAGGTTTGAGTTGATGGCTCATGATAGTACATAGATAAATTCCAACAGGGACCTCTATTGAACGAGCTTCTGGGCGAAACTAGCCAGTTACAGCAAGAGACCCTGGGAGTCCTGAAGAAGCGGGGGGTCCAATTGCACAAATGGTTGGTGGGGCCGGCCGTCGCCGGGACGGACGCCCTTAAGATCGGTGGATCCCCGGGAGCGTTCGATCATGAGTATTGACGTTCAGCTACATGTATATAGTTTGTATCACGATTAAAGCATAGGGGGATGTTGTTGAATACTTGCTTCGGGAGTGATACGGAAACAAGGGGCACGAATCTACATTTGCCTATCTCGCTATGTAGTCTTCACCATGTCGTACCAAATGAGACTATCATGAATGATTGTGAGCAAATGAAACTTCGAAGGCCAGCACAACGGTCTCATAAACATACCGCCTCCATAAACTAAAAGGCCAAACATATACGACTATATAAGATATACCCACAGAAGTTTCCATACTCTCTAGTGCCACGTACTGAACAATTAATTCCATTCTCATTGAACCTACCCTATACGCGAAGTGGAATCCGGATCGATTGTATCGCTTTGACTACAACCTGTGAATTTTAGATACAAGCGGATATTCTTCGTCACTTCTTAATACTAACCTGTCTATTTAAAGGAAGAGTATGGTGATATATGTATACCTATGTATCCCTGTATTGGTAATTATATCTGGACATATATTAGACGCTTCAAAACCATGACCAGCTGAAACAACTCACACCCAACGCAATTGTGTATCACGATGAAACACATGGACAAATGGACACAAGGAAAAGAACAATATAGCGCGAGTTCACACACCTAGGAAGATAGATGTACAAACCACAAACAGCAGAATGCAAGAGCAATATGTCTAGCTTGAGGACACCCGCCATACAATATCAGGAACAATTATGGCATTACACGAGAGAGATGACATTCAAGTTGACTAGTTACGTTGCTATTAACAGTCGGAGAGTGCTAACTAAAAGTCTTGCCAGTCAGCATCATATGTATGAGTCCTTCATCCAGGTTGTTAGACCTTTCCACCATCAATATCGTACAACAACACAGGAGAACATAGACACAGAAAGTGACTAGTCACTAAACTAGATGACTGAATCAAGGAAGCAAAGAAAGAAACTTCACTGAAAAGACAGACTAACATGGGTATTGTCATCAACTCATGAGCCAAGCAACCTGCCATGCGATATGACTGATCAGACAAGAGACAAACCTATGAATAGCAGTATCAGAGTCATTACTATTCCCATAAGGTTGACAATATATGAAACCAAGATCCAAGTCACATTCCAGAGTTGCCTCGTGGCTTGTTTCGCTTTCGATCACTCCTTCAAATACGCATCGCCCTGTTTGCGAATGTGACAGAGATACTCAAAATGCATGGCCTGGAGGCTCAATCGACACACCATTCCAGCCCAGATGGAGAACAAAGGATAGACTTATGCATGTCTTAGTTCGCGGGTTATTGGATGTCTCTAGCAGATTGGAGGGACCGCTAATATAAAAGCCACTCGCATACTTAGCCCAATTAACCCGAGACCATCATGGCGAGGGCAGTTATCGGCATGCAAGAAGCATCAGCCATCTGTATGAATGCACACGGCGACCTGGAGATACTGATAGTAATGCCCTGTGGCTAATGGAACACGAGCCACGTTGAGTCCAGAGGAAGAGGCTAGACTTTGACCTCGTGATTGGATGTGATCAGCCTTGCAGACCAACCCACCAAGACGAATGACAAACAAAGGGCTACAGCAGATAGTACTAAGACGGATTCTAATATGATGACATCGGATGTCCCAACTTGCTTTTGGTATGTGTATGTCCACCGTGAAGTGACATCCAGCGTCATCCTTGCCATGTTAGTATGGATCACGTTCAAGTCACAAGCTGAAGAAACCAGGATAGGCCGAGGAACTGAGGCTCTCCGCCTTGCTGGAATTGAAAGGAAACAACCGAGCCTGGGGATTTGACTCAGCTGTTTCAAGAAGTGATAGTTCACCGAATCTAGCGAGGCGAGCCGCTGGCGGCCTCGTCTCAGGAGGCACTCCTATCATTAGCCTTTGCTTAAGGAGGGACGGTAGAGCCGGATGGATATTTGATGGGAAATGCAAATTACGCTACCGAGTCGGCTGTCTCTCAAATGTTTCTCAAAGGGACACTCGTTTCGTTTCAGGCAGAGTCAGCTACCGATTGAACTGGGCTATAAACATCAGGTCAGGCAGGGAGACGTCCGCCAATACCAACAAGACAACGCCTGCCTGGACCCGTATTCAAGAGCGGTAGGGCGAAAGCAACCTGGACGGTGGTGGTGGTGGTGGAGGCATGTAGGTGAAAGCCGCTTACACGGGCGATCTGATAGGAGAAATTGTAATGAGACGATGCAGTTTCCACAACCTGGGAAACGTCTGAATCAGTTTCGTCATCCGGGTCATAAGGAGATGGATAGAGATTAAATGAGCTCGTAGAGTCTCTTGGCAACGAAACCATCACGATGGACCAAGCCAAACCTTGCCTAAGCTGGCCAAGAAGAAGCGGTAGAAACAAACAGAGCGGATGCTCGGGAGAAAGAATCGAATCACTGAAGTTGAGATCGCGTCAAGCAACGCGACCACCAAAATGGCAGCTGTTCATTTGAGATGCAGGGGAGGGCCTGTTAAATTGCGGCCAGATTAGGCCACGGACATCCCAATCTGGTGAGACCCTGGACCACTATTTCGTATTTCTGGAGCTGGAAATAGCCCATGATCGACCTCTGCTTTGATGAAGCCAGAAGAAACTAACGATGCTGGCTGCTTCAGGTAAATGCTAGGAGAATTCCAGTCAGTCTATCGATTCTATCCGCAGACGGTAAATGGGAGTTGAAGAGAATTGTTATGCAAAGTGGCTGAGCATTTCACAACAGGGCGGAAAGAAGGTTCACGGAACCAATCTCCGTCCATCATGCAATAGCAGAATACGGATATGGACAGGACAGCACAGATGCAACTCTAGATAACTTTGTTGGCGCCTAGTTATTCTATGTATAGGCATAGGGAGAGCACCACGCGCCGAAGGTTTGTGGGGATAGAGCAAAACCAACAGCCGAGAAGTAGGCCGGCATGGGACGAAGTGGGAAATACGACGGTAACATTGAAAGACAGGAGTAAGATAACTAGATACGGATAGATTAGAGTCAAATGGCCTCTAAGTTAAATTGAAGAGGGCGATCTTATGCATAAATGTCAGTTGTTAACGGGGTGGATGACCAGGATGCTCAGGCGAGAGAGGTGATAGAAATAAACAAGATGATGATTGCCTCTTTCAAAGACGAATGTCAAGTTGTGAACATCCTCGGCCAAGCTTATCAAGGATGACAATAAGCATCAAGGAAGGATCTCGGAGTCATCTGTAGATCATTGAAGGAGCCCGTGACCAAGGATCATTTGGAGTTGACAGCCCGAGATGAGAAGGGAGAAAACCATGTGTGGAAGCACACTAAGAATCAGTCTAGGGGAGGAAAGAAAACACAGAACCTCGATCCTAAATGATAAAAAGACTTAGGTAATATAGTCTAAGCTTAAGATAACTTTTAATGAGTTTATTTTAATACCCTATATTGAGGTTCACTGTTTTCTTGCCCCCTGAGGTCAGTTCAGTAGAGATTTGCGTGTGAGACATTTAATACCAAGAATTATTAGTAAACCGACGCGCAATCTCGGGCACTCAACCAACCGAACCACAGCATTTTTCTGTCCGTAGATTCATTGCATTTTCCAGCGCCCACGTGGAGTTGTGGAATTCGCTGCTGCACAGAATAACACGCTGCGAACCAACCAGCACAAGCTCATCGGCACCATCAACTCAATCGAGGTAATGGCGGACGTTGTCTGACCCTTACTCATAGGGCCCCCGGTCAAGCCACAGTCACAATCTATTGTCAAGTTATTTCGCTTGGACACGGAGAATCTCGAGTCAAAGACATGGCTTGCAAGACCGGTTGATTGTGTCCGATATATTATCATCATTCATCCGGACCAAGTCAAACCCAAATAATACTTTCTTTTTGGTATGAAATCGCTCATGTTGATACAAGGGAGAGTCTGAGCACGTTATGACGGAGCCCTGGTAGTCGACCAGGCCTGCCAGGTACCGACAATGAGTCTCCAGTCTCGCATGCCACGGAACGGTAGGGAACAGGGTCGTGATGATTAAAGGCTTAAGCCCCAGGTTCAAGTGGCGCTGCCGAGACGAAGCTAGCCGTTGCTAAGACTTTGCTCGAGCGGGTCTCTCTGTCTGATCTTCAAGTGCAATTGGGCTTTTCCCCCTGTCGTCAGAAATCAAGTCGGCTCCATCACAAGTCGGTTCCTGGATCGCGGCGCTATCCATGCCACGGGGTGGCCCTCTTTTTGGGCCCTGACTATCAGTAGGGGAACAGGGAACGCATCAAGGTGTCGCTGGCCGGGAGGCTGCTGATTGCGGTTAGCAGTCGATACACGATCAACCATTGATCGGTACCTTGTTCTTGATGATGGCCACACATGCTGAGAGGGTATTGTAGGGGACACAAGCTTGTATCGTCTCGTGCTTCCACTCGAGTATGAAACCTCTCTGGGTGGTTGCATCACCTCTTCCACGCGCTGTCGTTCACCATCCAGAGTTTTCCGTTGGTTGACAGAAGCCACGGTTAAATATTGTAAAACACCAGCCACGAATAAGACTCATGAGTCGAGTTGGACAAGAATGGCCCTGCTCGTGATTAAGCAGTTATGAACTGCCGATGATAACGACAAGGTGTGTAGGTTAAGTCATAGGCGAGATCATCTTTGAATGCATTGAATCTATCACTACCGTCACATCGCCCCCTTTGAAGATTTTCGGCACGAGAGCCACAAGTGGATTGCGGAATTGAGTTGTGAATTGCGATTTGACACGTATACCCTCGGCGTGTAATCTAAAAAAGGTCAGAATGTAAACCCCACTTTTAACCAGGGTTTTTTCAAGATTGCCACAAGTAATACTAGTCTTATAAAAGTATCTTTTATCTATATAAAACTAGATAATTTTTATATATAGTAGTATTAAATAAGGTTTTCTAGTAATAAGCAATAAGGGATTAAAGGGGTTTCTATCTAGGTTATATTAGGGTTTTATTTAACTTTACCCTATATATAATACTTCTTATAATAAAAATAAAACCTAAATTTAATTAATAATAATACAGTTTATAATATATATAAGTTAAAAGAAAGAGGAATGAAATAAAAGTTAATATAAAATCTTATAAAGGATTTATATTAATATATTAAAAGCAAATAATTAACTTAATATTAGCAATAGGCAATCCTTATTTTACACTCTTATAATATAAAGAGAATATAGTCTTTATGCTACTTAAACTGCTATAAAAGTAGAATAATTAGTAATAATTTACTTAAAATAAAGATATCTTTAAGCTAACTAAAGAGTCTTTAATTATCCTACTAGAATATAAAATAAGCTACTTAATATATTAGAAATAATAATTTAATTTTCCCTTTTTATCTAGCATAAAGTAATTAATTATTTTTTTATAGCCTTGACCCAGTAACGACCAATAAATGGGACCCAGGTATTCCAATAATAGCCACAAAAGTATCAACTATAAAGTCTCTAGCTAGACTGAAATCTCAATAAACTTAATTAATAAGGTTACCTTTAGGCTGCAGCATCTTAAGCAACTCTAATTATGATAAACATGTCGCCTAACTAGTTGAAGAGCTATAAAAAGCTTGACTAATAGGGTCTGCAACTCCCCTACAACTTTGGCCTTTCCTAATCTATCTATCCCTTAAAGTTATCTTAATAATTACAAAATTATCAAGAAACCAGCTAAGCTTAGGTTATCTGCAAGTTCTTTACCCTAACTACATTAAATTAATAAGGCTAACCTCAATTACAGTTAAGATATTAAACCTAAGTAACTAGCAGCTAGTAACTGCTATCTATCAATAGTATATATAACCCCCCCCTGCTTGCTATAAGCGCTGCTAAAGGGTCTATAATAGAGATATTATAGCCCTTTAGCAGCAGGCAACCTACAGGGCAATATAAGAGGAAGCTATACAAGTAAAAGCAATTAGCTATAATAGTTAGATAGATAACTAGCTGCTTAGCCTAGCTATCTTTAAGTGTAATATCCTTTGCTGCTTGCCTAAGAACTCTTACTATAGCAGGTAGCTTTAAGGAGAGATGCAGCGCTTAATAGATACTTAGTCTACAGGCAGAGCTAAACAGTACCTCTACAAATTAAGGAATACCCCTTAGCTTAAACACTAGATTGCAAGCATTATTATGCTTATAATAATAGTCTCTGCTAACCTATAGCTAGAAGACTGTTATAGGTAGCATTTAGAGTTTATATATAATAGAATTGCCTGGAAAATTCTATAAAGTTAATTATATAAGATAAAAAAAATTCTATATATAAGAAAGAGTTTATAACTGAAAGTTAAAGAGTCCTTTAGCAGGCAAAATGAGGCTATAGTCAATTGAATAGAATTTACCTGACTAAGCATATTTGCCCTGTGAAATGATAACTGATGCTAAGGCAATAAACAGTAGTATTAACAGTAATTCAACAAAGAAGTAATTAATTATATTAACTTAATATAAATGCTAATATTAAGTCTATTATTAAGCTATAGTAGAGAGAACCTAGTTTCTATTCTATTAGCTACTATATATAATTACAGTTTAAACCCTATTATAACCTAGCTTAAATACTACTAGCACCTAGCTAAGAACCTAATTATATATAAACAAGAACCCAGTTCTAGCCTATCTATATACAGTAAAGATATATTACTAACCTCTACTAAAGGAACTCTTAAAGCATAATATTATTATTTATAATACTACAGGTACTACTTTTACAATAACTGTAAAAAAGCTCATTTATTCTCTAATAATGCCTAACTAGCTTAATACATTTCTAAATAGTATAGCTTATATTATCCTATTACCTAGTTAAACTATATATAATGTAACTTAGTTAAAAGACTTAGTAAGTTATATATATTTACTGCTTTTATATCTATATAGCTACTAATATAAGATAGGTTTAATACTTATATAAGCCAGTTAATACCTAGCCCTCTCCCTGATTTTTACTGTTTTTTAATACTACTTATTACCTTATAGAATACAGCTATAGCAGTATTATTACATGTTCTTATCTTTCTACCTATTTAAAGAAAATACTACTTAAATATATTTTAGATGCTCTTATTATAGAGGTAGAAGACTTATATAAGTAACTCTTAATGCTATATATATGCTATTTAGCTATTATATAAGTATTTTTTTAATATTCTCTTAATCTTATTCTAATACTAGCAGTTAGGCCTATTTTATCCTTTTACAATTCTAGAAAAGGAAAGCTTATAACCAGCTAGAAGACTCTTATAAGCTAGTTTTTATCTATATTTATATAAGTAATTATATTAATGTAATATACTTATTACTTATATATATATTTAGTCTTATTTAGGTTATTTACCTGCAGTTTATTGCTATAACTAGCATTTATTTTAGCAGAAAATCCATTTCTTTTAGTCTATTCCTCAGGAATATCTAAATAAGAAAGCTATTATTAAAGAATTAATTTATAGTACTAAGCTAGATAATTTTAACTCTTGCTTTATTATAAGGTACTATAATAGTCAGTTAAAGATATATAGTATATTAATTAAGCCTTAATATAAGGCTATTTATATACTAATATAAGCTTACTCTTAATAATATAAGAAAAGATTATAGGCAGGGCTATAGTATACTAGAAGTCTAAGATTGCACTAATACAGCTGCTTTACTTATTCTAGAAAATCTCTCTTTAATACTATATATTATATAGATTTTAAGAGGTATTTATACTTACTTATAGCTAGCACTAACTAAGACTCTAATATCAATTCAAGATGCAATTTTTAATATTATTTACCTTAAAAATAACCAGTCCCTTACCCTAGGTAAGTCTATAAAAGCCCTACTAAAAACCAGATAAAACCTAATTAAAAGCTAGGTAAAACCTAGTTAAGACCTAAATAGAACCTAAGTAAAGACTAGATAGAAACCAGATTAAAACCAGGTTCTTAGCCAAGTAGAAGGCTAATTAATTATATATATAGCTACACTTCTTCTTACTTCCTATATATAAGAGTTATATTCTTAATTTACTAATAAGATATTTAGAAGTATTTATTAGAGTTTAATTAATATAAATAAAATTAAAAGACTTTTTTACTTATAGAGGAAGTTAATATTCTTTAAAGGCAATAGTATCTTTAGTATAATATATAAGTATTCTTAAGAGAAGTTAAAGCTAAACTAGATATATTACTCTTATAACCTTAATATATCTCTTACTAAACCCTAATAGTATATTTAATATATTACTTAGAATAGTATAAATTATCTTATTATATGCTTCTATCTAAGCTAACTTTAAAGCCTAGTTAATACTAGTATATTTAAGATTAATATATTATTTTAATGCATTACTAGGTTAAAAGATTTAAAGTTAATTCTTACTAGATAGTTATTATAATCCTAATTAAGTATATATTTCTCTCTTATTTATAATAATATAAATACTAATATAAACTTAATAAAGTTACAATTTATACTAGAATCTTTACTAACTCTAAAGACTCTTTAATATACTATAAAGTCTTTAAGATCCTTAATAAATAGTATAAATAATATTAAGAAAAGGGATTTTAGTAGTACTATATAAGCCCTACTAGTAACAGTTTTAAGGCAGTTATTACTAACTAAGATCCTTAATAGCTTTAAGGTAAAATACTAATATAAGTCCTATATAAGACTAATTAATTAATATTTCTAAGCTTAGTTAAATACCTATAAGAGGTAGATCCTATAGGTTATCCTTAGTAATAGCATATAAAGTAAATTGTTATTCTTTACTAAGTTCATTTCTAGTAAGGCATTAAGAAAATCCTACTATAATACTATCTATTATATAAATTAATAATATTACTTCTTTTAGCAAAGACTATAGCAGAGTATTAATAAATACTAATTAATATTTAAGGCAAGACTAGTATAACCCTATTCTTATACCTATTAAATACTAACTAAACCCTAATATAGACTTAGCTTATTGCATAATAAAGATCTATAATTAGGCAAAATATAAAAAGAATAAGGTTATTATAATATGCCTTAATTGCTTTCTATCCCCTATTTTAAGAGGCATTTAAGATACTATTTAACCTAATATAAATGTAGTAGAATCTTTATATTTCTATTATTATAGCTTTAAGAAGCATTTATCTTTATTATAAGCAATTTTAATATAAGTTATATTAAAACCCTTTATAATCTATATTAATTATAAATATTATAGTACTGTAATTATTAATTAATAGCACTATAAGCTCTAGGAATTAGCAGCAAAATACAGTCTTACTCTAAGTTATACTTTATATATAGCCTTATAGAGACTTAATATATAAGCCTCTAGTATATTATTTTAATTCCTTTAAAATACTAATAAAATACTAATATAATACTATAATAGCAAAGTAATAAAGAGATTTAAAGTCTCTTATATTATAACTAATTAAGCTAATAGTTAAACTTAATAATAATAATAATAATCTTTCTTATTTAAGAGATTTATTTAGTATAATATCTTTAGGTATTCCCTAATAGGAGTTAGCATTTACATTAAGTAAAAAGGGTAATATAAGCAATAACTAAAAGCATATAAAGTATATTATATATAATTATAAACTGTATTTAAATAGTATACTAACTGGGTTATAGATAGGGTTTATTAGTATTAGAATAAAATCTATTGCTAAGAAAAAAAGGAAAAGGAAAGGAAAAGAATATAAATTATAACCAGGAAAACTTAAAGCTTAAGCTTAAGCTTATAACTGCAAAGATTAAGTTAAAAAAAGCATAAATTAAGAAGCTTAAGTTAGAGTTAGAATTAAAAACTTAGTAATTAAATAGTATCTTATTTTATTATAATAAAGATATTCTATTAGGCTTAAATTAGGGTTTTATTAGCTTAGGATATAGTAATTTGCCTAAATCTAATAGAGTAATAATAGCAATTAATTAATACTTAGGTAAGGCTAATTAAGTAATTAGCAACCTAGGCAAGCTGTATTTTATATAAGTCTAAGCTGCCTTTAAGTATAACTTAAAATAGGCTAGAATTAAAGAAAATTAGTATATTATAAAGAACTTAAAAAAGAATAAAAAATACCTTGCCTATGCAAGTGTATAAGGCTTAATAGGTCTCTTGCCTAGTATCTAATAACATTAGTTATATATTAGAAGAGGTTTATATACTGGTTTCTATTAGTATAGAATTGGCTTCTATAAGAGCCTAAAGACTAGTTATAAGATATAATATAGTTAATCTTTAATTAATTTCTAAAAGGGGATATATAAGTAAAGAGTCTAAGCTATATAAGGGATAAAATATAGGCCCTAGTAATAGTATATAAACCTCTAAATAGTATTATAATTAAAGTAGTAATATATCTTAATTAGCAAGAATATAAAGTAATATTAGGCTTAAGAGAGAATCTAAATAAACATTTAAGAGAGCTTATAAGTGCATTTTATTTATATTAAATTAATGCTAAAGTAAGCCAAGAAATAACTCTTTATTAAGTCTAGATAGATTCTAAATTAGTAAAGAAAATGGATTTAAACTTAAGTTAGAGGAAATAGTAATAATCTTACTAGGCTCTTATTAATAAATTATAGAAGTATTCTATTAGGGTTAAGATAGCATTTAAGTAGTATTAAAGCTAGCTTTAGTTAGTATAGAATTACATAAAGAGGGCAAATAAAGCAGCAATTTAAAATTAGTATTAATAGCATTTTGCTCTAGTAAGACTAAAGATAGCTATAAATAAGATAGATCTTAAATAAATAATTTATAGAATCCTTAAAGAGTTAATTTTAAAATAAAGTTAGTAATTAAAGAGAAAATATATAAAAAATAAGCTCTAATTAGGTAATATTTAATTTACTAAAATGATAGAGTTATATTAAGATATTATAAGCTTTATAAAGGTATAAAATAAGACCTTTAGTATTAGCATAATAATGCTAAAGAGATATTAGATTAGTCTTTTAATAGGAATTAAAGTAGATTATACTAATAAAAGACAGATTATTAGTTGCTATTTAGGTTATATAAAGAAGATATTATAGCAGTAAAAAACCTTACTATAATAAAGAATAGGTACTTGCTAAAGTAATATTAAAAAAGTAAAAAATAAAAAATAAAAAAAAGCTTTTTAAGTTTATTATAATATTTATATTTATAAAAAATAACTTACTTAATTATTAAAAGGATTATTAATATAACTCTAAATTAGCCAATTTCTAGGTCTTATAAAATAATTATAATATATAAAATAAGCTTCCTAAATAATATATAAATATTAATCCCCTATTTATACTAATAGTGCACTGATATTTAGCTAGTCTTTATGATTATAGACTGATTACATGCTATATAGTGTGATCAATTCTGCCCTCCATCGCTGCTAACACTAACATCACAACTTCAGGTCTTTGACTTTAGGCTCCTGAACCTACACAAAACTCAATACATTTTTCTTCTAACAGAACCCTGCAATTACCCCTCTCTCATCCATTTTGCGGTATGCTGTCCCCCTTGTCTTCACTGCGGAGTGATTCTTATCACCCTCTCGGCCTGCTACCCGATAGCCTCAAGCCACTTATCATACAAGCCGCCGCAAATAGCCATAATAAATTCCCTTTCCTCAACCTCCAGATCTGTCCCTCTAAGCAACTTCTCTCTAAGCGCATTAAGTGCCTTTATCTTAGCATTAAGGAAGCCTCTATCAACCAGCTTGTAATGAGGCTATGTAACCTTAAGGATCTCGCAACCAAAGGCCGCCCGCTTGATGCGGTTGACATCATCTGTATGCTCCTAGGCCTTTAGGATCTCTATCGCCTCATCATATAGCTTGTAATGGTCACCGCTGCTGATAGCTTGGTCGATCATATCCTTCATTTCGGTCGCATTAGGTCCTTCTGTCAGATAAGGCTCGTCGGGATCGGGAGTCTGCAGGCTTCTTCTGACAGTATGCATCGTGACGGTGTAGCTGTGATGTTGTTAGCGGCTGCGATCAGAAGGGAAGGTGGGTTAGATGACTTACTGCGTGTTAGACGATTGAAGCGTGGTATTGTTTGAAGTGGGTTGCAAGAGGAAGATCTGGCCCAGCTGAAGAGCAAGAAAGGCTCTCCAGCTGGCTTGAGTGCAGTTAGGTTTAGGCTGTAATTGAGGCAGCTAACTTAATGATATTAACTTAATAAAGCTTTACTGCCTAGGAGGTAAGTAATGTTTAAATTATAATAGACTTTAGAGATGCTTAGATACCTTTTAAGGCTAATATGTAAACTTAAAAAAAAAAAAAAATATTAATATTAATATTATTTAATAAAAATCTTTAAAAAAAGAGAAAATAATACTTATATATTAGCTTAAGCTTTATAGCAGTAATATTATTATTATAAATAAGATAATAAAAATATATTATAGAAGAGTACTATATTAATTAAGAGTTAATCTTCTATTAGCCTTACATCAGCCTTATATTAATTTTCAGTTAAGTTCTTATTAGTGTTTAAGAGGGGTTAAAGAGGTATAAGAGTTAAGGTTTAAACTGGGTTTAAACTGGCTTTATACCTAGGAAAAAATTCTACTTAGTCATCCAGTCCTATTTATTTAAGCGCTAAACTGGAATTCTTATCTTAAACCTTTAACCTTTTATTAAAATTCTAGCATTATAAGTCAGGCTTAGGATATAAGTTTTTAACCTAGCTTTTTGCCTAGTTTTATTAGGGTTTTATCTGCCTTCTACCTAGGTTTTTATCTAGCTTCTAACTTGCTTTTATAGCAGTTTAAAATAGGATAAGAACTATATTCTAGATAGCTTCTATTAGGAATATATATAGGTTTAGTAACCCTTATATAACCCTAATAAAAGCCCTATTAAACCTTAATAAAACCCACTTTCTACGCTAATGCAAGCTTAATGCTAACCTCTTCTTACTCTAGTCTACCTTTCTTTTATCTTAATATAATTATATTAAGTAATATCCTTTTAGCTAAGAGCTAAATAAGTTATAACTTATATCTAATTATCCTTTTATATGTATTTCTTTCTTAATCTTACCTAATTATAACCTAGTTATAACTCTATTTTAACTCTCTTTTAAATTAAAGATAAAAAACCTTTTATTAAGTATAATATTAGTAAAAGATTCTATTGCTATATTAATAAAGATAGGGAAATATACCCTATTACTATAAGTTTTTACCTAGCTTAAACCTAGCTTAAATCTAGCTTAAACCTATTTAAAACCTAGATTTAACTCAGTTTAGAAGCTATTTAAAGGCAGCTTAATAGCTAACTATTACTATAGTTATTTTAAGCATTTAATTTACATTAATCTAACTTTAAGTAGTAATAGAACTAATAGTAATATACCTTCTATTACTACTAAAATAAATCTTATTAATAAGTAATATATAACCTAGTTAAAACCTAATTAAAACCTAAGTCTAACCTAGATAGAATTCATTTACTAGAGTTATATAAACTATATTAGTATTATTAAAAACTATAATATTAACCTTAATACTTCTCTTAGTTTTTTACTTTCTATTATTCTTACTACTAATATTAATTTAGCTAAAAAGAAATATCCTTCTCTTAAGTAACCTATAGGAAACCTTACTTTAGTCTATTTTAAAGCTTATAAGATTTTCTTCCTAAAGCCTAATAAAACTAAGAAGAAAGCCCCTCTCTTAGTTTATAAATAGCCTTTATATATTAAAGGAAATTACCTTAATAAGGTTAATTAAACTTAAGCTAAGCTTAAGGTAAATATATCTAAAGCTGCTTATAGTGCCTATAAATTATACATTAAAGGCTAAAAGACTTAAACTAGAAAGCTAAAGACTAGTATATTAAAATCCTAATATAACTTATTTTAATTACTAATATATTATATTTAGCATCTTACTATAATAAAACTGTAAGTAACTGTTTTCTTATCTAGTACTTTAATTACTACCTTTCTAGTATCTATAATAGAAAGGTTCTTAAAGGTTACTCTAATGCTATGCTAATTAGTATCCTAAGTAATAAGGAATCTAACAGTAAAGATCCTAAAAACCCTAAGGAAACCCTTAAGAAACTTAAGCAGGAACTTAAGCAGGAACCTAAAAAGTAAATCCTTTAAAACACCAATAGAAGGTCAATTTAAGCCCAGTTAGAACCCGGTTTAAAGATCATTAGAAGGCAGATAGAAGGCTAATAGAAGGTCTATATTATATTATAAGATTCCTCTCTTTTTTTACTATTTACTAGGTATTTTCTAGCATTAGGAGATATATACCTAGGGTTTATTTTACTATTATAAGAGGGCTAAATAAGGCAAATATAATCCTGATGATACCTTTATGCAACCTATATAATTCTGTGACTTATGTGGTATATAACTAGGGTGCTTCGCTGAGCTAGTGGGGGTGGATTTTACAATGTGACCTATTTTAGATTACATTCCGAGCTACCACGCGGCGATTTGACTCTGGAGTTTGTACACGGGGAAGCTTTCCTGTCAGATTCTTTGTTCAACTCGGAACGTCTCCCGTGTGAACGAGAGGGAGAAGCAAAAAGACTGGAGATGTAAAACGTGCACACGCAAGCTTTCGTAATGCTCGTAATGCAGATGAATACGATGAGCATGTTGTACGTGTCAGCTTCTAGGGTCGTCAATATTTGTACTGAGCTATGCCATAATTGTCTGGAAGATCCGAGCCTGTCCAATGAGAACTCTCGATTGCACTCCTACCCCTTGCAGTCTAGGGCTCCATCAAGCTTTGCACTGGTCTTGTCTCCAAACTCACACAGCTCTGCATAACCTGCACAACTCATCAACTCCATCACTGCATAATGATTAGCATTCCACAAGCTTTGAACTGTCTGGCTCCCCGGCAGATGAGAGACAGAGCCAGTGTTTGGGACTCAACGCTACGACATGGTCCGTCGATTTCCACCAACGGCGCCGCTGTAGCATGGCCTGCGCTGGGCAAATCATGTCACTTGAGTGTTTACTTTCTGCTTCACCATTGCCCTTCAGCATACCAGTTCTTCAACGTGCAGCATATGGACCGATTCGCACTCTATAGGTAGCTTATCTCGTTATTGCTGACAGCAGCAGCCAGAATGGATTGAGAGTCAACTGTGCCGTGCCCAGGCATTGATACCATTCTCTCTTCGATGGTGTGCCGCTGCAACAAAGCAATCTCAGCCACACCCTGGCTCTTCATTTACGGACTCAAAACCCCCTACAGGCACAGGCTGCACACCCACCAAGCCCCGTTCTGTTAGGTGCGCAATTTCAGGTTGGCGGTTGTGCTGGCTTTACTTGCCGCTAGCCAACCCGCTATCGCAAGTAGCGTGGCTCGTTGTGCATTGGTAGTCCGAGGATTGAAGGGGTTCGAGCAGTCTTTGGCGCCTCTGACCGAAGCCGTCAGGAACTTTCAACGGGTGCGATCAACGGTGGAAGGCGTTTGCGAATGCAGCCTCCTTGAGGAATACGGTTGGTTGGCTTTGCGGTAGCTCCCGAGAAATTCCAACAATAGCAGACGGAGGCGCTGAAGCATTCCCAGAGGTGAACGCTGCATTTTCTCAACTGAGCCATTCTGCATCTTGCTGCTAAGGGAATACTTTGTGCCAACTGTCCGGTACATTGTGTGCATAGCAGATTGGTAGCTGATCCCTTGTACCTGATGCTCAGCCCTTGAGTACCCGCTCAATGTCAAGGGGGTTGGTGTGGACTCTCCTTTGTTCGTCTCTCCAGGTCCACCTGAAATGGCAGTACGGAGCACGAAGCCGTGCTGGTCGCCCTGGCTCTGGTTCAGGTTCATTCTCAACGCTCAGTCAATGATCCGGGTGCTAAAAAAAAGACAGGTAGTGGAGGTTTTAGGTGTTGCACGAAGGGACGAGTGCCCGCTCACTATCCATGTTGAGTTAGGTGCATCTCAGTCCCAGTTCAGGTCCATCAGAGGACATCTGCATCTGCACTCAGTGGCTCACTGACTGACTGATCCTCTCTCATCCACATGGACGGTGGACCCATGCTCGGTGCTTGGTGTTGGTGTTGATGTTGGTGGTCCTGGGTCACACCCCCTTGATCCTCGTCCCCTTGTCCCTGTCGTGTTTCCATGCCCTTCCCATCTCCCCATTCGCCTTCATTCCTTCCTTTCCTTCCATTGCCTGCTTGGTTACGGACTGTACTTGCTTGCTCACTCGCTCGTTGGCCCTGTCGCTGTCCCTTCTTTTCTCCAGCCTTTTCTTACATCTAGTACTTACATACCTTTACTCTCCTTCCCCTTCCCTCGTTTTCTCTCCACACCCGACCTCACCTCCAATCGACAAGCATCAAAGGCGTCGTCGACCGTCACTTTCGATTCTCGACAGCGCTTCTGCGTCTGCAAGCCGATCCCTCGCGAGACCCGTTTACGACTTAGACTCCCTCACACTCCTTTCACCTACCACGAACGGAGTCCGGCTGCCAGTAGGACCTCTGGAGGTTCTAGCAATCTAATCAGCAAATGTCGACGTAACGATTGATTTAATAATATCCCTCGCCAAACCGACAATCTGCCAAGGCTACGATACCTGAAGGAAGAATCCCGTAACGGATCCTAATCTGAACGATACGCGTCTGTTTTGAATCACATTTGACGATATTTCGTCAGTCACTCTTTTGAATTGATTTTGGAATCGCATATACATACGCTCTACGCAAACTATATGTGAGTTGGACTTTCATTTCGTGTTGTATGGCTGTGGTGTTACGAGTTTCGACATCTGTGAAGGGATAATGTGGTGAAGGAGGGGGTGGACACCGGACTACACAACTGATGATGGCACGGAACTACGACTAATACGATTAAACAGATTACACTCGTTGACCTAATAGTCAAGTACATTCGCTGAAACTTATTCCTGACAGTGAGTCTAGCGAGGTAGAGACCGAAGGCTTCAATCTGACAATAGGTTCAGCATACTCATCATCCACCCAATCCGATCCTCAACACTGTAAATACTCAGTCTCAACCACCCAACAGTATCAACAATGCACGCAAAGAACTTCATTGTTGCCCTGGCTCTGGCCTCTTCCTCCCTTGTTGAAGCAAACCGACCGCGCATGTACATCCCTCGACAAGTCAAGCGAGAAGTCGAGAACAATGCCCCAGAGAACCAACCAGCTCCTGTGATAGAAAAGCGGGAGCCTGCTGATTCATTCATCAAGAGCCTCATCGACAAGAACAGCCGAAAACAAGCAAGCCAGGAGGATGGCGTTAACTTCGACCCAACACTACCTCTTGGCTTCAAGAAGTCTGGACCTAGTGCCAGCGCACCTGCTCTCATCATTCAGCCAACAACAAGCGAGGCCCTCCCCGAGACCACCGAACCTGCAGCCTCTACCGACGCTGCCACAGAAGCTGATACTGGCATTCTCCTAGCCCCCAGTGGTATCGTCACATCAAAGACAGCAGCCCAGCCCGCTGAACCCGCCAAGACAACAGCAGCTGCGGTCAAGGAGCCTTCGACCGAGGCACCGAAGAAGGAGGAGACAAAGCCCGCAGCCACCACAGCACCTGCTGTCGAGGAATCTTCATCTGCCAAGACCCCTGAAAAGAAGCCAGTCGTCGAGACTAAGACCGAGGCGCCTGTCCCCGTTGAGACCGTGACCGAGCCCGCTGTTGTTGAAACCAAGACTGAGGAACCAGTCGAGTCCAAGACTGAGAAGCCCAGTGCTACCAAGGGCCTTCTCGACCCGGTCGAGAGCATCTTGACATCTGTGCTTCCCGTTGCTTCCGACCCCAAGAAGGAGACTAAGCCTGCCGCTGTTGAGACCAAGACCGAGGAGCCAGCAGTTGAAACCACTGAGAAGCCCAAGACTGAGCCTGAAGAGACCAAGCCTGCTGCGGTCCCAACCACCAAGGAAGGACTGTTGGATCCCGTTGAGAGCATTGTTTCTTCGGTTGTTGCTGACCCTGCCGACTCCAAGACCACGGAGCCTAAGCCAGTCAACACCGAGACCAAGAAGGCTGAGCCAGCCAAGACCGACAGCGAGAAGGAGACTCAGCCAGCTCCCGTCGAGACCGAGACTGCTAAGCCCGCTGAGCCGGAGACCACAAGCCCAGCTGTGGAGAAGCCTGCTCCCACTACCAAGGGCCGTCTCGATCCTGTCGAGACTTTGTTGTCTTCGGTTCTTGCTGAGCCCGCCGACAACAAGACCAAGGACCCTACCCCTGACCAGACTGAGTCTATCTCTCAACCCGAGGAGACCGGAACACCCACCAAGGAGCCTCAGCGTGATGCCTCCAAGCCTCAAACTGATGGTCAGACTCTCCCAGCCTTCAGCGCTCCCGCTGACGAGACAACCGCTGCCCCCAATGCTGGTGAGACGTCCAAGGACGGTATCCTGGATCCCGTTGAAACCCTCCTCAGCTCCGTCTTGCCCAACCAGCCTGATGTCAAGACCACATCTCCTGAGGAATCTTCAGCTCCTGTGGACAGCCAGCCTACCTCTGCTGCCCCTAATGGTTCTGAGCAGACTGTTTCCGCTGCTCCTTCAACCGAGCCCGAGACTACTGGCCCTGCTGAGATTATCCCTACCAGCATTCTGCCCGATCCTACCGATATCCTTCCTGTTCCTACTGATGTCACATCTGCTGTTCCTGAGGCCTCAAGCCCGGTCACTGTTTCTCCTGTGATTCCTACAACTGTTTCTCCCCCTGAACAGTCCGAAAGCGGTTCCCCGGATCTTACTTCATTCCTTGACCCCAACACCAAGTTTCCCCAAACTGGCAGTGTTGCACCTACTGATGCTCCCAACACAACTGTGCCTGAGGTGACATCTGGTATCGATGTTACGCCTGAGCCCACCAGCGAGCCTATCAACGGAACTGAGACCATCCCTAATGCTACGGGCGAGCCTCAGACCACTGGCGCCCCCGAGCCTACCAGTGTCAACACTGAGGAGCCAACAAACATCACACAAAGTGCTATCCCTACTGGAGGTGCCACCAATGAGCCCTCAGGAAACACCACAGCGCCTGCTACTGAGCCCGCCACTGAACCTGCCACTGAACCAGCTACCGAGCCTGCCACCAAGCCTGTTGACACAGCGTCTGGCTCTGCTCCCACCGGTAGCCCTGCCACCGAGACTGATGCGGAGACCAACGGCACTGCCACCGCTGAGCCTACCAAGCCTGCTACTGGCGTTGAGACTGAAAGCGCTCCTGCGACCGAAGGCGAGCAGACCTCTGCTGTTGCCCCCACAGATGAGCAGCCTTCAGTTGCGCCCACTTCGCAATCTCCTGTTGAAACCGAGACCAAGCCTGAGCCTGAGCCTACCACTCTGGTTCCCACAGCTGCTGTTCCTGTTACAAGCATCCGACCTACTGCCACCCTCACCAATACCAACAACTGGCTGCCCACGACCATTGTCTTCGAGCCTACGTCTATCCCCGCCCAGCCTTCGCAGCCAACTGAGACCTCAACCTCCACCGGCCTTCCTGCTAACATTCCCCGTGTTATCCTCCCTAACGACCCCAACAAGCCTATCCCTGAAGGCTCTGTTCCCATCCAGCTGGGTTTCTTGTTCCCTTTCAACTACAAGTTCCTGGCTCGCAACACTGTCGCAGCTGCTCAGCTTTTCAAGTACCTCCCCAAGGGTCTTGCTGATGCTGGTGGCTTCTCCAAGGACCGCATTCTAGTTAGCAAGATTGTTCCTCTTGACACACAGTCCCAGTGGGGATACATTACTGCTCTCGCCAAGATCCATTATCCTGAGAACATGATCGACAGTCTCCAGGCTGATCTCATTACCCCCAACTCGCCATTGTACAACAATGATCTTGAGATCGTCCGTAACCTGACCTCCGTCATCAACACTAAGATCGACATCTTTGGTGACTCGGACACCGACAACAACACAGATAATGGTAACTCGGATGATGGCAACAGTGGCAACCGCGATGTCTTCGGTAACAGTGGTGAGGGTGACAAGTCTGCTAAGCAGAAGGCCACCACTGCTGGTATTGCTGTTGGTGCTGTTGGTCTCAGCGTCATGTATGGTGCTGCTATGTTCTTGGTCGCCCGACGATACAAGCGCAAGAAGCAACAGGGCCACCGCCGTGCTAGTTCCATTGGCAGCAGCCAGCGTTCTTCTGAGATGCAGTACACCGGTAACGGCAGCCCTGCTCTCATGGGAGGCGCTTTGATGAGCCGTGACTTCTCTGCATATGGCGCAACACATGCTGAGCAAGGCCAGGTTCGCCCTGGCGGCCGTGACAGCCATGGCAGTGGACGCAGTGGTATGGGCAACTCTGCACGAACAGCGTACATCTCTGCGCCTGTTGCTGCTGAGAACTCTCTTGGATGGAACTGATCCAAATCACACCCAGATGGCTGATCGCCTTAAAACCATACACCAAAAAAAAAAAAATCTATACCTTTTCACCAGTGCACCATTTTTCTTTTTTTAAAACACTTCGATACCCTTCAGGCGGATTGTGATGACTACTCCTACCACTACGACGCGGTGATCAGCTAGTCACTACGAAAATCGCTCGACATGAGCAACCCCAACTCGAAATGTTTCCTTTCACCATGCTCTTTCTTCATCATGTTGAGACGACGATGCGGCATGTGCCTTGCTCTTCATTATAGACTTACAGGTCGGCTGCCCCGGCCCTACATCATTTTCCCCTCACGCCTAACGCCTCCAAAGGGGTAGAGCCCCCACGTCCCTTTTACTTATTCGTTCGGCTCCATCCTGGCGACCTGGCCAACCTTTTTTTAATGCTCTTGACCTTTCTTTTCTCTTGTCATTGTTTATTGTATCTTGTCGTGGAGGAATTGAGTTGTCCATGTGTAAGAGGAGGGACGGCGAGGCAAGGGACAACGGGGAGAAGGTGAAAAGCTTGGCTATCTAGACAGGCGTTTCGGGACGGGACAGCAGACAATGAGAGCAGGTTTTGGATGATAGGATACATGTCAACTTGTATATAACAGGACTATTTTCGGTGTGTTTGGTCCATGACTTGTATGCCTTTTTATCACTTCTGAGGAGAGCGGTGGGAAGCGGTGGTGTTGTTCAGACTTTTCAAGACGTTAGAAACCAAAGAAATCCAATTAAAGAAAGAAATGGATACTCGTGAATGCTCTGTCTTGCGGGTTTCATACAAATGTTCGTATTACCATCTCCAAACATTAACTAGTCAGTCTGTCCTCGGTTTACAGTAGCTTCAGCTCTCTCGATTAAACTTGACAATCCTACTGACAGTTATGATCTTGCGTGCATACTTAGGCCATGTCACTACCCGTGATGCTCGTGATCCCCCTTTGGCCTGCAGCTTGCCAGGTTTGGTGTGTTGAGAGGTTACATCGTTGTCTAGATAAGGCTGATATGCCGAGTCTATTGGGCGCGGATTGCTCGGACGAGATGGTCTGCATGTTGATCACGGCCATTTTTACGTGATCTCTGTCTAACGGAATGATCCTTGGCTGAGCTATACCTGGTGACGTACAACTTTATCGCTAATAGACTTTTCATGTGTAAATGAGCGTCTTTCGACGGAGCTTCTAAGACATTTGCAGCGGACTTCCCGCATGTGGCGATTGACTTGTCGAAAGAGTAATTTCCCCTTGCATTAAACCCTGACGGTCGGCCACGCTACGACGACGGCGCCAACGGTGCGGCGCTCGGGGACTGGGGGTCAAGGACAGGGGTTGATTAGACTCGATTCTCAGTCTTGGGACTTAGGAGCATTGTCTTGTCTCTTCTTGGATTCAGGCTTGTCAAGTCAGGCCAGGTTGATTATCAAGATGAGTCCAGACTCATCATGTGCAAACCCTGCATCTCGCATGATATATCATATTCCCTGTCTTGTCTGTCGAGGCCTTCTAGCTGCTTTTTGATCTTGCGTGGACAGACTACGGAGATTTTTGCTCTCTTTTGTTCCTCTCGTCTCCTTTTACTAACTTGATAAACACTAGCAACCCATTGCGTTCATCCGGAGTTCAGGGGCCCTTGTGAAGAATTTGACTCGTGGCGTTATAAACTATCGAAAAAGTTATTAATGGTAAGAGAAGCAAAGTGGGAGAAAAAGATAACATAGTTATATTGGACTCTTGGAGTTAAGAGAAAGCCAAGCGCCGGAGACAGTTGCATCTAAGAGTTCTAGACAAAGAAGCGAAGCTTGGCTACTCCGGCTTCTCCTCTATGAGCCTGGGGGCCAGTGAGCTAAAATAAGAAGAGGGGAAATCAGACCAGTCTAGGTTTCGATGGATGATTTGCTTTCACGATGCTAGCTCAGCAAGTCTGCAGGTACCGTAGTTAGATCAGGTAACGGCGCGGTTATAACGGTGGACCAAAAGTTTGAAGGCGTAAGCCTTGGACGGTTGATTCAGTTGAAGATGGAGATGCCGAGCTGAAGTGAAGAGAAGGATCAGATCAGGCTGTTTAGTGAGTGTCAGCTTGTCTAATACTAGTTTGGTTCTATCCTGCTAGAGTCGCATTGCACTGCTCCTCTTGGGCATGGCATGTAAGCTCTTGTACGCGGATGGTGGAGGTGAGGGGCCCTTTTCAGGGGTTGAGAGCAGTTTATGGACGAGGATTTAGAGACTATTGACCCAATATAGCACCAGAATGCGGCGCTTAAGTTGAATATGTATGTAAATGCATTATTTGTTGGCGTGAAGGTTGTGACTGTGACTGTGACTTTTATGAGGGGAGACAGTTAGGTAAGGTAGTATTTGTAGGTCCAAAGGATCTAGAGTGGCGTGGCGCGGCAACAACGAGCCGATTTAGACTGACTGACTTGACGTTTGCTCTTTCCTTTCCTCTGATATCTTGATGTATTCCCGATTCCTTCCTTTTTGACATTGTCCATTGCCTTCGGTTATCTCGACTACTCCCTACCTTACTCACGCTCGTTTCTACTGTTAATCATCACCAACTACTAATCACTGAATAACCTCACTTCTCGAGGTTCACCATATGGATCATGTCTTGAGGCTTCTCGCCTAACTTAGCCTCTCCTTCACTCTCCTCTTTCTTTTAATAAGTCTTCAGTCACTGCAGTGACAAAACATGGCTGTACCATGGAATTCCATGGGTATGCCACCATCTGACGCCGATCACGATAAGGTCGTTGTTGGTCCCTATGACGACTCCAGATATACAGCATCCTCCTCCGGCCTTAGTTATATCCGACATCCTTCCTCACAACCTACCAATTCCACAGCCCGTCTAATTCCTCAACCTCTTCTCTCGCCGCCCATCGCAAGAGTATCACCCGGTCCAAGGAGCCCTTCAAGTCCGCTCAGTCCAGCCAGTTTCCAATCTTTCAACAGTCCCTCGAGTCCTGGCTTTCCTCTCAGTCCATTCTATCCGCCCAGTCCAGGCCCATTACAGAGGGGCCAATTCCCCAATTCTCCTACCAGCGATGGCTTCAGCTCGCCGCGCATGTCTGGCGCAACAGCTGCCACAGACCCTCGACTATCGACCAAGGCATCAAACATGATGGAAACAGTTCTCGAGACACCTTACTTTGACACGCCGCCTCACACACCTGGATCGTGGGGCAATGCAAGCCGTCGAACCGATAATCTAGATGCTACAGAGGTCCCCCTCAACAATGGCTGGAGACCTTGGTGGTTGCGCCGAAGAGTAACCAGCATATTTATGGGCGTGTCCATAATGTTGGCTGTAATTGGTGAGGTAGTGATGTGGTGGCTTTCCAGTAATGAAGTTGACAGCAGCCTCAAGGGTCTGTGGACTTTTGGACCCGTTGTTGGTGAGTGATCGTCAGGGTCCTTACTCTGTGTGGTTGGGATCTTCGTCCGTCTAAGTGCTCACATATACCAAGTTGTTTCTATTATGGCCATCCTATGGGCACGAGTCGAAGCTCAAGCATTGCTTTATATGCCATGGATTGTTCTCGATCGCCGACCAACGACTGTTGACGAAACTCGCCGCAAGCAAGCTCATCGAACTATTCTGCTCGACTATCCTAGCCTCGGGAGCTTCCAAGCATTAACTAAAGCATTTAGAAACCGCCACCATCTCGTCGTTGCATCTATTGTTATCAAGCTTCTCCTGCGTGCCCAGATCGTTCTTTCTACTGCCGTCTTTCACGCCGAAATTTATGTCGATAGCACTACCAGACTCCGAGCCAGGCTTGGCGTCCTACATGCTATGGTTGGCGTATTCCTCATCATCTCCGGCGTACTTCTTCCTATGTTGTATCATGCACCATCGCCTCGGGGTATTGCGCCTCGAGACCCTACTTCTCCCGCCGGAACTGCAGCACTTCTAACAAGTAGCCAGCAATTTCTCTCACGACTATCCGGAACTGGACATGCAGATATGAATGCTGTTGCTGGCAGGTTGGCAGGCTCATGGTATACGACAAAACTCACACAACCCGGACGTCGACCTGAGGAAATGTTTCAGCTGAGACAACATGGAGGAGGAAGTGGTGCCCTCGGCATGAACCCTTCCAACCGACCTGAGGAGGCCATGGGAACATACCAGCCATGGACACAAGGCACCCGAACCAAGCTCATCAGCATTGCTACGTCTATTGCATTGATTGTCGGAATCTGTGTTATTTATAACTTGAAAGGCAATGAGAATGGCCTAGAAGTCGATGATAGCATATTCATTGTTTGGACCTGTCTACCAACCATAATTTTTGCCGCTCTCGCCGTCTTCTGGACCCGAATCGATATCGATAACCGACGCCTGGCCCCGTTCTTGAAGCTCACCAACTCGAAATGCCGATTTCAGGAGTCTTTAGGGCTGACTTACATGAACGAATTTGGGTTGTATACAGCTGGAAAGGCCATGAAGAACCAAGATTGGGCGGTTTTCCTTGCCAAATGCACCTCAATGCTTGGCTGGTTGATGCCAATCTTTACTGCTGGACTGTTTGCTGTTTCTCAGATGGCACAAAGGGCCAACCTTGAGCTTCGACCAGAGTCGCAGTTTGTATCGACAACTAAATCGCTGAGCACCGCCATCGATAGCGATATAATCGAAAATGTGCTCCTAAGAGAAACTCCCAAGTACCCGAGATGGACATGGGAGGATGTCGCTCTTCCAGAGATTTCGCTAGTCGATCACCCAAGTGAGTGGCCACTTCCAAACACAGAGCTTGTGGCCAAAGTCCCAAGTCTAAGGGGCAAGCTCACCTGTGAGACGATATCTCTTTATGGAGGTGAGGGTGTGGATTGGCAATGTGTACCAGTTGGAGGATCCACGAAGCAGGCCATCTGCGGATCTGATCAATCTCGAACTGCACTTGTTGCGTCTTCATGCTCACAACTCTCTTCCAAATACTCCCTCAAGTATATTTGGGGCAGCTGTTCAGATGACGGTATGATTTCTGTCATGATGTGCAATCAATCGGTGGTCGATGTCGATGTCTTGACAACATTCCGCACTGAGGACCTGTCCATCAACACGAATGCTATTCCCATTGTGAATGCATCGAGTGAGGCGCCTTCGGGTGTGACGGCGGATATCACGAGTGTTTATGAAGCACTCAATAACGTTGGTGCTGATAACAAAACCATGAACGGACTCGACGCCTTCTTTCGTACTTTGGTGCTCTCGAGGTTACAGACAACTTTGGAGCGTATTGCGATGCCTGAGAGACAGAATTCAGTTTCGCAAGCGATCCGCCAACTGCATGGAATCCTTGCTGCGCAGGCAATCAATAGTGACTTGATACGACGGCCCTTATCATCTAAGCTCCGTGCTCGTGATGGTTCTCCAACCGATATTCCAGCCTCGGTTGACTATGTTCTCCCGCGTCTGATGCAAGGAAGCGTGCAAAGCTTTGTCCTCATCGGGTTACTAGGCTTTACGCTCGCATTCGGACTCCTTTCGCTACGGACGGCATCTCGTGGGAGTCTGAGCAAGAGCCCTGGTAGTATTGCCGCTCAAGCAAGTCTTCTTGCAGACTCAACATTGTGGTGGCGCTTACCAGACGGAGCAGAATGGATGGAGGATGACGATTTAGCGCGATGCCTTCGTCGAAGGACGTTCCATCTCGGATGGAGTAAGGGGGCCGCGGGAACCCGAAGCTACGGTATCGGGATCGTGCAGGACGAAGGAAAAGCAGCGAGACCACCAATGGTCTCGCAAACAAGTGCTGATAAGAGCGGGGGAATGGTTCCTGGGCGATATATTAGTATGGCGCCTGGGGTATACTCTTACGGGGATGTTGCGACATATGAAAAGTCGTGAAAGTGATACCCTCGGCATGGATCTCGAATTATATACATCAGTTGGACTTGGTTAGTGGATTTGGGAATGCATGGCGTTGGAAGGAAGCGATTGGTTGGGAATTATGAACTTGTTGGTATATCTACACTGCAATTGTACTGTAAGCTACATGAACTTGTCATGTTGTGAATATACGAGGTCTTGCAAGGCTCGGAAACATCTTGGCAAGTAGTGATGGAGTATTCGTGCATGTGTTGAAAAATAAGCCTATTTGAGTAACCAGAAACTGGGGAATTGTGGAGACTTTGCCCAGCCCAGCCCAGCCCAGCCCAGCCCAGCTTTCTCAGCCATGGATTTATCAAAGCAAGTTTGAAGCGTCTTGAAATTGATGAGTCTTTAAAAATTCAGCCAAACCACTCGTTTACATGATAACTCCTTGACGATGCTAATCTCAGTTTAAAAAGCATTTGCTGACCTTGAGATTTGTGTTTGTTTTCCTCTTTCCCCCGTCTATCTTCATCTTCACATCACAGTCTAATACGTAACTCAACATATCATGGCGTTTACATTACACTCACATTCTGGCGAGTTCTGCCCCGGCCATGCCAAAGACCAACTCGAAGATATCGTCAAACATGCTATTTCTGTTGGCTACAAGACCATTGGCTTCACAGAGCATATGCCTCGCTATGATCTACGTGATCTCTACCCCGAAGAGGTTCGTGCCATCATCTAGCTTATCAGTCATACACTGTCTGACATATCACAGCTCGATAACCCTCAAGCTGCTCTAGAAGCTCTCCCTCCTCGTCATGAAGCATACCTCGTGGAAGCTCAACGTCTTCAGCTCGAGTATGCCTCACAAATCCACATTCTCATTGGTTTCGAGGCTGAGTTCATCCGTCCAAACTGCGCAGCCCACGTTCGCAAACTCGCTGAGCATCCTATCGTTGATTACTTCATCGGCTCAGTGCACTATGTTCACAGCACTCCCATTGACTACAACAAGGAGATGTTTGCCACAGCTCGTGAAGCTAGCAGTCGCAAGACTGAAGAGTCGCTCTATGAGGATTACTACGATCTTCAGTACGACATGCTCAAGGAGCTGCGCCCGCGCGTTGTAGGACACTTTGATCTCGTGCGGTTGATGAGCGAGGATCCAGCCCGGGATGTTCGGCAGTGGAAGGGCGTTTGGGAGCGCATTCTGCGAAATCTGGCTCTTGCGAGGGAACAGGATGGATGGCTTGAGGTTAACAGCGCGGGTCTGAGAAAGGGACTTGCTGAACCTTATCCTGGTCGGATAATTGCCGAGGTAAGTCGACATCATCTCATCATGTGGGATATACCCAAGTAAATGCTAACTAGTCACAGGAATGGATTAAATTGGGAGGAAAGTTCACTTTCTGCGATGACAGTCATGGTATTGCACAGGTTGCCACCAACTATGCCCGAACAGTCACTTATCTCGAGAGTCTGGGCGTCAGCGAAGTTTGGTGTCTCAAGAGAACGCCTAACTCTGGCGTGGATGGAATGAAGAGAGCTACTGTTGAGGAAGTCAGTGTTCCTCTGAGTGCGTTCCGTGAGAATTTCCCATGAAAGATACATATGGTCGGGCTATTGGTTTAGAATAGAAAGCCATAAAGTCATAGATTAAACAGTACTAGAACTATAGAGCAAGACAAGAAGGGGTCTGATCCAGAAGGAAGAGAAATAGGGTATCGCGAAGAAGACTACATCCAAACATGAGAAGGATGTATTGTAAAGCTCTGATAAAAAGAAACACCATGGCAACAAAACTCGGGTATTATCTCCCACTTGTATCCTACTCTCCAAAGCAAGTGATGTGAAAGATCTAACAGCCATTCGCCATACATCAGAAGAACAAATGTCCAGCAGAAGTAGCATCGTCTTAATGCTGAGGCGTCTCGGGAATCTCCTCGATAGCATTCGGCGGGTTTGGCTCTGACTTAACACCCTGCTCCGCGTGCTTGAGCTCACTTGGTCCCTGTCCCGGGCGAGGGGCAAATGGGATACCGCCGGAAGTGTATTGGAAAAGATTGCTCTTCTTGGCCGGGCTAGGTGTCGCGGCAGGCGTTTGCTCAGATGGAGTTGGGACGTTAGGTGGAAGCCACTTCAAAGGCTCGTTCTGAGCAACGGGCTCAGGCGCTGGGCCTTCGGGTCGGTAAGGAACAAAGACATCATCTGCATCCGTGCTAGGATGTACGGAAACAGAGGGGATGGCAGGAGAACAACTCAGAGGAGGAGACATCAGCTGAGTGACTTGCGCAGTGGGTTCAAAAGCGTATTGCTCTTGTGAGGGAGACATGATTCTGCTCGAAGAGGCAGTGGTAGGTGGTGAAGGGATGCGGGCATTGCCCGGTGCAGGTTGAGTAGGAGAAATATCTTGCGGCTCGACGAAAGCACTGACGTAGGCTTGATCGTGGTTAGTGGCTGATGATGAGTGCTCAGTACTGGAAGATGCTGCGGCAGGCTTGTATGTGATAGAAGATTCGTTGCCCTTAGCTTTCTCAGCTTCAAGGCGAGCTCGCTCTTTGGCGTCCTTCTGAGACTGGGTGATCAAGTTGATACGAATCTTTTTCATACCAGAGGTGATGCTGTCAATGTCATCGCCACCCGTGCTAGATGTACCGTCCTTCTTTGAAGCCTTGGCTGGCGACTTGGCTTTCTGTGTAGCTGTGGCAGGTCGCGAAGGGCCAGCGGTGGTAGTAGCTTTCTTGGTACCCCGAGGTGCTCTTGGTGCAGGCTCCTTGCGAGGGGCGGTAGAAGTTCTTGCCTTCTTGACTGGAGGATTGATGCTGGCAACGGA
Organism: Fusarium xylarioides; assembly: GCA_013183765.1. Lineage (NCBI taxonomy): Eukaryota > Fungi > Ascomycota > Sordariomycetes > Hypocreales > Nectriaceae > Fusarium > Fusarium xylarioides. Next base: position 1,194,454 of record SRZU01000001.1, on the reverse strand, counting down.
TTTCGTAGCCATGGGTGAGTTGGGGACTGTACGAGCGTGCTCCACAACCTCAGGCTGATCTGCCTCGCCTGGTGACACATCTCTTGTTGTGAGGGATGCCGGGATCTCACTAAGACGACGACTGGTCCTCCTCGCTGCTGGCTCACCACTGTTTGTTCTCGAGGGGACACCGCGCGCAACCGCCTTTGCAGATGATAGCTTTGCTTCACCACATGGCATTTTATAACTGACATTGTCCGAAGAGATGGGAGCAGCGCCCATCGTTCTTCTGCGGCTTGTGGCCGCCTTTTCAGTAGTAGACTCGGGAGGAGGCGCTGCCTTGGCTCTCCTCTCACGCAGAGACATGCGCGAGGTTGGACGCGAAGAAGAGGCAGCTGGAGGGTTTGGGTCAATGCCCATGATTGTTGATTGGCGATCTCGTCTCGCCTTACTTGCCTCTGCATTCAGTTCCTCAGGCTTGCAGCTATCGGTTTGACGAGTAGAGGGAATCAGGATCTTGCTGAGCTCATGGGCTGCAATGGCCCAGGGGACTTCTGGAGGAGGTGGTGATGGAGGCCTTGTCATAGACGCACCCAAGTTGGACAAACTACGTCGCATCTTGATGGGATCTGAGACCTTAGCCGTTGATGCCTGTGTCGGCGAGAAGTAGGTTGAGAGGGTAGCGCTCTGTGGCTTCTTGGCTGGACCATTTGGAACCTCCATCAAAGCCTCGAGCTCATCCAAATGGGATGGCGACCACCATGATGGGTCGTAAGCATGAACAGAGTCTAATGACGGCTTTTGCTCGAAACTGTACGACATTTCTCCCGAAAGAGATCCAATCTTCTGTCCCATTTCAACACCAAGACGGCCAACATTGTCTGGCTCTTGAGCATAAGTTTGATCTCCAGCGAGTCCACTGAGATGACTTAGGATACCAGAGCACAAAGCTCGATCGCTATAGCCGCCTTCTAGCACGCTGATAACTCGACCGTCAACGTGAAGTCCCTCTTCAGCGGCCAATTTGACGACATCCTGGGCAATACGGGCATAAAACTCCGTCGGCACGTTGACCTTGTGACGCTGCATTCCTGCGCTCTCCCATTCACTGGCGTCAAAGCCAGCAGAGAAGAAGATGGCAGCCTTCGGAGGCAAGTTTGATTCTCTCAATCGTTCCGCCTGGTTCCTGAGGTAGTTTCTAACCTTGTCCAGGAGCACAATGTACCTGGTCTCGTAGAGCTTCCAGAATTCCTCCTCAGACTTCCATGGCTCCAGATGGACATTCCAAACTGTCTGTCCGTGTGCATTGTCGATACAGATACTGGCGCTTCTAACCTTTTCTTCATCGCCCATTTCACACGGATACGAGTTGATGTCGTGCAAGCTGAAGTAGCCAATCGAAGACTTCTTCCATGCTGCCGCATTCTTAGCAGCGTTGTTTCCTCGGGAATTGTGCTGCCATGTAATGGCTTGAGAACCATCACCGTGGTGAAGATCAAAGTCAATAATAGCAGCGTGCGTGAGCCCATGGTTCAGAGCTGCATGCATGATACCAACATGGACATTGTTGACCCAACAGAAGCCTGAAGGATAGGAGGCGGAACAATGATGACCGGGAGGTCGCACGCCAACAAAGGCCCGCTGAGGTCCAGGACCAAAAACAGTGTCAATGGCTTCGCAAACAGCTCCCAGAGCACCCTCCATGGCGTTCAAAGACTCTGAGCAGAGGTAGAGATCACCTTCATGGAACTTGTCAGCTTTCTCAGCCCCTCTGTTCATCTGTGGTCTCTGCAGCTCTTTTCCCCCCATCGCAAGCTTCGATTCGGCTGCATCGCACATCATTTTGAGCTCTTCCATCCATTTTGTGCCATGCACATTTACTACAGCTGGTGACAAAAGAGAAAGTCTACGTTCTGTCTTCTGTATCCGGAATGGAATGCCATGAATATCCTCAGCCTCTCTCTTTGGGTGAAGTGGATATTCACCCTCAGAATGTCTTCCACCCAAGCGGACATATGCTGCAGATATACCCAACACAGCTGCCTTTATTCGTTCCGGGCGTTCGACGATAGTACTGAGAGCGGCACGAGAAGTTCGGGGTCGGGAGAAGCGATGTCCATAGACAGCATCGTTTAGTACTACGATCATCTGGGTTGGGCGAGTGGATGTTGTGCCATGATGTGCCTGCAGCTCGTCGCTCAGATTGTCATATGCAATGGAAATCGCAGTTGGTCGAGGTTTCTCCAGCACAGGAGGAGTAGACGACAGAGGCGACTTAGCCTGAGTTGGTGATATGTGATGCACCACGCTGGAACGTCTCGAAGGGGTTGAACCTGGCCCGATACCGTTAGAGGAGCGCAACGAGTTCATAGACGCCTTTCGTAGTAGTGTAGGTGTGTCCCGAGAAGCTTCACGGCTCCGGGACGGGCTACGGGACAGAGCCCGAGCATTTGGTGCAGGCGACTGCGACGTGCGACGACCCGATGGACGGAAGGGAGAAGCTGGCTCGGAGGAGAGGCGGGACGGAGCTCGGCCGGGCGAAGTGGAGATAGAGAGTTGGTTCAAGGACTGAGTCAAGTCGTCATGTTCGGGCTGTCTGAGGTTCCGTGCAGAAGACTGCCGCCGAACCGACATCGATGGGCGGTTTGGCGAAGCCATGAGGCTGAAGTCGACGGATGAGGAATATCGATAAGACGAAATGGTATGAAACAAAGAGTAGCGGGGTTGATCACGGTAGTGGAGGGAAGTAAGTTAAGGTATGATGGGGCAAAGACGAGGTAAAGCCAGAGCCAACTGGCCCCTTTGGTCGCCTTTGGAATAGCTCCAGCTGCAGGTCCTCTAAGTCTAAGTCTGAAGGCTTGTGCTTGGGCTTGAACCTTTTCGTGATCGAGATGTGGATGTCGGTGGGTGACGTCTTTGCCCCCTTGTTCAGGGACCAGATCGCGTCTGGAGTAACGCGTTGGGATCACGTGGTTGGAGTTTATGACGCTGTTGTGTTTTGGACATTACCGCATTAGGCGTGCTAGTAAATAACAGTGAGTTACCTTACACTTCCAATTGGAGGGGTTCACGACGTTTATAGGAGATAGAGCAGATAACTGAGCGAGATTATATTTTGTTATAGCGACATTAAGGAGAGATATCTCGGGTCTTTTAACCCACAGCAAAGTCTATCGTGAGCGGAATACGGATACAAAATGACAAGATTGAAAAGACAGGCAGGTATCCGTAGTTACGGTAACAGCTCATCAACCCCTGAATATTTGTCGCACAGAACGGCAGCAAACTTGTCGAATTCCGACTGCTGTGCGCTCTCTGACTATAATATCATACTAAGGGATAGCATTTATCTCGTCTAGAATAATAATACAATCTATATTAAAAAGTTAAAATATCTCTACAGTAATATATTTTATAGCTTTAACCCAGTAATAACTAATAAATAGAACCTAGGTATTCTAATAAGCTATAAAAGTATTAATAATAAAGTCTTTAGCTAGATTAAAGTCTTAATAAACTTAATTAATAAGATTACCTTTAGGCTATAGTATCTTAAGTAACTCTAATTATAATAAATATATTACTTAATTAGCTAAAAAGCTTTAAAAAGCTTAATAATTAATAGAATTTATAACTTTTTTATAACTTTAACCTTTTTTAATTTATTTATTTTTAAAGATATTTATTTTAATAATTATAAAACTATTAAGAAACTAACTAAACCTCTATTAAATATAAGTTTTTTACTTTAATATAAGATTAATAATACTAACTTTAATTATAATTAAGATATTAAATTTACTTAATATATAACTAGTAAGTATTAATTAACTATACTTATAGCCTATTCTAACTAGCTATAATTACTTTTAAAATATCTATAATAGTAATATTATTACTTTATAGATAAATATATACTAAAGAGTAAGAATTAAAATAAAAAGAAAAGCTAGTAAATTATTAGTAATTAGCTATAATTAATAAATAAATAATTAATTATAAAAGCTAATTATCTTTAAATATAAGCTTTTCTATTACTTAATTAAAAGCTTTTATTATAAAAGGTAGCTTAATAGGAAGGTATAAAAGCTAAATACTTTAAATATAATAAATCTATATTTTAGTAGATTAAAGATTAAGTATAGCCTTTAAATCTTTAATATTATTATACTTATAAGTATAATTATTATTAATCTATAAGTAAGCTTTTATATTATAAATAATATTTAGAGTTTATATATAATAGAATTACTTAAAAAATTCTATAAAGTTAATTATATAAAATAAAAAAAAATCTATATATAAGAAAGAGTTTATAATTAAAAGTTAAAGAGTCCTTTAATAAGTAAAATAAAGCTATAATTAATTAAATAGAATTTACTTAACTAAGCACATTTATCCTATAAAATGATAACTAATGCTAAGGCAATAAACAGTAGTATTAACAGTAATATTTAATAATAATAATAATTTATATTAATTATAGTTTATAAAGTTAAAATATATAGTTATAGTAGTTAATTTAATAATATAAATATTATATTATAAAAATTAAAATTTATTATAATATAAAGAAAAGAAAGTAAAAGAGAAAAGAGAGAAAAAAAGGTAAATTAGAAAATAAAGGGTTTAATATTAAGAGAAAAACTATAAATATTAATAGATTAAAGCTAACTTAGTAAGTTAGTAATAGATTAGATTAGGTTATAAGGTAAGGTAGTATAGTATAAGGAATATAAATTAAGGGTAAATACAGCTAATTAACACTTAGGATATGATCTATATAATATATAGTGATTCACATATTGCAGATATTAAAGTTTCATAGTAGCAGTGGTATACCCAGGACTTATATCCGTGTGTACTCTATAACTCAAATTGTTGGTTTCTGTGCTGGAGCGGCATGTGCTTAGACTGTTGGCTCGGAAGCTCTGGAGGATGAGATAAATTAAAGTCAGCGATAGATTACCTACCAGATCTTGATCGAAGCTAATCAATATGCCTGATTACCGGCTTAATGTCCAATAAACAAAGAGCTCGTCACAGCACCATTGATAACTTCATCCCGAGTATTTTGAGCCAACAGCCCAGGAATACGAGATCAAATGGTTGCCAATGACACAATCTCACAGACACCATTAATCAGACAGCACTTTGCCGTCATGTCAGCCAAGTCTAGAATCACGACCATAAAGATCATGTATGCACTCAAGCCCAAGCCCAGAGTGACATGGATGTGTTGACCCAAGCTCAACTGAGTAACCTGGGCGAGCAAGAAACGAAACGTTGGACTCACCGCTAACAAAGACAGCGAGTTTTCTCCAGTCACTGAAATTCATTTCTTCTTCAATCAAGGTCCCTCGTGGCCCTCGACAACTGGACCCCTCACATTTAAAATGACCCCAGTCCCAATCGCCCCATGTTGCCGAGACATTTCTAGTCCACTATCGACGGTCCTGTCTCTTTCGCTAGGCTGACTTTGTTTCCGCTTGGTCGGGCGTTTTGAAGGATGCGCTACTACGCTGGGATGCGGATGAAAGCCGCTGTTTGTCTCCTCTCATCCCAACTTGGCAGACATCCAAACGATATGGAGTGCAGAACTAGACTTGTTGAGATGCCGACAACTCCGATTAGGCTTCAATAGATTGATGAGTTGAGAGTGAGTGGCATGCTGTAACTCAAGTAGGTAGCCGCCTCTGATCTAAAAATGAGCTCCGAGTATCCGTGCTACGTGGTTGTTAGTGGTCAACAACAAAATGAGCTTTAAAATAAACTTCCCGTTATGACTAAATGGTTAAATACATAGTGCCTTGCATCACAAAACAGGGCTGAGCGATTTACGAGGCCATGTCTATCCATACCAGCTTTCAGGTCGAGGAATTTCTTTCGCTGGATCTATGACATATGCTGGTATGAAAGCTGAAGCTTTGAATATGGATCAAGGGTGATCTTCGAATACTCTCCTCAGGTCAAGCCACTGAGTAATAGTACGTATTTGATGCTAATGATGCAGCCATAATCTGCCCATCGGCAGGGGCGTACACCCTCCAAGCTCTACATCCAACAATGTGCTCACAAAAACGCCAAAAGATGCTGCGCGATGCGGGCCCCTTACACTTCTCTCGTTCTCTGTAAGGAGACACAGCATTAGCAAATTGATACAGTACCCTTGATTCTGCCAAGCCAATGGATTTAACACATTGTTTACGTCTGCCCAGACAATGCGAGCGGAAAACGGCATTGTAATCTCTCCCAGACTCTCATCGTCCTGACATTCAACGTCCTTGGGTGGACGAGCTGGGGTCCTTTTGCTGGGGTCCTTTTGCTGGGGCCACCTGAAGCCCTTGCAAAGCCTTGTCGACTTTATCTGGGCTAGCTCAGAGTGTTTAACATCTCAACCCGAGTGGCTTTTTCCTCCACTCCTCTTTCGTGAATCGTCCCCAGTTGCAGGGCACCCCTGGTCTGCCTCGAGCGTCCGTCCCGTTGCGACTCTGCGTCTAAGAGGCGACGGACGTTGACCACCAAATTTCTGCGTGCACTTCAGAGAGATCCTGCTAATCACATCTCAGCCGCACCATGGCGCCCTTGCTAATTGGTCGTCTGGGCCCCAGAACACCTGGAGATTCTGCCTCGTGGCTGCGTGAAGCCCGGAGCTAGCTCATCACCCTGTCCGCAAGCTTCCTAGCGTCCTGTGTGTCTGGAGTCTGTGTTTGTCAATGGAGCGAGGCGATGAGCCGACCCTGGAAAGGAAAGGGAAGCTCTGTTCAGCTCAGGCCGGCGTCGTGAATAAATTCCCGACTGTCGGCCCTTCATGCCCGAGGATTGCTTTTTGAAGGAATTGCTGCTTTTCGCTCATATTCATCTGTGGAAGTGACTGTCTTGCCTTGGGCCTGACATCGACCCCTAACATTGTCTCAAGACATTCGAATCTCACCAGTTTCATATCTCGAATACCCAATTCTCACAATGAAGGGTGCTGTTCTTTCCGTCTTGGCCAGCGGTGCCGCTGCTCAGATCACAGCGATGCCTTTTGCTGCCCTCGGTCTGGGTCCTCATGTATTCCAGAACAACGCCATCAACCCTAGCGACCCCGAATACTCGACCTGTCAGCAAGCTGTTGGAATTGTCCAGGACTGTGTTTCTTCTGTTGGTGGTCTCGACGCTGCTGCAACTGCTGATCCTTCGGCCCTCGTTGCTTGCGCATGTTGTGATGGACGCAGCAACGCTGCTCCTCTTTACTCAGTCTGCTCCAACTACCTCGAGGATGAGGCTCCTGAGAATACCTCTCAATACGAAGGTGAGTCTTGCTTCTGGCCATGACTACAGGAAATGTGCTAACAAGCTGTTTTAGCTTATGGTACTCTGTACAGTGCTTGCAGATTGAACGCCAGATGTACTGGTGGTTCTGGTGGCAGTGGTGGTTCTGCCAGCGGTAGCCGTCCTACAGCAACTTCAGACGATGAAGATCTCTCTACCATTACCTCTGCCACCAGCCCTGCTGAGCAGACATACGCTGCAGCCTGTTTATACATGCTCGATATTTTTACTTCTTGCACAGCTGAGGATCGCCAATTCACTGAGCTTCCTCCCAGAGAGCAGGCCGAGTGCTACTGGTAAGTTATTCACTTACGCAGGAATTGACACACACTCACATTTTATAAGCTGCCGTGGCTCTGGTTCTCGCCGAACCTGGACCGATGAGCTCGACAATTATGCTTCCACTTGCGCTGACTGGGCCCGAACTGGCGAGCCCAAGACCGCCTACTCTGGTATGTGTCTCACTGAAACGATCTGAGCGTAGACTGACCCGACAATAGTCGCCAAGAACCTTGCTACTTTCTGCGACCGCTTCGACGACGTTTGCTCCCCCTCTGTCACCCGCACTCAAGACTCCGGATCCAGCGAGACCGACGAGGCCAACACCACCGAGGACTCCGGTTCTCGCCAGACTGGAGCCTCTGACGACGATGCCTCCACTAGCGAGCAGAACAATGAACCCGTCACAGTTACAGTTCCTGCTCAGCCTTCCAACAGTGGCGACAGCGGCAACAGCGCTTCTTCCGCCCGTGTCGGCCTCGGTGCTGTCCTTGCTGCCGTTGCTGCTCTGGCTATTGCTCTGTAAGAGCGCTTATGATGATTGAACCGAGAAGCGATGGAGTTCATTTATGAGTTTCCATTATCGAGAAGACGTGGTGGATCTAACGACTTATCCGGGTTATTTAATGAAGTGCTGTAGGGAAACTCATGAACAATGCGCAGTCTTATCAGGATATCCTTGGCATTTGAAGCGCCTTCGTATATAGAATCATATTCATTATTCATAATTCACTTTTTTACCAACGCCTCTCGATTGCTGTATATGCTTTCTATGCCGTTGTCAAATCGATGTTGACCCCCTTCAATGCTCCAACTGCCCATTCGGGATACTCTGTTTTATCCGCATAAAGCCAAGCAAAGAACTGTCGCACGAATGTAGGGAATCGATCCTCCATAATGGCCTCCCTAATTTGTCGCATAAGGTTCAATTGATAGTAGACATTGTGGATGGTCAGCAAATGCGCCGCTGCCGTCTCTTTTGAGGCGTTGTGGTGGACAAATGCTCGAGTGACACCCATCCCTCCATCAGCGGTTGGCTTGCAGACCATGCAGTTGCAACCCTCCTCGACAGGCCCGAAATCAGTAGCGTATTTCTTGTTACGGATGTTCAAGACGCCATGTTTTGTGACTGCATTGCCAAATCGGGCTGTTCTTGTTGGCCACACACAATCGAACATGTCGGCTCCCAGCGCAACGCTCACGACCAGATCTTCAGGGTAGCCAATGCCCATGACGTATCGCGGCTTCAGGTCAGGGAGCAGTTCTGTGCAAGCTGCTACAACTCTGCAATAATCAGCCTTGGCCTCACCACCACTCAGTCCACCAATGGCGATACCCGGTGTATCACGGGCCAACATCTCGCGACAGCATTCTCGTCGCATATCGAGATCGAGACCTCCCTGAATAATGCAGAAGAGATTTTGGGTCTCGGGTTTCTTGTGAGCTGCAATGCATCGATCTAACCAGCGCACACTTCGCTCCATGGCCTCACGCATACGTGCTTTGTCGGGAGAGGTTGTGACAAGGACATCGTCCAGCTGCATCATAATGTCGCTGCCAATGCTGTTTTGCAGTGACATGGAATGCTCAGGTGTAAGTAACATGGGTGTTCCATCATGCGGGCTCAGAAATTCGACACCTTTCTCAGTGATAGTTGCAAGCTTTAGCAAACTGACCATTTGGAATCTGTAGGTCAACGTTAGCCTGGGATTTCTACTAACATAGAGAAAAACTTGCCCTCCACTGTCTGTCAGAATGTTGTGGTTCCATCCTTGAAGTTTATGCGCTCCACCTATCGCATCCAAGACCTCTTGTCCTGGTTTTAAACCAAGGTGGTAGGTGTTGTTTAGACATAAACGGCAGCCAGTCTCTTCAAGTTGTTCAGGAGTGATGCCCTTTAGAGACGCTTGAGTTGCAACAGGCATGAACATGGGAAGTTGCACGACGCCATGAGGAAGAGTCAATATTGATGCTCGAGCTCTTGTTGTCTACGTTGAAACATGCGTATTAGTCTTAAACCCCTCGACCTTGTATTCAACGGCTAAGTGAAGCCATCACCACTGTAAGACTCACGGAGCATTTTGCGACAAGCTCGTGCGTCAGGGCAGGTGACTTGTAAATGTTTGATGATGACGCCATCCTCTTGACCGCTTGCATCTGCTTTAGCCCAAGTGTGCTACAGTAGAAGAAGAAGAAATAATAAAACGCTCCTCTCCTCTTCGTCGTGTTAGTCGCTTGACTGGGTTTTTGAATAAAATGGAAGTTGTATCAATGAGAGACAGGGTTTCAGTGGGGCTCAGCACTGTCAGAAGAAGATCAAAGCGCTGAGCTGATTGGTCAACGAGACACTCTCCGGGCCATTGTCGGTAGATCACGCCCAAGCTTCAACCTCCAGCGAATTTTCGTCGACTTCAGCTATACGACGGGGTTACTGCTCGACAGGAAGATACCAGAACGGCAAGCCAATTGAGCTCGCCAAACGGTCTCTGAGTCGAAATGAGGTCTCGCGCCGTTTCGCCCGGAGGGGCATTGTTGAGATCTTCTCGACTATTCTCCCTCCCAAAGCCATTACCCGAGCCTCAGTCGACAAACCTGCACATTGGCGATCACAAGTCTCCCACGATGACACGACAATACCCGCAGCACCAGTCCATCACATCTCCTCTTTCATCCCGGGAAAAGGGTGACTGGGGCTTCAAGCGACCATTTCCTCTCAAGTCCACCTTAACGAGCTCAACACCCTTGATCCGAGTCAACCAGGTCGATTCTATCGAGAGCGTTACTGATTTCGCCTCTGCTGCCGATCATACTCTTTCTCTTGAGAAGTTTCAGGAAATGCGAATTCCCCTTTCGATCCCCAAAGGAAACGAGAGAAGCGGCATAGCTGTGAGGAATGATGCTTGGCGAAAATCCGTATTTGAGGAGGACCTCGATTTTACCGAGTATCGCAAAGGACGAGTTGATGATAAGCGATGGAAGTTTAGAGGACCATGGCTGGCTAGGATGACTGAGGGTGATTTCATCGGATATCTCAACAAAAAAGTACGACCTCAGCGAGCTCAGTTCCGAGAGCTGCTCAGAATGAGACTTGCTGAATCTCTAAACTCCAAACGAGCCACGGCTGCCATGGAACGGGGCAACACCGCGCCAGAAATAATCCGGCCTAAAGACATCACCGAGGATCAGTTCACAGACTATGTGCGCTCTTTGCGAAGTGATCGTGCTACACTATATGGCCTAGTCTCCAAGTTCCTTGACCTTGCTCCTCTTGGCCAGCCTGTTGGTATTATCCAGACCTTCCTCGCCGCTGGAGACAATGCGGCTGCCGAGAGCCCTTATGGAAAGTCTGGACCTCCTCCTAGCCACCCCTCTGCTGGCATTAGTTATCTGAGGACAAATTCCTTCATGGAGAACCACCCCGTCTACGGACCTCAAAAACAGCGCACTCCTGTGCTCTCTCGAGTAGTTTACCCCAGGCAAGGCCCCTCACCTGCCAAACTTGGTGTTGGTGGTTTCGTGGCCGACTCTCCCCCAGGAGACAACGAGTTCAATACCAGAGACTCCCGTCAAAGGGTTTCGCAGAACAAGAAGATGCTTACTGGTATTACACACCTTGACACAACAACTTTTGGTGGTGCCAAGGCATATGTCAGCCCTGAGACTGCAACAGTCGACCCTAGTGGAAAGGTCGTTCTGCAACTCCGAGAGGCCAACACTGAGGCCCAACTTGTTGCTAGAGAAGCTCAGGGCCGTGCTAAAGTGTACAATGCGACAAAGCAAACAGTCAGGAGAACGAGCGAAGAAGCTGATCCTTGGCGAGCCGAGCGTGTCGCTAATGAGCTTATTGGTGATGAGACTGCTTCAACTCCTGAAGATGATGCTGTGAGCAGCTCCAGGAACTACGGCCTTGATAACAACAACCAGCAATAAAGTGCATGAGTTCTGGATGAGGGCTGAGGCGATGTATATCAATGTCATTTACTTTCTCTGAAAAGTAGAGAAGATATGTACCAAACAACTGTACAAATAGAATTGAAGCAATTACCCAAGTTACATCTGTTGGACTGTCATGAAGACTTACATAGTACTCCATACACTTCAAACATGTTATGAAAACGGATACATAGTACAGGCGTGCATAAATGCATAATATTGAGAACCAATCATGCAACAGATTGATCCACTAAAGTGCATTAGCTAAGCGGGAATGATTCGCTACACACACACGTGATTTTGCTTAGGGTTAATCGAGGAAGGAGCGACCCACCCACTCAACACCAAAATTCTAGCTGTAGCAGAAATCCAACACCAGCGACTTTCTTCAAACCTATCGCCCAACGTCCAACAGTCCAACAGTCCAATACCGCCAAAATGGGTCGCGTTCGCACCAAGACTGTCAAGAAGTCCGCCAAGGTCATCATTGAGCGTTACTACCCCAAGCTCACCCTGGACTTCGAGACCAACAAGCGTATCTGTGATGAGATCGCTATCATTGCTTCCAAGCGCCTCCGCAACAAGGTTAGAAATGCCGGCTCGACGAAATGCGACCGAGGGCAACGACTAATTCAGGATTATTGTAGATTGCCGGCTACACTACCCACTTGATGAAGCGAATTCAGCGTGGACCCGTCCGCGGTATCTCCTTCAAGCTTCAGGAGGAGGAGCGTGAGCGCAAGGATCAGTACGTTCCTGAGGTCTCTGCTCTGGACTTCACCCAGAACTCCGAGAGCGGCCAGCTCGACGTCGATGGCGAGACCAAGGATCTCCTCAAGCACCTTGGCGTATATGCCCTTACGAGATTCGAACAAACTAAACGAGATACTAACAATAAATGCAGTTCGAGTCTATCCCCGTCAACGTCATCCCCGTCACTCAGCAGCAGGTTCCCGAGCGTGGTGGACGACGATACGGCGACCGCCCTCGCCGCGACTAAAAAAATGGTATTTGGGATTATTATGATGGGTGTCTGGCATTTACAGGGTTTTACTACTTGGCGTCTTAGGACAGTGAGTGCATAGGTCTCAAAGAAAGATCTTTCGACCCCCCAAGGTGTCGCCGATTCTCTGGATGTCTCCAGAGATGACGCTTGATCGCCAATTACTCTCCTCGCTTGTGTGAATATGACCTTGTCCAAGGCCAGTTCTCACGTTTCCGGAACTGAGCCGAGGGACTGTGACGTTGTTTATATCGATGCAACCAGTATTTGGTAGTGTCATGATGGGGTATCTTCCTATCCTTATTATGGTCCTGTTTATGATACACGAATCGCCAAACGCCTATCTTACGAACAAATGCTACGAACACCTGAAACATGATTTCATCAATCCTTCTTCTTATCCTCCAGGTTGAGTTTTGTTCTGTAGCCTTCAACGAGTAAATGTTCGTCATCGTAGACTTCTGGTTTGTCAGACGCAGTAGATGGCGCTTTAGGATCATTCTCTTTGAGCGTGATATTCATCTTCTTGCTCTTGCTTTGCGATGCATCCGGTTCACCCCGCTCAAGAGCAAGGGCGGCTTCATCTCGAGCTGCTTGTCTTTGCTCTTCGAGCTTGAGCTGGCCAAGTTCTCGGGCAGTTCGGTCGACCTCTGTTTCCTTCGATTTGTCCTCGTCGAGTAAGTCGATCTCAATATCTGGGATACCTGCCCGCTCCCAGGCAGCTGTCTCATTAAGCTGTACCTTGACATAAAGAGCGCGACGGGCGCACTGGTTGGAGCACCATTTTTCTAGGTCCTCGCGCTTCATGATATTCCCGTTGGAAATCTTCCATTGACCGCCCGGACCCGTATTCCTTCGTGGTCGCGAGCAGAGGGTGTAACCGCAAAGCTCGTTCACATTGCGCTCGATTACGAGGTCGTCGTAGTCTGAAGGTTGAAAGAGTCGCACATGAGCCTTGAAGTCGGCGACATCGGATGGAGAAGGGTTGGAGGCGTTGTAGGGTTGTTCGCGGACGAGAGGGTATTCGGAGAGGAGGACCAAGCTGTCGAGGATTTCTGCTTCAAGATCTTTACGATGCTGGATAATCTTGGCATGCTCTATGGCGATTTCTCTGGGGTCGGCATTTCGTTCTTTAATAGACTTGGGCTTCTTGAGAATACCCTTTGGGGGTTGTTTAGATGTTGAGGCCATGATGAATGAGTATTACAAGTATGGTCTTGAGAAAAGGATAACTCGAATGTGGAGCTCAGAAAGATCCAGAAATGGCCCCGCTACCGCTGCTAGCTTCTGTTTTACAAGTGGCAATCCACTGAAGGAGGGGAAACTGACTGACTGCCAGAAGAACGGTTGGACTCAATCGGCTGATGACAAAATAACGAATGTAGGTTAGTGCTGAAGAATAGCCTGGCAGTGAATGTTTTAATGGCGGCCTCGCGACATGGAAAAGTCCAGTCAACCAATCAAACAAGAATCGAGTCTCTCCATCATGGATCCCTATGATGCACTGTAGCACAAACAAAGAACAGTCATCAGTCACTTTTTTCCATCTGGTTACATTATGTGACAGAAATGGCATAAGCAATGGTTTCAAAGTATGACAGGCCAGTGGTTGTTCATCATCATGCTTTACAACGCATGGACAATTGGTTAGTTTGTTTTAGAAGCCCAGCCAGTGTTTCTACTAGCTACCCCATGTTGTCATGCCTTGAGCCTTCGTTTCGGACTGTTCGGCCATAGTTAGAGAGAACTAACGTACGACGCCGCGAATTAAAGATAAAGCACAATGCGAAGCCAATGCACCCAAGATCAACTCGTGATTGCTCCCCCAATTTTGTAGGCTCTGTTGCCTGTCTTACATCACTGTCATTTCACTCCATATCCATAAAGAAACGTAAGTCTTATCGTGATAGTCATGACCGACCATCATCGGAACTAGGCATCAACCGACTATAACTGAACTGGAAACTTCCCTACCAGCTAAACTGGAAGTACCATCGTCCACGCGCCTAACACCTTTAGCCGTGAGATGGACGGAGTGACGGGCTCATAGCGCTGACGTCGACAAACGCCCCAGCTCCAGGCCTATGCTCCGCTAAACACCACCCGCCTCCTTGCAACCTGCATCTCATCCCTCTCTCATGCTTTTCCTCTTGAGGATCCGAGCATCCATTCCCACTTAATACTTCTTATCGCATATTAAAAACCGAGCAATCGCCTTCCTACGTAGACTGCGCCTTCAAACAACTCATCGCTATATCCTCCCCCGCCTCACTTGATCCCACGGGCTGACGACGCCCCCCTGTCGTGCCCCACACTCAATCAAGCGAGCAAGCAAGCAAGCAAAGCTGTTGACCTTAGCCTACGAATACCTAATCCACGTACTATAACCTTGTTGCTCCATACAGCCACACGCCCAGAGAAGCTTTGATCCCAGCCTCGGGCAGCGTTTGTCCTGCAAGAGAGCTTCCAGAAGAGGATCAATCACCAGCAAAGATGGCCGCGCCATTCAGAGTCAAGGCCATTTACGAGTACTCATCGCCTCATGAGGACGACCTCAACTTTAGTATCGGCCAGGTCATCACTGTTACTGATGAGGAGGACGCCGACTGGTATGGCGGGGAATATGTCGACGATAACGGCGTGAAGCAAGAGGGTATTTTCCCTCGAAACTTTGTCGAGAAGTTTGAGCCTACTGCACCTCCTCGTCCAGCTCGAACCCGTACTAAGAAAGAGCCCGAACCTGCTCAACCCGCCGAAGATATCGCTTCTCCCCCACCGCCACCTGTTCAACAAGAGGCTCCTTCAATCCCCGCGCCTGAACCTGAGCCCGAGATCGAAGAAGCCTATGAACCCGTACATAAGCATTCAGTTCCCCAACCGGCTGCCCCGGCTGTCCCGGAGCCTGCTACTTCAAAGCCCGCCGAACCCGCCCAGGCTACAGCTCCCCCGCCCGTTGCAGTTCCTAAACCCGAGCCTCCAGCCCCCGCTCCTCAAGCTCCGGCTGCCGCTTCGCCAAAGCCCAAGCCCTCCGGGCCTCCTCCCAAGGCAGAGAAGCCTTCTGCTAGCTCGTTCAAGGATCGCATTGCGGCGTTTAACAAGCCCGCAGCGCCTCCTGTTGCGCCCTTTAAGCCAAGTGGTCTGGCTGGCTCAGGTACAGGTTTTATAAAGAAGCCATTTGTGGCTCCCCCTCCCAGTCGCAATGCTTTTATACCTCCACCGCAGCAGACCCCAACCGCCAAGGTGTACCGGCGCGACGAGGATCCTGAAATCAAGGAACGGGAGGCAGAAACCCAGGGACAGGCCGAGAGGGCCGGACTTGTACCAAGTGAAGGTCAGGGTGGTGAAGACGAAGATCAACCTAAGCCTACAAGTCTAAAGGAGCGCATTGCACTGCTCCAAAAGCAGCAGCAGGAGCAAGCAGCACGACATGCCGATGCTGCTGCTAAGAAGGAGAAACCGAAAAAGCCTCAGAAGAAGCGTGAGAGTGTTGGCCATATCGATAGCCCGGTCGAGGCGGAGGCTTCACCTCAAGAGCCTCATACTCCTCTTGAGCGCAAAGACACACAGGATACTGATACCAGAACATCTATGGACGAACCACGACAAAATCGCATGCCTCCACCTCCACGCCGTAGGTCTTCCAAGGGACCTGCCGTGGAACCTGTTCATGATGGTAATGAGGCGGATATGTCTGGCGCGGGTGATACAACCGAAGGCAATGATGACTTAACGGAGCGGGATGATAGTGATGGTGTGGCTAGGGACGCACCGCAAGCACCTGTATTGCCTATACACGCGGGTCCTCCTCCTGAGGCACCAACATCAAGAAAGGAGGATAGCGAGGAAGCAGAAGAGGAAGAGGAAGAGGAAGAGGAAGAGGAGGAGGAGGAGGAGGAGGAGGAGGAGGAGATGGATCCTGAAGCCAGGCGTAAGGAGGAGTTACGGGCGAGAATGGCCAAGATGAGCGGTGGTATGGGTTTCCATGGTATGTTTGGTGCCCCTATGCCAGCGCCAGCCCCGCCTCCCAAAAAGAAGAAGGCCCCAAAGCCAGAGCGAACATCGATCGACGAAACTGTCGAGGAGGCATCGCCAACAAGCCATGCTGCACCACCTGTTCCTACTATGATGGCTTTGCCTGGATTTGGCGGTTCAAGTAAACCTGAGGAGCCATCCCGTCCTGAGGAATATGAACCAGCTGCCCGAGCGCCACCGCGTCCTGTGCCGTCTCAGCCACCCCGAGTTCCAGAGCATGCAGAGATGGCAGAGGAGGAAGCAGAGAGTGACATTACTCCTGCGCCTCACGCTGCACCTACGAGTATGTACCATCAGATATCAAGATCTTCGGTAGTTTGGATGCTAACCGTCACACAGTTCCTCCTCGAGATCCAGCAGGCCCTCCTCCTGTTCCCGGTAGTCGAGGAGCACCTCCCCCTGTGCCATCCAAATGTAAGTTAACGCCCATTCGAAGAAGATCATGATTCTCATTAGTTTCAGCTCGGCCTCCTCCTCCCGCACCTCCCGCCGATGTCAAGTCTCAGTCCGAAGGGTCCCAGTCGGGTGATGAGCTCTCTGGTGGCCGTGATAGCGATCGAGAAGGCCCTGTAGCTGCCGCAAGGTCTCCTATGGCACCGCCGCCAGTTCAGCCCCCTCACTTGCCTGCGAGATCGCCACCACTTTCACCTACGCGTGAGGAGTTCAGCCCTACATCTCCTAAATCCAATGCCAGCAATAGATTAAGTCGACTGCCGCCACCTATTCCTGGATCTGCACCAGCTCTACCAGCGCAGAGTCGGCCGCCTCCTCCGCCTCCACCAGGTGGTCTTCGTCGACAGTCCACCCAAGACTCTCAGGCACAACATACCAGGGGACCTCCCCAGGCTGGCGAAGAAGAAGCTGAGGAACTTACCGAGTACGAGGGCGATTACGATACAGATATTGCTTCTTCAGTCCCCCATAAAGACGCTCTGAAGTCACACGCCCGTGAATCAAGCCTCGAAGATAACACTATTCTATCGCCAGTCTCCGATGCTCCTCCTAAACTACCACCCCCTATTCCCACAGGCACGGCCCCCAGAGCTGTTCCACCGCCTGTCCCTTCGCAGCCGCCTCCTGAGAATATGCGGCAATCAATCGATACACCTCGCGCTGCTCCTCGACCGCCTCCACCCGCGGATAACAAGCGACAGTCTATTGACGTGCCACGCGCAGCACCTCCCCCTCCCCCTCCTTCAGGTCTACTTCCTCCTCAACCGCCTCAGTCGCCTCGCCTGGAAGAAGACTATGATCCCTACAATTATTCAGCACCTCCTGGAGGACATGGTTACGCCCCCAGAACGCCCAAGATTGAAGAAGAGGGCATCTTCCCCCAATCGCCATCTGTTACTTCTCCGATAGATCGAAGACCTCCACCTCCTCCAGGGGTGCCAGCAGGTCGTACCTCAGGGCGACAATCTTTAGACATTTCGAGGGCTGCTGCTGGAAACAGACGATCTATGGATATCCACCGACCATCAATGTCGATGGAGTCAGGTTTTATCGCGAATGACTTGGACCTGGCTATCCAGAGTGGCTGGTGGAAGCAATCTAAACAAGTACCTCCCGTTCTCCAGGGACGTAAAGATATTTACTTCGAGGCCGAAGAGTCGACATCTACCAACGGCGGCCAACAAACGACGATAACTCGCGAAATATTTATCTTATATCAAGACTACTCGCAAACCTTCTTGACAATTCGATACGACCCTTACGATGCATCAGATGTTCAACTTGAGCAACGTCATGAGCCCCCGCCGCGTCCCCTCCGCCAGGACCAGATGGAAGAGTTTTATGAGCGATTTGGTCGCCACATCTCGACGGCCGTAGCTGCCAAGAAAGACTCTGTTGTCGCGGACGGCACTCCTCAAGGTCTTGTTCTAGAACTTCTCAAGCCTTATAAGGACGCTCTTCCTCCTGTTGGCACTCGTGCCTACGGTGCCCTAGTCTATTCAAACATGGCCAATGCGTCAACTCAACAGAACGACGTGATCCGTGCTGGCGACATCATCACAATCCGCAACGCTAAGTTTCAAGGCAAGCATGGTCCTATGCATGCAAAGTACTCTGCCGAGGTGGGCAAACCAGACCACGTCGCCGTGGTATTTGAGTGGGATGGCACCAAGAAGAAGGTGCGCGCATGGGAGCAAGGCCGCGAGAGCAAGAAGGTCAAGGTAGAGAGCTTCAAGCTTGACGACCTTCGTAGCGGAGAGGTCAAGATCTGGCGCGTCATGCCGCGGAGCTGGGTTGGCTGGAACAGCCAGTCCTAGTGCAGCTGTGGATGGCGTAGCGAGGGCAATGGCGATCTCTAGGAAAAGATGTCCATGATGATGACGACGACGAATAATAGGATGAGTTCAAGACTGGTAGTTGGACCGTGGCTGTATCCTCAGGCGTTGAGTGGTGGGTTCAGGATTCGAGAGCGTTATAGGAGGAGAAGGGAAACGACGCTCAGCAAGGTGTGTGCTCAGATAAGAAACTGTAGGACATGAGTGGGACATGAGAGATTTAGTTAGTTGTAAAGCAGTTCGATTCAGTAGGCTATGTTAGGTATCGACCAATGCGTCTTATCCTGTGTCACCTCTCAGATTCACCTTCAGCATCTCACACATTGAGAATCCCATGATCGTTTCTGTTAAACAACGTCTCGCATGAATCCGAGACATCATCTCTTTCAGGCACGGCCCGGCCGTCGATGCAGCGGTTCCACGGCCACGTTTCTATCTCTGACCGGCTACAACTGAGGCCTTGGAGAGTTACATTGTATAAGCGCAAGGAAGTACGGTGTCTTTCGTTACTTCGATCGACAAGATCTTCATATGGCGGAGAATTGAGCATCAAATCATATCTTGGATGACAGTTTGACAGGTGGATGGTATTGCAAAAGCGCATGGCATGCTACCTAAAAGGGAACCTAATTCGCATGGGACAGTATCAGGAAAAAAAGAAGATGGTGGACACGAGGTCTTAGAGCTTTGAGACTTGAAGTTTGTGTAAGCAGGAAAGATACGAGTGAACTCAGCAGATTCCGTGACCATGGGTGGAGTGATAGGATCTGTTAGTCAGGTTACCCCTTCATAGCATCGGGAAGTGTAGGGGAAAAGATTTCAAAGCGACTAGCAAGATACCTTGCACACGGGATGGGATAGCTAAACTTAATGCCTGATGAATAATACTCAACTTGAACCGCGTGGTCACGGCGGCAGGCAAAGGATAGCCATAGCCCACATTGAAACGCACAGGACAACTTGTACACAACTTCTCGCGTATCAGAGACCTGCACTCATGATTCAACAAATAGCTGATTCCCATCAAGCTGTTAGGCACAATGTGCAGATGCATGGGAGGAGGCGGCAGAAAAGGTGCAGGGTCCGAAGGTCCGGCTGTTGTCCATTCGGAACTCAGCCAAATCATCCATGCATCCATCAACTGTTCTCGCCTCGAGGGTACTTTTTGTTCCTTGTGCAAGAGCCTGATAATGGTATATTCCACCGACGGGCCGGTACCTCCATCTCCAACACGTGAATATGGAGAGAAGCGCGGGGAAAACAGCCGTCTGTTCAGGCGGAAAGTGAGGCGTCAGATATTTCTCAGCCTGAACTTGGGGTATGTGGCTACGCTCGGTTATCATGGTCGAGGTGCTGTTGGCGGCTATCGATTCTGAGGCCAGACTCTATATGCCTCTAAGCTTCACTTGAAGCCTTCGTTATGAGCCCAATCATCTCAGGGCCATGATGTTTTCAATTTCTGGATTGAGTAACTGCATCTCGAAAGTTACAGTACGACGCTAGCTTAGTTCCCGTAGCATTGCGTCAAGCCGACCTGCTGGTCTCGGCTAGGTGCAGTAGTGAAAGATGGACGAGGAAACAGATCAACTGCGCTAATAAGCGGCTTCGGTCGAGATGATGGTGAAGATTGGGTCTGGCCCGAGACAAAGTGAGGTCAGCCCGGTGACCTCGAGACTTGAAGCTTACCAAAGAAGCTGCGGTGCTTGTGACGTGACGACATAAGGTTCTGGTGAGTGGTGTATCCGCAACTATAGCTTCGTGTAGGTGAACTAAAGTGGAAATGTGTCTGCCTCTGTTCTGATTGGGACAGTCAGGTAGTCAAAGGGATGCTGTAAGCAAATCCCGCTTCTTCAAGATTATATCAGACGGTTCCTTCGTTCCAAGATTGCGGCCTCATGATGGTCAGGCACAGGAACGGCGCAATGCCAAGGGACCTCCAAATACGACGACTGACGATTGAATTGAGTCCCAGGCCACGGACACGATCTTAGTTTGCGTGCTCGTTTGGCTCAGAGGAGGAGACTGATCTTGCGATTGGCCAAATCGTTTCATTAAACAGGGGCCAGAGCCCCCGACGACGAATGAGCTGTCAACACATGAGCAAGGACTGCATCTCGATGGGTCGACTTGGTGGTCATAAATCACCTCTGGCTTGCATGTTCAGCGCGTGCGATGCGAACCAAGAGGTGGGATGAAGCTGCAGGGCTTTGGGAGCAAGAAAACGTCAGAGGTTAAAGCAGGATGCCAGAATGAACTCGCCAAAGAGCCCCCCCTGAGTTTAGACTGACTTGCCTAAATCTTTTTATCACTTAGGGTCAAGGTCCCAAAGTTTTCTTGCTTCCCCAGGCAGCGTACAACAAACAGTGTCCGAGCCTGGGTTGAAGATCATGTCGGTCGTGTAACTGAGAAAGTCTGGCAGCGTGTACAGAATGTTGTACGATTCACTCTCAAATTGATAGTGTAGCGACGAATAGTGACGTGTATGAAACCTGAATGCTTCAAAGTGTCGATGGCGTCTCAAGTCCTACACGCTAGGACGCATGATGATGGAGGTATTGTCCCTGGGTGTCGAGATCGAATTCTGAGAAATACCGAGTTCCATCCGCCAAACCCCATACTGACGATCCAGTTTGTGACGACAGCAAGAAGAAGACATAACTGTCGTGCTTTGTGATTGCTGCCTTCGACGAGCCGCCCCATGACATCTTGTCTAAGTATGTATCATGGGCCAGCTCAGTCATGAATGAGTTGGCCGACCCGCCGCGTGAATACTGACGCCGGGACATGTATGGAGCGGGACGGGCCAGTAGTTGCAGTGACTTAAGTGAGTCAATTAAAGCTATTGGCAGCTCAGCAAATCCATCTGGCGCAGCAGACAAATCGCCGAGGCTGATGCTATAAACTGTGGATAGTGAATTTGATAATGGGCCATCAGTGATCATTTTAGGCTCTTGCCTAGCGTACCCTTGTCGTGGCATCTCCCTAAATAGAAGCACTTAAAAGTAGTCAATGGCGGAGTAGAGGACATCGCAGCCTGACATTCCCATTCACCACAGGCCATGTCAAAGGATGTGGCTCTGCTGAGTTGAATCATCATTACAGCCTCGTCACCGACATTGCCAGCGAATAGGTACCTTAGATAGTTTCAACCTCATTAACGAGGCAGACACGGTAGACAGAGAAGGCTGACGCGTTCGATCATGAGCTTCTGGTGTTAGCGGTAGACCCAAACTACCTATCCAAGGGTATGTGCAACCCTGAGCGAGAAAAGACGAAGAGGTGAGATGCCGTGGGATCCAATCGGCCTTGCATATGAGATCCCGGGGTCACCGGGGTGGTCTTAGACATTCTGGATCAACGAGAGAAGCCAAAGAGATCCATGAATGCTGAGTGAAGAATTGACTTGGATGGTTGAGATCAGGCTTGGTTGGTGGAAGCTGAAAATGGTGGTCTAACTTAATGGATGGTGAGGGAAACCCCAAAAATGCAAGGATCTGGCGTAATGATACACGGCCAGGAATAGGTAGGTAACTTCTCATAAACTCAGATGACTATTCACCAGAAGTTTGAAGTTGATACAGTACATATTTGACGTTTGACTGACTCTGGATAGAATATGGAAAGGAAATATTCACTGTGCATGTGCATTTGTGATGCCTCAGGTGGCATGCCTTGAAGCCTGAGACACCTATTATTGCGACCTGGAGGCAGCTGCCACCTTCCATGATGTAAATCAGACCAGCAGATGAAGGAAGGCACGGGAAGATAATCGGAAAACAATCTAGCAAATGGAGGAAGGAGAGATGACTCAAATCACCTCGTGACTTAAGCGAGGCATCATCGATAAACAACATCTCCTCATCTCAATCGCAAAATCAGGAACTCTCTCTCAAAATCAGGACAAACATCCAACAAACGAACCCTTGTTAGGCAACTGACTGGACTCTACAGAGCCTGTCTGCCGTGCAGTACAGTACTAATGTTAGGTTATACAGTGCACATGCACGCACTCAACCAGCCGGGACGTGTCCCAGAAATCCGCCATTCCTCCTTCGGGTCATGATCCTGAGACGTTCAGTGCCAGGGCATGTTACCTACTTATTCGGATTCATCAGTGATCAAGAATAAATGGGTCGTAAGCCAACACACGACGAGCCGAGTTTCAACAGCCTCGCACGCCTCGCTCCACCAAATACTGTACTGAGATACAGAGGACAAGGGCTTCGTGGGGGAATCTGAAGGGGAGCACAGCTGGCTCTGCGTGGTGATGAAAGATTGGCGGGTGGTAACGTTAGGGGTCCTCCAAGTATGGAGAGAAACGGATCTGTGCTCCTCTGCCTCCTCCGTACAGCAGGCAATGACCTCTAACGAAGCACGCAAGTGCGTTAATTATTCGGTCTTGGTCCGAGACCACCCTGAAAAAATCTCTGTTCTGTTGACGACCATCTTCATCGCCGCAGTCGAGACAACTCTAGTAATCAAAGCTTACAGACCTCTACTGACGCTACCCTTGATCGACCACCATTTCAGTGAGATCCCATCGATCGGCGGGCATCAGAATCCGCCATCCTGACTGAGAAACGATTGTCGCCCATCACCCCAGGAAGACCGAATCGACGGGACGGAGGAAACAGCCCACCCATGGTGTGACTATGAGCTCGACATGAGCTCCAAACAGCCATTACACCCTAGCTGTGGCCTGTCCCCGTGTGGTACACCGTCACAACGTCTTCACACGCGCACCCTCTTGCTCACTCTAGTGGCCGAGCACTGGCCGATGCACACTAGGGATCTCATCCGGGGCAGTCTTTGGCTCTGTTCCCCCACGAAAGACGTGTTGTACGGTCCGCGGATAGGACTAGAGTCATCTACCTCCTACTGAAGAGCGCCATGCCTCAGGCGCCTGTCCCCGATACAGACA
The DNA here is from genome assembly GCA_013183765.1 of Fusarium xylarioides. NCBI lineage: Eukaryota > Fungi > Ascomycota > Sordariomycetes > Hypocreales > Nectriaceae > Fusarium > Fusarium xylarioides. The sequence goes on along the minus strand of SRZU01000001.1, from coordinate 1,170,702 downwards.
GTCGGTTGTGTGTCAAAATCTGGAATGCATCGCCTGGGGTTTTCAGCCACCTACCGTTGAAGTCGCCTCCCTAAGTGACCAACTTTTTCTGGCGCTGTCTGTGACCCGATTGTCTGCCCACCGTTGACTTTGCGGTAGCAATGCTTTAATTAATGGCAACGCAACGTATTACTCAGTCTTTGCCGATACCTTACTTGTCTCTTCCAGCCAACAATAATAAAGTGCAGCCCAGAGATACTAGGGCTGCAACAGTGTCACTGCTGGCTGCATACAAGAGACACTAGGGGGTGTCTATTGAAGGTTAAGCACGAGTCTGCGAGATGAGGTCTGAGGCCGGGGCGAGGCGTTTCTTCCACTTCTCACTGTCTCCCCCGCCGTGGCCCGAGTTGACAGGTGGTCCAAAAGTGGTCCGTCCTGCCAGGTTCCTGATGTGGCCTCGAGTCCAAGTCCATGCCTGAACACACTTCTTACCCCTGGCTTCTCGACAGCTCCACTGGTTGCGTATTAAGGTCAGGCTTGGTACCAAATAAGCCCCCCTCCCCACCTACGACCAACGTCCGCCGTTAGTCTACCATCCATATCCATATCAAGGCAGAACCGACTTAAGGTGAAGATATATCCCTTTCGATTGTCTCCTCATCTACGCTATTATCAAATTCACGACTCTCGACTCTGACTCAACCTAATTGAAACTGGCTGTGTCATATACCACAGACTACACACAAACAAACCCAAGTATTGCTTCGCCACATCCTTACTTCAGGCATCTTTACTTGAAGTTCAGTATTTACATCACTTACACACACTCCTAAACTCTACTACTCCCTCAACATCAACCACTCTGGATACCACAACACTCTACCTTACTCAATTGACAACTACCGCACAATGACAGCTGAACCATCATTACGGCGACAACGGAAAGTTGTCATCACTACATCTCCAGCCCCTTCCGATTCTGATTCACGCCGCGACTCCTACTTCTCAGAAGTTTCTCAATCAACGGCCCCTACCTCTTTCCACTCGGCTTCCGGGTCTAACAATAAATGCCTTGATGCTCAAGGGAACAGACCTACCACAAATATGAAGCCAACAACCATTGAGCGCAGATTCGATACTACCTCTTCCTCTATCGCCACATACGACTCGGTCCTGTCTGAAATGGCACCCTTGTGTCGAGATTTGCCAGTCGGCGGCGATGAGGTAGAATTTGAAACTGAGGATGAGGAGGAAGAAGAGGAGGAGGAGGAAGAGGAAAGCGGCGATGAAGACGAAGACGATGATGACAGAGAGGATGACCAGGAAGACGCCGACAAGGACTACATTCTATCTGACCCTGAGTCACTTCATATCCCTCCAGTGTTGCCTCCTTATCGCGGAACCTCTAACGAACGCCCCTGTCGACCATCTACACCTCAAGACTTCGGCCGTCTATTCCCTTCACTGGACCGACTTGCCGTACGTCATGACGATTGTACTTCGGATGGCAACATGAATCTCCGTGTCGATACCGTTGTTCCTTTTGGACATACACGACGCACGCTTGCAGTCCAGCTATTCCACCTGCGCATGCACGATCTGGCTCGCCGAGAGTTTTCTCTTCGCCGCTACTGCCGCGACTCTGGCCGAGAGGTTTGCAACTCTAAGCGTGCATATGCTCCAGCGCCCACCAGTACTGTCGCTGCAGCACGACCTGTCCTCCAAAGGTCAATGAGCTCTGCTATGCGGACGATGGCTACTCCATTTCACCGACCTACCTCCAGCAACTCTTCAATCTTCAAGTTCGGCAATGGTACGAACGCTTCTACAACTTCTGATAACGCCTCCGTATGGTCCGGTTCGCATCTCACGGAGAAATCAGACTCACCAACGCCTAAGCCCAAGGCACTAATGGTACCTACAAACCGAATCAAGCTCGAGTTCAGTAACTATGCTCGCGTGGATATTGCACGACGAGGTGGACGTACCAACAAGCGATACGAGTTTGAGTGGTGGGGTCACACATACGCCTGGAAGCGTGTAATTGACAAGAACCTCAATGTTGTCTCATTCCACCTCGTCCGAGATGGACATGGTGCACCCGTCGCTCATATCGTTCCTGAGATGCGAAGTCCCAACCAGATTCTAGACGATGAGATGGCTGGAGCTTGGGTCACCCCTTGCTACATCTGGATTAGTGACAGTAGCATCATCGATGCCATTACCGACGTGGCTGAGTAAGTCATGATGAAACTCCTTGATCGTAATTAAACTAACAGAGCTTTTAGTGTCATCATCGCCACTGGCCTTATTTCCCTGGTCGACGACTGCATTAAGGAGCGATGGCAAGCCAAGAAACCGTCACACCGAGCTATCCGCAGGGACACTGGCGACGTCAACCATGCAAACCCTCGCTCGTTTATGCACAGCTTCTTCCAGCGACGCCACTCTGAAGAACACTCTTCAAGCCGTGGCGCATTAAGGTTTGGACGCAAGCCTGTCGCTGCGTATTAAAGTCTAAGCAACATCGGAAATAATATTGATATTTCCTATACGAACCTCTATGGAATCTTGAATACTTCTATTTCAGAAAGGATACTATATGTTGGTATAAGATCACGATTTTCATCCTTCTAATTTTCTTGTTTTAACAAACCTTTTATTCCGCCACGAACAGACGGACATGTACATATTTGGAGCTTTTCTTGTTTTGTTATCTACTGTACTCACCCACCACAGAATGGTTGGGCTGTGAGGTTTTTGGACGGACATTTGCGGGATACGAAATATCATCCCCCACGATTACAGCATGCGAGGCGCTTGGGGGTTTTTGGATAGGGCTATGAGAAATGGGAAAGCCCAACTTAGGATTGATGATCTGGCCTGGCTTGGTATTAACCGGTGTCTTTGTTTACCCCGGATTGGACTACGCCTCTTAACCCCAGATATGAAAATGGGCATGGCTTGGAGAGAATTGAATCACTACAGAATTATTGGATTGTGCGACACATACAAAACTAGTTTACGCTATGATCAGGCTAAAGCTGCACGATTGGGAAGAGATACAATAATGACCTGACACGAAGGCGAAATTGACAGAGTTCTTGGTGATATTGCGCAAAATTTTCTTGCAGCTGCATGTCTACTTGGTCCATTGGTATAACTCAGATGCTTGAGGTAGTCCCCTCCATCCACTCAATTGGGTTTGATAGCGGGAAGAAAAACCCTCATCCACCCCCATCTGCAACCCCTGTCAAGCCAGCTCGAGATGCATCGGGGGACGTGGGAATCGTGCCATCCGTAACGCCACAGATGCGGGGGAAACGTCCGTCTCTTTTTCATTTCTGCAGACGTGCCTTGGCATGAGAGAGTCTGCCATTGACGTCCATGTAAGTCTGACCAGCTCGTCAACTTATCCCACGCGATAACCGTAGAGACGCCAGAAGCGGTCGAGTTACAGCTGCTCGACATCATCGTGGCCGTCCGGTCTGCCGAACCATGTGCCAAAGTCGAGCTTCATGAGCAGGCGATTGATGCCACCAACCCGTGCAGCTGTGAAGCCACCTCGTTCCTCTGCATCGTCTGTGTCCCGAGCTCTGCCGTCTCGCTGATCATCTTCGTCTTCCTCAGTTGCAGTGGCGGGAGCTGTGTCGCCCTCCCATTCGGCTGTGAAGATGGGGTCGGATTCGAGAGCGCGAAGGGCGGCGACGACATCTTCAATGCCAGAGCGGACACGGGATTCGATGTCGTGAAGACGGCGCTTAACGTCACGCTCTTCAGATTCAAGGTCGACAAAGGCATCGACTACGCCGGCATCTGTCTCGAGGTCTATAGACGTATAGATAGCGTGAAGACGATGTAGATGGGCGACAAGGTGATCAATGTGGATGAGGAGGTTATATAGAGGTTGGGTGAATGTTGGCTGAGTGAGAAGCAGACGATGAATGAGAGTACGAAGGTATAGGCGATGAGCTGTTGAAAGAGTCTGAGGATCTTGAGGAGGCGTTGAATCTCGTGCTTTAGGAGTATTATCTTGAACTGCAGGCTTGTCATTTTCATTGCCTAGCCATAAGTCATCATCCTCTTCCTCTTCCTCTTCCTCATTTTTATCAGCACCCCCTGATTCATCTTGTAATTTAGTTGGTGTTGGTGCTCTAGACTGCCCATGCTTGGGGTCATTGGCTGTCAGCCACTCATGGAAGCCCTCCCATAGCCCAGCAACAATCTCAGTCTGGAGATATGCTTCTGTTTCTGCTAGGAAGAATATGGCAGCACTGGCAGTTGTCCAAGAGCTGCGCATTGAAGACGACCGGGACGTCCAACGCTTTCGAAGAAGGATAATATGTTCTCGGTCACCTTTTGCGGTTGGATATTGACGTCTCAAGGATGTAATCTTCCAGAGATCCGTAAGTCGAATGTGCGCTCTGCGCATTGATAGTAGATAGGCGTTGATACAAGAGTATATCTGTATGTCTGATGGGGACAGTACCATATCCAGTGGTGGAGGAATCTGGATGGACAGCAAAGACGGGACAGAAAAAAGGAGGTTGCGAAAAGGCGACTCGGATAAGAGGCTCGCAGCATCACGGCCGAGACCCGAACCTGAGCCAAAATTCGTAGTTGCCTTACTTTTGGTGAGATTTAGTCGTAAAAGGTCTCGAGCAAGCTCAAGTTGTTCATCTTCCTCAGCATGTTGGCCCTGCATAGATGCTAGAACAGCCCATGTCCTTGCGAGAACCGCCGCAACCTCACCTTCTTTTACTGTCACGTTCTTTAGACCGTCGCCCTTCTCGTAAGCCAAGTTATCTGCTCGCCTCCAACGACTGCGAATTTTTTCATCTGCCTCGTGGGTCAACTGCATAGCAAATTCACCACGGCCGAGGAGGAAGAAATCTCGCAATAATTGTAGCATTTCCGTCACCTTGGCTAGAGGGAGGAGTTTCTGAAGCGTGTTTTCGGATAGAGATATCCGAACCGCAATGATGGCTCTCGAGAAGCTGGTGCTTGTTAGTGGAAAGGAGAGGCTGGATAATTCTTGAAGCTTTGATGATAGGTGATCTAGGCCACGAAGGCCTGAGTCAACGCTGCTCTTGACTCGGATGTGATTTAGAGATTTTCCAATGAAGAGCATGGATGAAGCTGTAGCTGGTGTCACGAATGCTGGTAATAGGCTGGACCGTGATATATACTCCTGCTTCCGTTAGCAATGTTTTGCGAATGCGTCAAACAAGACCTACCTCTTCGGATTCTTCTACCTTCTGGACGAAGAAGTCGTCGCCTCCAAAGCTCGGAAGTCTTCCGTATAATATCCAAGCAGAAACCTGTTTCAGCCACGCTGTTTCTGCCACAGTAACAAGACTCATAGCCGTCTCTTGAACATCCCTATAGCCACTCTGCAGCTCAACTCGTAGGCGATCCATGAGCTGAGCACCATGGCATGTCTCCCCCTTCTTATTCTTCGCCAGCATAAACTGCACCATCTCCCAAAGCCACTCCATCCTCCTAGTCCAGTCCTTAAACTCGCCTATCACCGCCGTCAACGGCACAATATTATAAGCTCCCACCAGATCCGGGTCATCTTGTAATATGCTCGCCTCGACATCGAGAACTTTGCGCTGGAAGGCTGCGAGATGGATGGAGTCTATGGCTGTTGCAACGGCTCGGCAGATGGTTGAGGGATGTGAGTTAGCTACTTGGGCCGTGTAGCTGATGAGTTTGATGTGGACGTCGCTGAGATGGGCGGCCGAGGCGAGGAGTTGGCGCTCGGCTGGTGATACACCGGAGAGGGCATGAGGTTGAGTTGCATCGGTTCGTAGAAGGGGGGAGGGATGCCCCGAGAGGGAGAGTAGGATTTCGTGGAGCATGGCTGTGGTCGTCTTGGTTCTGGTTCGGAGCTTGGTATAATTAGCGGTGATGCTTTACAGGACGACAATGGTAGGAAACGTACCGATCTTGAGCCTTTCTTGAACTCATAGAATTCCTGATATCATGTAAGATAATTATAATAACACCGAGAAGCTCAAAGCGGCACATGAACCAAGCAGTCGTGCGTCTGGTATGTATTGTTGTTGATGTTGATCTTGAAGATTTACGCAAAGCTCCAAATCTGAGCCTTGACAACCAATCGCGGGCGTTCAGCCAAATCCAAGCTCAGACGGAAATGCTTCTCGTTTATTGTGACTATTGAGCTCTTTAGGCTTTAACATAGCGCGACATTAACAGGAAGAAATCAATATTTTATAGAATTCGAGGCGAAGCTCCTGAGAGCGCGACGCGAAAGTCGTAGCTGCCCCGCGATTTACCGTGAACTTGATAGTTAGTTCATACTGTGCTGCCGACTCACTTACACAAGTGTTCAGCCCTCATGTTTAACACTACCTATTCATTACAGCTCAATTGAAAGGTTCTGCTCCAATATTACGTCTTTTAAGAGCTAATAAATGATCAATTCGCATTACCGCCTAGCAAAATGTTCAGATAGACCACGCCAAATCAAGTCACAAGACTTCGCTATGACATTGTCACCCCTCAGTAATGTCCCTTGGCAGGCTTCTTACCATTAGGATCATATCCACTGGCGATACTCACATTGTCACCATATGTGCTGTGTGAGCCCTGGCCGTTGCCCTCTCTTGTCTCGAAGTTAGGGTTGTTATCAGTGCCTCCCACGATGATCTCACCGCCACCCTTGACCTTGCCAACTACCATGCCCTTAGCAACACTCTTGAGAATGGCACGTCGAGATACACCTGTCACATCAATGTAGACAAGTCCTACATTCTTAACACCTCCGCCAAGATTGCGCGATACCTCACCAGCCTCCTCACCCCAGCGGTGGCCGACAACGGTTGTCACGCTGGATGATGTGCCGGTGAGAAGGTTGCGGCCGGCTTGCTCAATGCCGTCAACGACAGTATTGAAGGCCATCAAGCTCTTGTTTAGAACACCTGGCTTATAGGTATCGATCGCATTGCCGTCCTTGTCATAGCCTCTGGCTCTACCATCTTTGCGACGAGTGACAGTTGCACCCAGGTTCTGTGCCATGTTGCCGATAGTGCCCACAGTGGTTGCCGAAAATGTGGCTGCTTTGGTGGAGAAGTTGTTGATCCGGCGAATGTGCGCATGCGTTGTAGGTGCAAACGTCACAGGCTTGGCGAGAGGCTTTGTGTTCTTGGTGAAGTTGTCTGCTTGGCTCTGAAGCGTTCTAGAGACAACATCGGAAGTTGTGACGATAAGGCGAGATGCCTTACTTGCACTATTCACAATGGTTGACATTTTATAGGCAGGGTGCATGTCCATCTCAGCCCATGGCTGCGACACAGGCTGCACAGAAATGTTCTGGCCACCATCGGTAGGAAGAGCAATCTCGACAGGTTCTGCACTAATGTTAGCAACCTAAAACATGGCCATCAATTTTGCAGTGCATACCTTTGGAACCGGGTTTGATTTTGCTGTCTTCCACCACTTGATAGCTATCGGTCAACTCTCCAAGGACACTGCCGTCTTCCTCATCGATAAGAACAATTCTGCCTCCAGTGTGTGAGCTATGGCTGCCCTGGACATATCCCTCTCCAGGGCTATAGTCGGCTGGGTTGTAAGCGGGGAGTTGCTCGCCAGCTGCTTCGCGCGCCTTAGCCTGGGCCTTCTCGGAGGGCCTTGGGGGCTGAGGAGGAGCTGCTCGTTCAAGGAAAGCAGTGCACTGGGCGAGGATGGTCTCGAAAGTATCGACATCTTCCTGAACACCCGGCCTGGAGTTTGTGGGAGGGAATTCGATCCTGGTGAAAGCGCCGCTATCGGGGCCGAGATCCCAGCGAGGAATCAAATAGCTCGTAGGTGGTTGGTGGTAGATCTGAGTCGTAGCGGGAAGAGGGAGGTCGAGCTCAGGAGGCAGGTGAAGATGCAGGTAGAAGTCCTCCTCACCATCAGAGCCACTGCCTGAAGGCCCGACAAAGCCAGATGAGGTCGGGACCATGAGGAGGGACAGGGTCTGAGGTCCTGAGGGGGTGAGGGACTGCTCTTTGCCATTGGAAATGTGATAGGCGTTGATGCCCTCTACAGCGTAGAGGAGCTTCGGATCCTATTCGAGATTTTGTTAGTATCCATGATTGGCGGCAAAGGGAGAACGTCATGGGCGTGCCATGATGCGCCTGAAGTGTATGTTTGGACTTACATTATGCCCAGACGACATGTTTGCGATTATCTGGTCTGGGTATGTATGGATAGGAAAAAGATACAGTCTTGGTATTATGCAATACAAAAAAGAAGAATAGGTTTAGGATAACGAGTAGAAGACGAGAAAAGGGGAGAGTTGTTGAAATCCTGGAACTTGGAAAGTCGCAAGACGTGATGTGATGGAGGGGTCGGGTTCAGGTTGGTTCAGGTTTATGACAGCAGCAGCATCATTCGATCCACCAGCAAGAAACACACAGACAATTCAAGACAAGCGCGATGCGCGTCAATGCAATGCGACAGAGCTATAACTTGGGCGGCTGTTGCAGGAGCTTGATTTGAAGAGCTGTGTGATCTAGCGCATCCTCATCAAAGAGGGTGGGCGTCTGTCGGCGCTTAAATTCGTGCGGTGAGAACTGAGAAGCTCTACTCACAAGCTGTGAGGCCTCTTGAGGCGATCGACGTCATTCATTGGTTGGGGGGAGCAAATGATCCTGGCATCGCGGTGTCGCCACTCAAGGGGAGTGACATTGTTCTAGGTCTGGCCATTCTGAGTTAATTTTGAGTCTAGGGAGTAGAGTAGACACATGGAAGATCTTATTTTCTTTGTTGGGGCAGAGTCTCATGATGGGATCAAAAGACAATTTAGAGGTTGATTGTGTGTGCACATGGGCGAAGCACTTAAGCTTAAAGTCCCTGGCTTTTGGCTTCAGAGGATCCGTCCCTTGGAGGTTAGTCCATCTTGGCGTTGTAACGGGGGCATGGATCTTGATGGCAGTCGGCAATTGGCAGTGACATTCATTCAGGAGCTTTTTGGGAGGCAGCTCAGCTTTTTGCCGTTCAACATAAAAAAATAAAAATGGCCACGCAAATATTGAGGCGCATTTCGGGATTATGATGAACCGAGGATTTGGTTTTGAGAGGCCAACATCCATCTCTTATGTATGTACAATATGTTTTAGGTAATCTTGCTGAAAGGTGATGAAGAGGGTGCGAAAAACACCACGTCACTTATCAAAGAGTCTCCTAAATCTGTCCTATAAGTTGTCTATTTATTTTTGTTCTCTACTATCAGTCCTGTTCTCTTTTGACCTTCTTCAACGTCCCGTCTCCGTTTCCGCCTCCGTGCCCACACCTTGAATTTCTGTCCCGTCCCCATAGACTTATTCCCGACTTTTTGTCTTTTGATAATGGGGTTCCTTATGGATCCCCAAGGCCAGATTTAAAAGTCTGGAGCGTCTTGTAGTTGGATATAAATTGGTAATAAACTGCTGCTCTCATTTCAGTTGCCAGTTACGGTCATCACGCTATGACTCGGCCGAAGCTACGGGGGCTAATCCGATCCAGTATTCAGTTCCCAGATGCCGCTACAACACGTTCCAGATCGATACATATTTGAGATCAACTCTCGACCCGTATAGCTATATGTCTACCATGTCAGCCATGGTAGTTTGAATCAGCTGGAAATATAACAACATAGAATGAATGCAGAAGGGCACATGGAAGTCCATCTAATATGAATATCAGCGGAGAATTGAGGCTCATCCACTTCAATTCAACATCGCGAGTAGAGACCCCCACTCAGGCTAAGACAACGGCCGGCGGCGTCTTTAAAAACAAACCCACAGCGCACTTTGGTCTCTTTTATCATGTTGTTTTACCCCATCATTACGTAGCGATATATTCTCCATATCTTCAACCCCATATAGTTCCCACATCGGCGTACCTAAAGTCCTAAACCTCCAAGGACCCCAGCGGCGACTTGGCCCAAAAAGCTGTTATCCATTGGATAAATCTTGTTCCCGAGCAATCCCAACGACATATGTCGGAAGAGTTGCGCAAGAACACGCAAGTCGGCTATGAGGAACACAATGAAGAACTCAACTGCTAACAAACTGGCGAGCCAAAGTAATTTGAACTGTCCATGTGTCTATCGTCTCTTACAAGTTCGTCTTAGACGTTTAAAGTTGCGCGATCCTTGAGGCTCTGCTACAGAAATGTCAAACTCGGATTTACGGCTACAGACACTCGGAATTGACACACTAATTTAGTTTTCCTTGCTTTCCTAGCGTAATCGGCGCCTTTTGATGGACATATTCCCGTCAAAAGTCCTGTTTCGGCGCCCTCAGACTACATCTCCAGCAACTGTGAGAGCAGGAATGGATCCATGATACCTTGTCTAGTAGCTTCTCGGCTGTCACTTTGCCCAGATTTATGCACTTCCGGTCTCAATATTACCATGCCAGGACTAGTCATCCGGGTGCGTGGACCGATGATGGGATCTCATAAGTCGGCTTGACAATATGAAAGTCGGCCCGGGGATCTCATTTCGTCTTCCTTTTCTATATACAGTAGCTTGTGATCCTTGTTAGATCAGTAGTTCCCTGGGCTTAGTTTTACATAAGTACTATTATAGCCCATTCAAAGTGTCGACTTGCCAGTTCTTGCTTTGTTATTTTACCTTGATAGAATCTCCAAAAAAGTTGACGCTTTCTTGACATATCATTCCTTCTCAGAACTTTTGCTCAAATAACTGTTTCGAGTGACTTTTAAAAAGAAGTCCTCAAGTCTCTGATCTAACTCTGCTCTACAAAGACAGCTCTGTAAGAGCACCGAAATCGGCAAAATAGCTTCTCAGCTCCGCATCCAGTCTATACTCTCGCCTACAGACCCAGAGGGTGACAAAGAATCCAACGCATCTCCAAAGGCTTCAATAACTTCGAAAAGAAAACTCGGACAATTATCCGCAGCCCAAGAGGGCACATCGCCGGCGTCAATCTGGAATGCTCGACATGACGAACAGTCTAGACCTGATGCTGGTGATGATAACTCTGCGGGTAGATTGACACCAGCCAACTCTGATGAGAAAGCTGGAAGGAGAGGATCACGAATAAAACAACCAATTCGATCTAGCATTGCTTGTCTGAGATGTCGAAGATCAAAGATCAAGTGCGACAATGATGGCGGCAACAGCCCGTGCGACACGTGTGTTAAGGGAGGACATCAGTGCCAATATCCAGAAGCAGTTCCTCTCCCACCAAAACGAAACGACTCCCCTACAACAGGGAAGCCCGAGAAAGAACCACAGCAAGAGAAGAAACGAACGAGGAAAGGGGATGATATAACCAAATGGAGCAGTGAAAGATCAGCCATATACGCAGCCGAAGTTCTTGCATATCCCTTTTTGACAACAGAACTATGGGATCAGTTGCTCAACATTTACAAACTACACTATGCGACAGAGTTACCTTTTCTTCATTTGCCATCTTTGAAGGAGAAAATTAACAGTGGATCAGGTCAGGGGAAAGAGTATTCATCAGAGCTGAACTTGGTCCTGCTTGGTATCTTGATGCTTACAGCACGTTTTCATCCTGATCTGGTACGATATGTAACGCATTTACCAAATCAGCATAGCTCAAATACCCGACCATCTACCTCAAAACCCAAGCCTGGACCGTTGTACGCCTCGGATTTCTTTGCTACTACACTCACAACAGGTCTGGGCCCCCTCAGGACAGCCATGGACTCTCTCACAGTTGAAAGAATACAGTCCTTCCTGATGCTTGGATTATTCGAGTGGAGTCAAGAGAACAACTCCAGTGCTTGGATGTATCTTGGGATAGCTATTCGCATGGCCAAGCTGATGAGGCTAGAGCAAGATGATCGACGAATGGCTATACTGGAAAATCAAGCGCCTGACACCAAACGATTCGAGAAGAAATCACCAGAGATTGTGATAATAAGAGAGACACGGAGACGGACTATGTATAGTTGCTTCATTATGGATCGTCTGATGAGCTGTGGGAGCGAGCGACCGCTAAGCATTGCAGTCGAGAGCATGTTGATCCAGCTGCCATGTTCTGAAATGGCTTTTGATCTGTCTCTTCAAGTCTACACTGGACTATTACAACCACGCGAAGGATCTAGTCAGCCTCAGATCAGCGACGATAGCACGTTAAGCCGATTTGTCAAGCTGGTTGAGATATGGGGTGAGATTTCGAGATACATTTCGATGGGTGGCCGGTCACGAGAAGTGCATCCCCCTTGGAATCCTAAGTCGACTTTCTACAAGTTACGAGAGAAAATAATTGCGTTTGACAAAGATCTCCCTGACACCTTCACATTATCTCGACAGAATTACTACCGACATGATAACCACCAGGCTACCAACGCCTACGTATCGCTACATATGCTGGCCTCGGTTTGTCAAATTGTTCTCAACCGAGAATATCTCCCGTTTCTTCCCTTGCGATGCCGCGAGCCTCAGGGACCCTCCATAGTCAACCAAACTATACTCAACTTTGCGCCAGATCGATTCTGGGAAGAGAGTGCAGAAGATGTCTTCCAATCGTCTCGTAACATCATCGATTTGGTTGGTCTCAGCAAAGAAAAGCTGCCTTTGTCCTCGTTGTCGATATTCGCCATCTGGCTCGCTGGGTTCATGTCTATATACGCCCAGCATTTCCCGCAGATGGATACGGGCCATCGATTGAGGAGTGAACAGGCTGAGAGTCCTCATACAGGGGAGAATCCGAGTATACTCGAACAGGGGCAGGCTGGGACAGCATGTCAGGCATTACGAAGAGCTGCAACTTACTTGCCTAGCGCTCAAGGATACCTGGATAATCTTGAGGCGGTTGACCGGTGTTTTACAAAAGCAAAGAATTCGACACAGGGATCATTAAGTCTTAGACTTGGCGGAGCTGGCCACGGGAGCAAACTCAACCAGACAGTATCGCAAGATAAACAACGACAAGGAGGTTACGATACTCACAGCACAAGTATAAGCTCTATGTCGGTGTCTCCGAAAATCAGAAACTCGCCCCGACCAATGCTGGAGGAACCCCCGAAGCCCAACTCTTCAACGTCAAAGAGCCAACTCTCGCTGCCTGGGATTGACGAAGAACTGTTAGTGATGGACACCCCAAAGCTCGTGTTGGACAACATTGAAACTTTAGAGTCGGAGCGGATGAGTTGGATATTGAATGATTTGGAAGGCTTCTCAGGTGCGGGTTCTTTGAGAGTTGCCTTTTTGAAATAGATAGATGCTCGATCTTGGAGTTCTGTTTGGTATTGCAATACGGCTAATACATGTATAATGAATTGACGGCCGGAATAAGGTAGAGGTTATGGGATGGATATTTGATTACATTTCGGCTAGACTGGCGGTGATATCATTGATCTTTTGGCATCTGGCATGTTATATACCCCTGTGCAACGAGTGTATTTGTAGCATCCATGGATGTAAGATGAAGCAAGCGAGTTTTGCAGTGATGCTGGAGTTCAAGGTTCTAGAACGTTGAGAGTGAGGCAAAGGCAGAGGCAGGAAGCATCCGTCTTGACATCAGGCGAGCACAAGTCCGCCTTCCTTAGGATGGCTGGACCTTCCAAGAACAATTTACACTTCAGTCAGCCGATTCTTATTAATCAATGGAACCCTTTTCTTTCTTCTCTCCACTCTCAACACCATCGACAGACATGCATGCATGCTTGGATATGATATGGAATCTTTCCACAAGCAAATATTGACATACCGGCCCGAATCGCATACACTCGGTACATAACTGACGTTACCGCTGAGAAATAAGGCGGTCGTCTGGCTTTCAATGCGGCAATACTGATCACTCATCATTTCCGACGCTTCGAGGTTATACGACAGCAAAGCTTTGATGAGCCCGCTTACTTATAGCATGACGTCCGGATCAAGTCACCAATGGATCGCCAAGACCGGCAAATGCAAGTCACTGCGCCTAGTGCTCACCCCTTGTCGACTGCTTCCAAATCCAAATGTCTTAGTGGACAGCCCACTACCAAGAGGGGCCTAGAGCTGGCATCTGCGGCAGCTTCGCGGGGTTCCTCACAAACCAACTTCAATAAGTCCCATCTTATCGAGATATGAGCGAATCCCGTCCCTTGTACAATCGACAACAGACAAGTCGATGACCCGTGCAAACCGGTTTACGAGGCAGGGCTCACATATGTACAGTACTTTGCTCCTTGCGGCTCAATGCAAACCTCCACTGTACCGAGGCTCTGCAGGGAGTCGATTTGGGGCTGGTCAAGGTACCTTGGCTGAACAGAGACAGCCTAAGGTACGGATCTTCGTTGCTTCAAAACATCTGGGGTAAGCTCTCAGATCACGCAACATAAGGCTGAAGTTCCGAAACACCATGCAGGACGACGAGCAACATTGATAGATACTTAAAGCCCCAATATCAACTAGAACACCTGGTGCCAACGTTCTCTTCTACAGAACGATCGCCTCTCGACCCATCAAAGCTCAAGCTCAGACTTGCCCTGGTGAGCTTCCATCGACATCACGCTCCCACGCGCGTGGGGCGTGGGGCTTGACTCTCGTGATTGATTTGCCAGTTCCTCGACTCTCTCCCACTCTCGCTCCACAAGTGCTGATGTCTCCCAGTTCGAGAATGCATGTCATGACAAACTTATTTCAGAATCGTTCACATAGAGAAGGCAGCAGGCCGTCAGTACATACGTAGTATACATCCGCCGCGCCGAAGCTTGTGTGAGGAGGGCGACTTGCTCTCTTTGAGGCACAGCCCGCTTCCCCTTGCGATTCAAGTGGACCATGGTTCCTGGCGCAGAGTCTCATCGTTAGACCGTTCGATGTTATGACGATTCGCTGAACTAAGAATAGTGTACCATCCCCCGCGTTGCTTGGATGTCCTGACCGGCCGGTTCGATCAAGCCATGAGGAGTCTTCCGAGCTATTCTCCACTGAGGAGGCCAAAGTGCTCAGGTACCTTGGAGCTATTGAAAGGGTGGGAGGACTATTAACAAGAGCCACGCCCTTTGAGACGACTCTTGTTGCAGCTTATAAACCATATATTCCCCGTCCATCCGCTTCTATCAAGCATCATATTCCCACCTGAAGCCATACTTTGTTTGTTAAATCTGTGTTTGCCTTGCAATGCCTTCCATCACAACGGCTTCAGCTACCCCTCAAAGGGTAAAGCCAACGACAGCCAAGCCATCGTCAGCTTTGCCCAGTATTATTGATATTCGTGGTGAACATGTCGAAATCAACCTGAAAGACCAAATTGCTTCCATGTTTAACCCTGACGAGGGGCCAAGGAAGCTTCCAACCCTTCTTCTATACAACGAGAAGGGGCTACAGATATTCGAGGACGTATGTTGATTCTGTTGAGAGATCCCCGTTGCTGTTGCTCATACTACTCCAGATCACGTATCTGGATGAGTATTACTTGACAAACTATGAGATTGAGGTCCTGAAGAAGTCCTCTGCGGAGATTGCCAGTCAGATCCCTGAGGGTTCCATGGTGATTGAGCTGGGAAGCGGGTTGGTCAATTTCCCCATGATTCGAGACATCGTTCACTAATTCTGAGAAAGAAACCTCCGCAAGGTCTGTCTCCTTCTACAGGCATTCGAGGAACTTAAAAAGCCCATTCAGTATTTTGCTCTCGACTTATCTCTCAAAGAGCTTGAACGCACACTGGCTCAGGTTCCTGACTTCAAATATGTTACATGCCACGGCCTTCATGGTACATACGATGATGGGAGGGAATGGCTCAAGCATCCTGCTCTCACGAGCCGTTCAAAGTGCATTATCCACCTCGGCTCCAGTATTGGTGCGTTTACACCGGTCGTTCAAGTTTCAAGGTGCTAACGTGAGAATTACAGGCAACCTCACCCGAGACGGCGCAGCTGATTTCTTGGGAGGATTTGCAGAAGTACTCACACCATCTGACTCCATGATCGTTGCTGTAGACTCTTGCAGCAACCCGGCACAGGTCTAGTAAGTCAACGATGTTGCTTGTTGTAAGCAATACTAACATCTGTATAGTCATGCATACAACGGTACGTTGCAATTCAACGCTGAGCACACGATTCAATATTAATACCGCAGTTCTCTAATACAGACTCAAAGGGGGTAACCCATCAGTAAGCTGATTGGCTCTGTCTGGTTGACCGGAAACTGACATCATGTAGATTCATTCTGAATGGTCTTCAAAACGCCAATGAGATCCTTGGTGAAGAGGCCTTCAACACGGATGAGTGGAGGGTCATCGGTGAGTATGTCTATGACGTTGAAGGTGGACGACACCAGGCCTTCCTTTCTCCCACCCGGCCAACGGATGCTCTCGGATCGAGAGTTTTGCCTCATGAGCGCATAGAGATCGAACAAAGCCTCAAATATTCCGAGGCAGAGAAGGACAGGCTCTGGAAACTTGCAGGCTTGACCGAGATGGGTCGATGGAGTCGGGGAGATGAGTATGGTAGGTCACATTCTCTTATGATACATGTCCCACCCAAAACACGCGATCAGAGGCCTTTGGGTCATGCATCCCCGGATTACCCCGCGAATCGTACCAAAGGAGGGTTTCCTTTTCCAGCTGAGCCGGCAGCATGAGTCCAAACTCGGGAACGGACCCATATGACGTGGGGGTACATCCAAGCTGAAGTTATATCGAGAATACAGGGAATATGGTGACACAAGACTAACAATTGTCTAGGCCTCCATTTCCTGCAAAAGTCCAGTATGCCGTTCAGCCTGATCCCTTCCCTCTACGCCGCAGAGCCACTGCCAACAGTCCAAGACTGGAAAGCACTTTGGGAAGCATGGGATGTGGTAACCAAGGATATGATGCCGGATGAGGAGCTCCAGGAGAAGCCAATCAAGCTGCGAAATGCATGCATTTTCTACCTTGGCCATATCCCGACCTTCCTTGATATTCAGTTGACCAAAACCACTGGCAATGCCCCGACCGAACCTGCAACCTACTACTCCATCTTTGAGCGAGGTATTGACCCTGATGTGGACAATCCTGAGCACTGCCACACTCACTCTGAAATCCCTGATGAATGGCCATCAGTTCAAGAGATCATGATCTACCAAGATAGGGTCAGATCTCGTCTTCAGAGCCTGTACAAAATTGGCCAAGACAATATTCCTCGAGACATTGGTCGAGCCATATGGGTTGGCTTCGAGCATGAGTTGATGCATATCGAAACCCTGCTCTATATGATGCTCCAGAGCGACAGAACGCTTCCACCTCCGCATACGGTTCAGCCTGATTTTGCAAAGCTGGCTCAGCAAGCACATGAGGCAAGGGTTCCTAACCAATGGTTTGATGTACCTGAGCAAACCATCACTCTGGGAATGGATGACCCCGAGGATGGTACTGATAATTCGTGCCATTTTGGCTGGTAAGTCTGAATCGGTATGCTAAGGGGTAGCTCGTGACTGACATTATCGAACAGGGATAATGAGAAGCCTGCGAGACAGACAAAAGTCCATGCCTTCCAAGCTCAGGGCAGAGCTATCACCAATGAAGAGGTATGTGCAATTGGTCTTCCAGGTTTCCTCAAGTCCTAATCAAAGTCACAGTATGCCCAATATTTGTACAACTCCAAGATCGAGCATATCCCAGCCTCGTGGTCTTCCACCACAAACTCTCACACTAATGGCAGCCATACCAATGGAAATTCGAATGGTTACTCTAATGGAAATTGCCACCACGCAAGCCAGGTCCCGGATTCATTCATCCAGGATAAGTTTGTCAGAACGGTATATGGTCTAGTTCCTCTCAAGTACGCCCTTGACTGGCCTGTCTTTGCTTCTTACGACGAGCTCGCTGGCTGTGCAGCATGGATGGGTGGCCGTATTCCGACTTTCGAAGAAGCTAAGAGTATCTATGCGCATGTTAACAAGCAGAAGAGAGCCGAGGCCGAGCGCACCTTGTCAAAGACAGTCCCTGCAGTCAATGGGTAAGTCCATGGAAATCGTTTACTCTTTCAAGGCTAACAAGTGGCAGTCACCTTGTCAACGACGGCGTTGAAGAGACCCCGCCATCCAGCGCCTCCATTTTGGTCAAGGATGGCTCTTCTGAGCTGTTCTTTGACCTTACGGAAGCCAACGTTGGTTTCCGTCACAGGCATCCCATGCCAGTAACCTCCCGAGGCAACAAGCTTGCGGGCCAGTCTGAGATGGGCGGCGTCTGGGAATGGACGAGCTCGCCACTTGAGCGACATGAGGGTTTTGAGCCCATGTCGCTCTATCCTCTCTACACGACTGACTTCTTTGACGGCAAGCATAACGTCGTCTTGGGTGGCTCGTGGGCCACACACCCACGCATTGCAGGACGAGCTAGTTTCGTCAACTGGTACCAGAGGAACTATCCCTACGCATGGGTGGGAGCCAGATTGGTTCGAGATGTTTAGGCATCGACTAGAGTATCTGTTGCTATATATACGAATGGTTTCATATTATAAACGAGCCGTTGGGACGGGTTATGAACTGCCGGAGTTTGGTCATTTATATGGGCCCAGATTGCTACGAGAGGAATCTGAAGGAGGACAGTCACTCCCTGATAAAGCAAATGTATTATCATGACCATCTCTATTTACTCCTATGTTTTGAACTCCATACCGAAACCAGCTACTCTGTGATGATAGCAAATGTTGTCTCCTGCAACGTCATGACCTTCGGATACCAGCCGTTATGTGTATCCGTTCCAAGTTTCAGGGTGACACTTGTGAAATCAGCCATGTTAAGGTTATTCCATCCTGTCCCAAAACCGTCATGAGCTCATATTTCGTGAAGGCTCTTGATAATAGCGCAATCGTTCCAAAGAATGAGGTTCGATGAATGAAAACACACCATTCTGACTCTGACATTGGAATGGGCGCGGCGCTGCCTGTGCTTTGACCGTTTCTCTCAACCGTTGAGACTACCATAGATATCGAGAAGTTGCTCAAACACATAGCCAGGAAGCTTAATCCCATTCTCTGTAATGAGCTTGGAAATGAGGTCAGGAGGCTGTTTGGCTTGTTAGCAACTCGACCGAGAGCTATAATTTGGGGTTCACGTACAGTAAAGTCGACAGCATCGACTGTATCCTTACTCTTGTTATCAATACTGAAGTCCAGGATTTCCTGCTTAAAGCCAATATCCCGTTGATCCATAACAAACTTGCGCGCAAACTTGTGTGTCTCAGCAGCAACGTAGAAAGGTAGACCAGCTTGAGCAGCCAGCTTCGAAAGCTGAAGAGTGCCCATTCGAGAGATGATACCGCCGTTGGATGTGACAGCTTCAGCACCCACAATCACCATATCGACCTGGCGTAGGAGACCCATGACATAAGCCACCGAAGCCTCCGCGATCTCGGCGACAGGAATACCCTTTGAGCGAAGCTCGCGTACTATGCGATCGCTCTCCTCAACGCGGGTTTCCTCTCGCACGTAAATAACCTTAAACTTGGCTGCACCGAGGTTCTGCACCGCACGCTCCAGAATTCCAACAACCGATCGCGATGCACCGTGTGTGAGAATACATTGGCCCTCGTGAATCAGTCTCCATCCCGCGTCTGCAATGCCTTCTCGCGCGGCATTAGCACGCTGGGCAAACAGGCGTCCGTTTCGGAGAAGATGTTGCCTCACGGCCTCGAAGCTGCCATCCTGTTGACGCAGCGATGAGACAAGGTACTGAAGAAAGAGATCGGTTCCGGCGGAAAGAGGTACGGGGTTCGCAACGGAGGCTTTGAGACGATCGGAGTGCGCTTTGACGGTATCGAGGATCTCGAAAACGGTGGTGGAAGGGTGGGCGTTAAGAAGAGCGATTAGGGACTCGATGGCGGCGACAGGCTTGGTGAGGTATGGGTCTGAGGCAAGGAGGCCGCGGTAAGTTTCGACGATACTGGCAGATTGTCAGAGGAGTGAGAAACGGATGGGTTTGGAGACGGACTCGAAATCTGAGGTTGAAGAAGCCTGAGGTTGCTCAGCCGGAGTAGCGGCTTGGATGAGTTAGCAGAGAGACAGGCTTTCGCAGTAGAGAGTAGCTGACCTGTTGTATCTACCGTGGCCATAATAGAGGATATGTGAGATATCGGGGGGTAGGTATCTGGAGTTGAGATGATACTGTTCTGGAATTTTTGAAGGGTTTGGTGAGTCAATCAATCTGTCGGAGCTGGTTTGGCGGGGTGAAGTGGGGAGTGGGGCCGAAAGTGACGGCACTGCTTAATTACAGGTCGTTTACAGTTGAGGTCCCCTGTAATTGCGCCAGGTGATCAAGAAGCGCAAGTAGCTCTGATGTGCAGCAGCAAGCGATCTTATCGATGGAAACAGATCAAATGAATGCGACTCAGATCGAAATATAGTGCTAGTTTCGTCTGGAAATAAGGTCAACCAGTTGCGTTGCATCGTTCAATAACGTGCTGTAACCTGTTGATATCGAAAGGTCGTCACTTAAGTTGACTACCCTGCGGCTGAACCCCGAACAAAAGTGCCCCGCGCTGCCCCTCCACCGCTTCCGATCTCTACACCCCTCTCTCCATCTTCACTCCAGACCTCTCTCTCTATAGCTTTTGATCTTTGACTTTTATTCACTTCGGCTGCAACAACTCAATTCACTTCATTGCAAGCATCTACTAGTCACAAACGATAAACATAGCTAAGAATGGAGCTCCTCGATCCTGCGACAGGCGCTGCCCTCCCCAACGACGCCATCCAGCGCATTCTCTTCGTCGCCAACGCCGTCCACGTCTACAACATTCCTCCTCTTACCTCTACAAAGGGCTACTCTGCCAGCACATGGACCGCCGAACCCCAGCGCCATATCTTCACTGCCCGCCTGCGCGTCGTAGAGACAGCCTACGAATCCGAGTCGTCAACCAACAAGCTCAAAGTCGATGCTGTGCTGGAGGATGCTTCATCTGGCCAACTGTTCGCCGCAGCGCCTTATACAGCTCCCGGTGTTGTCGAGCCGGTCCTCGATAGCAGCCGCTTCTTTGCAGTGACGGTGCGCGATCCGCAGGGTCGAAAGGCTATCTTGGGCATTGGTTTCGAGGAGAGAAGCGAGGCGTTTGATCTGAGCATTGCGCTTCAGGAGGCGCGAAAGGCGCTAGGCTGGGAGGGCGAGCAGAGCAAACCGGCTGCGACGAAGGAGAAGGAGGAGCATAGAGATTACAGCCTCAAAGATGGCGAGACTATCACTGTGAGCTTTGGCGGATCAAAGTTCGGTAGACGCAAACAACAAGATAGCTCATCTGGTTCAGGAGCTGGAGGTGATCTTCAGTCATTCGCGCTACCGCCACCACCTGCTGGACCAAGCTCTTCAGGCGGGTTCTCATTACCACCTCCACCGAGTGCAAATGCTGTGAAGCAGCAGAAGCAATCAGCCAAGGACCTTGGATTTGACGACGGACAGTTTGGAGAGTTTGCTTAAGGGTTTCACGGACAAATTGGTACATCAGCGATATGATTTGAAAAAGAAAACACACAGTATATACACTAAGACATGCTAAACATTAAACGCCAAATTGATGCTACTAATGGTAAGTGACATGATGATAACTTGATATTATGAATCAACATGTATGATCATTCCGTCGTTTTGTAAGATGCTTGAAAAGTCACCCGGCAACGCCTTTCTGTTGTGCACCGATGAGCCTAAACCTCAGGCCAAGCATTATGAAGACAGGGAAGACTGAGCCGCCTCTCCCTAAGCGCAACAAACCGCTCCTCACTTCCAAGTTCAGAACCATAGTCCTTCTCTTGAACGAGGGGCGCCACAACGTCAGTTGGAGTTGCTGGGGTGGTCTCGGACTCAGCGCTATCACAGCTAGATTCAGGACCAAATATATCCTCTGCGGCCTCGTCGACAGTTTCTAGACCGAATGGGGTCGGCTCCTGTTGAATGTATGGTGGCTCATAGGCCTGGTGTACATCGCCAAAGTAGCCCATGGGGGCAAAGTGCTCAGAATTGCCGCTCAGAGGTGTCAAAGGAGTTGTAACGCCGTAGGAAACAGGACTGAAGCAGACGGATGATGCGACACTAGGGCTTTCAACAGTCCATGTCTTTGCCCAAGTTTCTCGGCTCCTGATTTCAACAAACAGTTCGCCAAGGCGGGAGAAGATAGCCATCTCCTGTTCAGCAGTCTGGTTCGCCTTGGATTTCAACAGAGCCAGCTGTTTTCTCAGCTTTCGCCGGCCATTGTCGCCAACAAGGTTGCGAAGCTGCGCTTCCACGGCGCAATACTGTGCCATTAGATCTGCAGCTCGGGCAGCCTGCTGCTGGAGACAGGACATAAGATATGCTCGATCTATATAGAGACTTTCAAAAGGCCTGGGCGAAAAGATAAGACGAGAGTTGGCATAGGTCTGTTGATTAACACTCTCTGGTGTAGGACGGCTTTTGGAGCTGGAAGATCGTCGACGCCTCCTTCGTGAAGAAGAACTGCAAACTGATGGCGTGTCTGGGTGTGGTGTATCGGGAAGGGATTGAGGTGAAGGTGGGAGGATAGGACATGTGTGTAGCTTGGGAATAGCAATGTTTAGCTCCTCGGGAGGCGGAGTGATTCTTGCATCCATTGGTGGTAGCTGCACCATGCTATGAGTTGTTGTAAAAGTTGGATTCATCTTGATCGATTTTGAGTTTTTGTTAATGATAATAGTAAAGAAGGAATATTCTCTCTGAGGGGAACAGCACCCATCATTACTAGATATTCATATTTCTCATCCTCCATTTCCTCTCCACCGTGGACAAAGACCACTGCGAAGAGGGCTATACTGTACATGAGGGGTCTGTTCGCTTTGTCGCTGTGTTCGCTTCGACAAAGCGAAACAGCGAGTTCCGGCGCTTGACCTAATGATTCTTTGGAAGAAGGTTCTTCTAGTGAGAGTCGTTGGTTATTCGGATGGATCCGTGCCTGGTGGCCACACTTTAAAGAGTCACCAACTTAAGCCGTCAATAAGACTGGTCAGTCTTGGCTTTAGGAGGCTGTTCAGTTGGCAGTCAGGAGCATGAAAGATAGGTCGGAGGGTCTAGAACAGCAGGTCATCTGGTTTGCCTTCGCTTCATGTAGTTGAATAAGGTGGCCAAGCCAATTGCTTGTTCGGACCAGGAGGTGGCGTTGTTAGTCCCCGTTGTTGGCTTGGATTGACAGCCTCATAGCAAGGTTTGATTAATTTCAGTGCAACCCAACAGTCAAATGAGAGGCGACTTGCTTCTCATCAGATTGCAAACCCATCGTGGCCCGGTGGGTCGTTGAACCGCCATAGCCCAGCCTCTTCTGCGGCTTTCCTGACAGAGGAGACTTCCTGGGCATCGACAGCTCGGTTGATATCTGCGTATCGAACCTCCTGCTTTTCTTCTTTGTCATCTGAATTTGCTCGCTTTGGTTTGCCGACATGAGCATCTGGATGATATTGCTCCATAATGTTGATGAAGCAATCTGTAGAGACTTCATTTGCGAGGAACTTCATGATTTCGGCTCCTTCGTCCTGTTTGCCTGGCATGACGAGATGGCGAATCAGCAAGCCCTTTTTTGCTATCCCGTCTCCAGTGAAGCACAGGTCGCCGACCTGAGCGTGCATCACCTTAATGCTCTCTCTGGCTGTTGCAGCGTAATCATCGGCCTTCAGTAGCCTTTTAGAGGTGCTTGGCTTCCACACCTTAAAGTCAGCAAGGTAGATATCTACCAATCCATTCATCAGCTGCAGGGATGCAAGAGAGTCAAAGCTTGATGTGTTGTAAACGATGGGAATTGTCAGGCCTTGGTCCCTGGCATGGAGGATACTCAACGCCACCTGGGGGACAACATGCTCAGGCGTAACAATATTGACATTGTGTACTTTGCCAACCTCCTGTAGCTTGAGGTACCAGTCACCTAATTCCTCAGGGGTCAAGTCCATCCCGTTTCGTTGATGTGCGATATCGTAATTCTGGCAAAAGATGCAACGCATGTTACACCCGCTCATGAAGACGGAGCCGCTACCGTTGTGCCCCTGAATGCACGGTTCTGTATGAGTTTAGTCAGAGGCTGAATAGAAGAACATGATACATAGCTAACGGAGAGCTAAGGAGCTGAGATGCAAGGGAGTATCAGGTACAGCGAGCCGAGAGCAAAGCGCAATGGGCAGCAGACGGACTGACCTTCACCAAAGTGGGGAGCGATTGTATTGACTTTCGCCTTCTCTCCGATGAGGCACATGCCTGTCTTCTCGTACCTGTTTACGCCACATTCTCTCGGACATAGATTACAATTGCGAAGGTGAGCATACGCCAAAGAACGCTTCTTGGCTGCGTCGCGGGAACTGAGTGTCATATATCGTGGAACATAGTCGTCAAGGAGGAACGGGGGAGCAAGATGAAGAGAGCGATTGAGTATCTTGGAAGCTATGAGAGTGGTTTTGGGATAATTTACCACCCATCGCCTTGACAATGACAACATCATGGCTGATATCGTGTAGATCATGGTGACAATTGGTTCATCTTGATTGGTGTTGAGGGAGGTTGTATTTGTAGGTGGCTTAGTCATCGATTCTCCAGATGATGATGGATGGCAGTCACGAATGGGAAATCGTTCGGTTATCTCCCGAACCATTTCCAAGAGAAGGTGCTTCTCTGCACTTCTATCCTAGATACAGTAGGCAACAACGAGGGTGTTTCGCACTTGTTATTTGTTCTAGGTCTCTAGCCAAGTGATTACCCTATAACGAGAGACGGAAAAAGAATCAAATGGCGATGGCTACGAGAAACACTAAACGCTAGAATATCTACTCTGAAGGAGTATTTGAAGCTCTCAAGGGGTTTGATAAATGAAAATATCTGAGCTTTCTTGTTGGGTGAGGAATGTGAATGCCTTAGTACCAGTGCTGGCGAGTGTCGCATGAGTATGGGTATACTGGTTCTACACCCTAATAAAGAGATCGATGAGACTACAATCCCACGTTATTGTAGATATATACGAGGGAGGACAAAAAGATTCTGGATCAGTTGGTACTTATTTCCTGCTGGGACTTCCATCCTAGTTCTAAGAGATAAGATCCAAATGAGTTCCATCTGGTGGTTGTCTGGCAGTGGCAGATCCCCATAATGATTGGAGTGTTGGAAATGCTTGTATTCACAAGCTGCCTGTGTTTGTTTGTTTGCTCTTCCATTCAAATGAGGTGGCGAGTTTGCCGAAGAGAACTCTCGTCACAGCATCTCGAACATTGTCTTGGCTCACCCAACACCTTCTCGTAATCAGGTCGCCTGAGATGCTTTTTGGAAATTTCTGGTTGGCCATTCTGGCCCTGTTCTTTCTTCCCTTAGCTGAAAGCCTTCATGTAACCCCAGACATTGCAGATGAACAGCTGCGTAATGTCTACGACTACATCATCGTTGGAGGTGGTACCGCAGGTTTAACCATCGCCAATCGTCTCTCCGAAAACCCAGCAGGTACTTGATGCCGACAGACTCGACGAGCCTCGCTAATGGTGCTCGTAGTTTCAGTCCTGGTTCTCGAAGCTGGTCCTTTGTACGTCTTTGGCAACCCACTAGATCCCAACTGACAAATCGCATTTCAGGGATGACGCGAGAAACCTTTCGATTCCTGGAGGTCTTCTTCCTGTCCCGGGCACAATCGGGTCAGGTGGATGGCAAAAATACCAATGGGGGTTGACCACCGAGCCCCAGACCTATCTCAACAATCAGAATGTGGGAATCCCTCAAGGAAAGGCTGTTGGTGGCAGTTCCATCCTCAATGGCCTATGTTGGTCCCGAGGCTCAGTGTCTGATTATGATGGTTGGGAAAAGTTGGGTAACAAGGGTTGGTCTTGGAATGACCTGCTTCCTTACTTCAAAAAGGTAGGTGTGCAACCGATGTTTGAGAATGCGACTGATTTGTAGTAGTCTGAGAAGTTCACCTTCAATGTTGAGCCTCATGATGCCCAGGAACTCCACATACGTCCTCAATCAGCTGCGCATGGGTACAATGGCTCAGTGCACGTTTCCTACCCTCAGTATTTCTATGACCAATCTTGTAAGCCATATACACTGTCAAAGCTTTGCGTGTTCTGACCAGAGAACAGCCAACGTTCTAGAGGGCTTTGCGGAGCTGGGTCTGCCCATCATTGATGATGTGAACAATGGGACAGCCGCAGGGGCCATGATACTCCCCTCAAGCATGCACCCTGATAATCAGACGAGGTTCGATGCCAGAGAGGCCCATTTTAACTCGGCATCTTCGAGGTACAATTTGCACATCGCAACCAACCAGACTGTCACACAACTTGTTTTGGATAGTAACAGTGCATACAACTCGAGTCAGAGAGTTGTGGGAGTCCAGGTACGATCAGGTAATACAAAAAATGAGGTGGTCACTGATCCGTATTATAGTTTGCTCCAAACAACAAGTCCAAGGCGAGATCAATTGCTTGTACCCGAGAGGTAATTGTTTCGGCTGGCGCGATCTTCACTCCCACTTTGCTTCAGGTATCGGGAATTGGACCGTCAGATGTTCTCAAGTCACTCGACATTCCTGTCAAGATTGACCTTCCCGGCGTTGGTAATAATCTTCAGGACCATCCCATGGTCTATGCCAACTACTACTGTGAGTAACTTACTCCTATCAGATATCGGATACTGATGGTATAGACCGCAACGACTCATATTTCAGGAGTGATGAGATAACCGACGATGTATATGATGAAGTTGCCGAGGAGTACATACAGAACAGAACAGGCGAGTACATATTTCTGAGAGAGATAACCGTCTCTGACAAATCTAGGTCCTTGGACAGCACCTCTCATAAACACGGTTGCATTCCCGAGTCTTCGATCTGCAACAGAAGACTGGAAACAGTTCATGAACAAGAGTTCGGAGGATGGCATTCCCTCAAATACTCCCAACACTGTAAAGAAGGGCTACAAAGTCCAGAGAAAGATTCTACAAGACCGAATACTCGGCAATGACACAGGAATCTTTGAGACCATGGCCAACTCATAGGGGCAGTTGACTGTAGCTGCTCAAAAGACCTTCTCCCGTGGCACCGTCCGTCCCTCATCATCCTCGATCTTCGATTTGCCAAAGCTTGACCCACGATACTGCTCCGACCCTATCGATTGCGAAGTTATTGTTCTTGGTCTCCAAATGAACACGAAGCTGATCCGAACCGACGCAATGAAAGAACTCATGCCCGAAGCAGAATCGGTATTCGATACGACAGATCATGAGACGCTGATGAAGCATGTCAAGGAAAAGATCACGACAGAGAGACATCCTTCAGGAACAGCAGCCATGATGCCTCTTGAACTAGGAGGGGTTGTTGATCCTGAGCTCAAGGTGTATGGCACGTGCAACTTGCGTATTGCTGATGCCAGTATCATGCCCCTGATTCCGTCAGCGCACTTACAAGCTAGTGTCTATGCCATTGCTGAGAAGGTAAGATTCCAATAGATAACCGAGACGAACTACCAATGACAACTGAAACAGGCAGCGGACATGATCAAATCAGCAAAACCGGATTGCCGTATTGGAGAACGACTGCCTCTCCCTCCCAGCTCGCGACCAACCATCTGATAACATCCCTATGCTTGGATAGCGCATAGAGATCATACCAAAGAAAATGGTTTTTGGTTACCGGGGATATATTCTTCACATTGGACTTGACGCTTTGTAGGTGGAATGGTCATAGATTGCGAATTAGACTAGGTAATGATAATGTAGCAATTCTGCCTGTTCCCGGTATACTCAATAGAGCAAATCGACCTACAATTCGAAAGAAAGGTATGGCTATAATATCATGCTGATAAATTGTGCATATCTAAGACTGCATTTCCCCATCTGGCGAGCTTCTTGTCCGTCAAACTCCAGGACGAAACCCAAACGTCAATTGACAATAAAGAAAATTATCCTTAGTCCTGTGGTTCATTTTAAACAGTTTCCGTGTGCTTTTCATACCACGCCAACTGATCAGTCATGCGCTTGATCTCTGAATTCTGAACAGCCAATTTGTCCTTCATCTCAGTCATCTTACGAACCAGGAACTGATTCTCAGACACCAACTTATCGGCTCTCTCCAGACGCTCTTTGTTCTTCGACTCGATGGCAGACACCCGCTCTGGCCAGGTTGGAGTCACGATGGATACCACGGTAGGTCTCTCCTCCATGAGTCGTGTGCTCTCCACGCCGGGATGCTGCTCGGCTGCTGGTATGACAAAGAGGGGAGACTGATGGCCCTTGCCCTTGATGCGGTAGAAGCGAGTTAGAAGATCTATAGGGACAATACCTTTGGCATAGACTTTGCCGCCTCGTTCTTCGTTCCAGATTCGTTCGCCAATTACACCGCTTGCCTTCCAGATCTTCTCCTTCTGTTCTATCTGTGCTTCTGCAACGTCTATAAGACGGTGGATGTAGCTTCTGATATCTTCGCCGCAGTTCACGAGGATGTACTTATCCTGTGGATAGACAATCTCGCGACCCCCTGAAACGCCATCAGCACCAGCACGGCTCAGCATCTGCTGCGGGACGAGGGCTTCTCCTTTGAGGACATCGGTAGCGTTGGCGTAGTTGATTTCGAGTTCGTGTATACGGCCGACGAGATGCTGATGATGAAGAATCCATTGACCAAGAAGACAGTTGCGAGCAGCTTCGAGTTGCGATTCTCTCAGAGGATGGTTCTTTTTCTTATCATCGGGGTCTTCGAAACCGGTTGGAAGAATCGACATTAAGCCGCCAGTAGAAGAGTACTCGTGATCGATTATTTCAAGACACTCGTTGGCATGCATGATCAGATCGTGGTGTGTCATATAAGGACGACGAACATCTCCTTCCTTGGCCGAAGGACCAAAATCCTCAACCTGTGTCAAAGGACAACGATGTTCAATCCCGTGCACTTCAGACTCAGACTTGACGAAATTGTGAAGAGCAAAAAGAGGATCATGATGAGACGGGTCATCGTTCTCATAAGGAGTGTTGAGGTCGTTCAACCAGTCAAAAGCCTCGTTCTTGTGGAAGGTCCATCTTCCAGAATCGACCTCCCCCGTGCCTACAGGACGAGTGGTAGTAGACGGAGCAAGTTTGCGGATGATGTTGGTGAGAGATTGGGCATGCTGCTTGAGGGCGAGAAGGGTGGGAGGACGGCCGGACGAGAAGTAGGAGCAGTTGATGTGCTGTAGAAGTTCGAGGTCCTCTGGGTCTAAGATGCCATTGTCTGGGGTGAACCAGTTGGATCTGTAGGAGGTTGCGTAATCGTTGGAAGGGACGCAAAGAGGTTGAGTTCCCTCCTTCTGCTTTCCCGCTGCTCGCAAAGATACCATCGTGAACTAGAATACAGGTATTGGCACAGAGTGATAAGAGTTACAGGTTGGTAGAACGGAGGTCTGGACAAAAAGACGTTTCTTTGAGAGGATGATGGGTATATCTATTCTTAAACAGACATAAAGAAACATTTCTAGTATTCTGTCGCAATGTTGGCGTGTGTAGGGCCGGGTGATTGATGTGATGCTATTCAAAGAACAAAGAAACCAGTTCTTTGTTGCAAGTGACATTCACCATGGCCATGGTGGGCGCATAGACATTGTTTGAGCAATCAAAAGACTTGAAAATGGTTAAATTGTTTCCTTTCTTTGTCTTTATGGTAGAATGTTATCGGAAGCCCCGAGTATTTGATGCATTTGGCTATTAACAATCGAGGTGCTCCGAGATTCAATCTTTCAGTATCATGAAAATGCAACGTCCTTGTCGTTCACAAACCTTGGCCAACTGTCGAGTATAAACGTTTGTTCAAGAACCATGGATGATATATCTCTTCAAAAGCTGGTTTGTCTTGAATCGAGCTTCTCTTGTTCGCGAGCCACAGTCGATGTGAATGAAGCGCAAACCGGCGCTTGCATATATCCAGCCGGGAGTATCGATTTACGGATTTGTTATTTCGTTTCCTCCAAAGAGCAAGCTGGCATCTCGGCTTACGTTCCACGCGGGTACAACAGAAAAGAGTTGGCTCCTTTCACACAAACATCTGTTCACCGTTGTACACAGAAGGCATCGCAGCTTTGCGTACACTAGGAGCTCGCCTCTTTATGCGGGGTCGAGTGCTGCATTTCTGATGTATAGCCAAGGGAATGTACGCTTCATCAAGGGCAACCTGGATTGAAGCCTTTCTTTGTGCTCCAAGCCCAGATTCCAAGTCTCAATCAACAACGGTTCGTTACCCAAGGTTCTCTACGATGAGACTTGACATACTCTGTATGCACGACGACAATTGAGGCAACCGTACGCCAAGTAGATTAGGAATGTTTTAGCAAACAACCACAAGGTGAAACACAAATGCCGACACTCAGACCCAAAGGACAACCAAGGAATTGCAGCCGATGGTCGTACGGCAATGTACACGTGACTGTGCTTGAATTGAACAAAGGGCTGTACAATCAAGAGGCCTCGTCTTGACTCTCACGACGAGTTACAGACGGGAACAACTTTCTAGAGCAGTCCGTAATAGTGACGCAGCCATGGGAGGCCCAATTTGTGAAGCCGCAATATGCTTTGTTAGGCGACGTTTGCGGTAACGGCCATGGCCACGCTGCAAGCAAAGCAAAGCAAAGCCAAAATTGAGGGAGACATGTGGGAATTCAATAAATTCACGTCAGAGCAGATCTCATTGGTCGAACCGCGACATGTTGAAGGTTGATGCGTCAAGATAAAATTACAGGCACGTACCTCGGCCCAGTCAGTGCCAGTTTGAGAGTGAGAGCTTGACGCCAGAGCAGACCATTTCAGCTGAACCAGCATCATCCTGATTGCGCTAGAGCCAGATGAAGAATGGCGCATGCATTTGTGGAGAGTCTAGCCTTTTGGAATGAAAGATTGACTGGGGTACGTAGATGAAGTTGTGATCGTAGTATTTTCGTTCTCAGATCTTGAGGCCAGTTCTGAAGAAATGACTGCTCTATCTCTATCGCCAAGCGGTGAGAAAGTCATGATGTCGTTCAAGGGATTCAAAGACACCGATGGGCATCAACCTTGACAGACTAAAAGAACAAAGGATGGTCTAATGATCAAGACAGGGGCGATGAATGGAGCGACTCTTGCTCGATGAACAGTAGCGCGATGATCAAGAGTTATAGTCAAGTAAACAAACCAATGGAGCTCACAAGGTAATTAGGATCGCAGATACAGTGACTGCACTGTAAGTCAGATCGTCATGAAGCTACCGTTATGGGGAGACGTGATTTAACTTGGAGATCGGGGGAAGAAGAAAAGGAAGCTAATGTAGTTGATGTCATTGGCGTCGAGGACGGGACTGAATGTTCCGAAGTGAGGGAGTCAGTTGGGCTGTGATGAATTGAAATTGTAGCGCCACGGGAATGAGAATGAGAATGAAAGAGTCTCAAGAGTCTCAACAGGTAGCGGAGATTTCCAGTCTTGGCAGACACTCCCAAGTCCTGAAAGGGGAGACGATTAACATTCCGATCCGGATCGTCACTGGGGTTGATTCATTGACTTTTGACAGAGACAGAGTCTAGGTAGAGAGTGTTTGTGCTCATGACCACTAACTAACTCGATGGCGGATGGGTTCAATGATTCTGGTTGTGGATGTGGTGTTGATGGATGCATCTGACATCACAGTATCCAGATAGAAAGTCCATCCCTGTCAAGCTGTCTCGTCTCTGCATGCATGGCAACGCGGGAGAGCGTCGTGGCTGTGCCTCTGTTTGATCGAGTGTAGAATCGACGACAGTAGCTGAACAAGACAATAAAAAAGACGTTGATGCATGATCTAGATCGAGGCCGTGATACTCATGAGGCACAGAATAGCCAAGTCTAGACTTGAGATGCCGTAAAACATCGGCAACAGCCTCACAGACTCACTCACTCTGTTACAGCCCAAATTCTTTTTTGGCTCCCTCATTTTGTCTTGTCTCCCTGGCAGCCCCTGTCCTTAGACTATCCCCGTGCATCATGAACTGAGGCATCACATCACGCAGCACCAAATGAACATTAGTGAGCGTGACTATTTACAGTAGCGCAAGGGCAGCGGGATGAGGTGTCCACGTCGCAGCGGCGGATAGTGGGTTTGTCCCGTAGCCAGGCTTCAACAGCCGAAATTGAGGAGGAGGATTGATTTCGTACGCAGACAGGCCCTGACCCTTTTGGAGATTTCCAGAAATAAAGTTTTGGGGGTTGACAATGGGATCATGAATTACTCTTCAGAGACAGTGTCTTGTTTTAGAGTATCATTTTTCGTATTTGCCCAGGCATTAACTGCCATTCGTTTCATATCAATCCCACAAATCGCATGCGTATTGCACAGGTTTTACCGGTTTCTCGTTTTACTGTCACCGTGCTATCGTCCGGGATCAAAGCGTTCCATACCTGCAGACTATCAGTTTGCATTCGGAGAAAGGCAGTGATTTGCAATGCCTTCCAAGGCCAGCTGTCCCAGGTTCCAGATAGAGATAGAGAGTGCCGGGGCCCTGGCCTCTGGCCTAGACCCTCCACTCCATCCATCTTCAATTACCGCTCGCTGATGATGGAGTGCACCAGAGAGCGATTGGCCAGTGTCGATCTAGCCCCAAACCAGGATTTGGCCTGTGTTTCCCAGCAGACCTTCAGGCACTTGGCGATGAGCCTGCAGGCTGGGCGCTACACTGTGACGTCGACATCAGCACCTTGTGCCATGCCAGCTTGTCAAGTCACCCTGACGTTGATGCATGGCATCACACCTCTACGCGGGATATCTTATGATAATATTCTCAGCAACTATAGAAGAAGCCAAGATGGAGAAATCCGAAAGACGGTATAAAGAAGCCACAATCCCTCCAAGTTCAGGGGAAGCATAAATTGCAAGCAGCCGCGTGTTTTTACTTATTTTTCGCGATTCTCTGCTGTATTTTGCTGGGCTGAGACATGACCTCACCTTGATTAAGGGGGTCCTCCTAGTGCTAAGCTTTTCGTCTTTGGTCGCATTTTTCACTACCACAAGCTACAAGCCTCCTCCCATTGGATTCACACACACCCAACCCACCCCTGACAACCTGAGCTGAGCTACCGTACCTTAGCCAACATCTGAGGAAACCAACTTTTTTTCCTGTCTAATCTAACTAAAGTATCTATCTATTGACTGGGCTGGATACGTTAATTACATATAGCCCGCCAGCACCGTCCACCTTTTGTTTTATCTTTTTCGAGTTTTCGTTCTTCGTTCCTAATTTTGGTTGCAAGAGCGCAGATTCCTTTCATTGGAACGCGCCTGCCTCCCGTCTCAACCTAATCTAACTGCAACCCGCCCCCCGCCAACGGAAGGGTCAAGGTACACTACAGCTGTAGCTGGACGACGCGGCCCCAAGTGCCAACTTAATTTCTTCAATTTCTTCCTAATAACTTCACTTCACGACCTTGTCGACGTTGCGCGTCGAATTAATCGAGTCGAGAACCAGCAACCGATTCTAATCGCCCAAATCAAGGGCTTATACTACAACATCTACCCTTGACGTAGTCCAAGATAACGGCAACTGGACTGCAATCATGGGAAACTTCATCAGTTGGTTGGAGGATAACCTCCCCGCCCCCGACACGAGCAACTCAGGCGGTGCGAGAGGAACGCAGCCTCAATCCCTTTCGGGTACGTTGTATAAACGAACACTGCATAATGCAACGCTGAACTAACAATTCTCAGGCATGGTTTCGACACTCGTTCCTGTCCTCATAGTATCGGGGGTCTACCTCGTCGTTTTCCTTGTCTTTCGTAAATCCAACAGGCGATTCTATGCGCCTAGGACGTACCTTGGCTCCTTGCGTGAGCAGTAAGTTGCAATGCACCACTGAACTCTGAATACCAATTCTAACGCCCTCGCAGTGAACGGAGTCCCGCGCTACCTAGTGGTTTCTTCAACTGGATCGGAGCTTTTTGGAAACTTCCCGATGCCTATGCTCTTCAGCACCAGAGTCTCGATGCATATCTCTTCATTCGATTCCTTCGCATTTGCTGCACCATCTGCTTCGTGAGTCTTTGCCTCACATGGCCTGTTCTCTTCCCAGTCAATGCCACTGGTGGAAACGGAAAGAAGCAGCTTGAGATTCTCTCATACGCCAATGTCAACATTGATAACTCGACTCAGAGGAACAGGCTCTACGCCCACTGCTTCATTGCCTGGCTCGTTTATGGCTTTGTCATCTACACCATCATGCGCGAGTGCATCTTCTACATCAGCGTGCGACAGGCTTTCCTTCTTACTCCCCAGTATGCCAAGCGCATCTCATCCCGCACTGTTCTCTTCACTTCTGTTCCCAAGGAGTATCTCGATGAGGCCCGCATTCGCACCCTCTTTAACGACTCGGTCAAGAATGTTTGGATCCCCGGTGACACCAAGGACCTCGACAAGATCATTGAGGAGCGCGACGATGCCGCCATGAAGCTCGAGAAGGGAGAGGTCAAGCTCCTCAAGCTTTGCAACAAGGAGCGCATCAAGTCCATGAAGAAGTCCGGTACCGAAGCCGAGAAGGTTGCCTCTGGCCCATCTGACCCCGAGTCCGGAGACCTTGCTGCCCGCTTCATCCCCCCTAAGAAGCGACCTACACACCGCAATGGCTCTCTGGGACTTCTCGGCAAGAAGGTTGATACTATTGAATGGGGCCGTGAGGAACTCAAGACCCTCATCCCCAAGGCCGACAATGCCCAGGCTGACTGGCTCGCTGGCAACTATGAGAAGCACTCTGCAGTGTTTGTCGAGTTCTACACCCAATCTGATGCCCAGGCTGCTTTCCAGACTACCACTCACCATCATGCCCTCCACATGGCTCCTCGTTTCATCGGTGTCAAGCCTGATGAGATTATCTGGAAGAGCTTGAACTTCCCTTGGTGGCAGGTTGTCATTCGCCGATACGTCGTCTACGCCGTCATTGCTGTTCTCATCATCTTCTGGGCTGTTCCTGTCGCCATCGTTGGTATTATTGCTCAAGTCGACACTATCAAGACTCTTCCTGGTCTTACTTGGATCCAGGATATTCCCTCGGTCATTCTTGGTGTCGTCTCTGGTCTTCTGCCTTCCGTTGCTCTCTCCATTCTCATGTCCTTGGTTCCTGTTTTCATGCGACTCTGTGCCAGGCAGGCAGGTTGTGTTTCTGTCTCTCAGGCCGAGCTCTTCACCCAGAACGCATACTTCGTTTTCCAAGTTATCCAGGTTTTCCTGGTCCAGACTTTGGCAAACAGTTTCGTTTCGTCAATCGCGACAATCGTTAAGGAACCTAGTCAGGTCTTCAGCATGCTGTCATCTTCCATCCCTACCGCCTCCAACTTCTACATCTCTTACTTCATTGTTCAGGGTCTGACCATCGCCGTCGGTGTCCTAACTCAAGTTGTCGGATGCATCATTTTCAACCTTTTGTACAAGTTCCTGACCAGCACTCCACGATCCATGTACAACAAGTGGACTACTCTCAGTGCTCTCACTTGGGGA
Source organism: Fusarium xylarioides (assembly GCA_013183765.1). Lineage (NCBI taxonomy): Eukaryota > Fungi > Ascomycota > Sordariomycetes > Hypocreales > Nectriaceae > Fusarium > Fusarium xylarioides. The sequence goes on along the minus strand of SRZU01000001.1, from coordinate 1,135,355 downwards.
AGTCTTATGCCCGTCTACACCAACATCGCTGTCATTAGTAGGTAATCCCTAAGCTCATGTGTTGAACACAACTAACCTTTCTCAGGCATCGTCTACGCTGTCATTGCACCTGTCATGCTCTTCTGGTCTACCATCGGTATGGGCTTGTTCTACCTTGCCTACCGCTACAACATTCTGTTTGTCACCGAGACCAAGATCGATACTAGAGGCCTCATCTACCCTCGCGCCCTCAAGCAGCTCTTCGTCGGTGTTTACCTCGCCGAAGTCTGCCTTGTCGGCATGTTCATTATCTCCAAGGCTGCTGGTCCTGCTGTCTTGATGGCTGCTTTCCTTGTCTTCACCATTCTGTTCCACACCTCCCTCTCCAAGGCTCTTAACCCCCTTCTCTACAGCCTGCCTCGCTCTCTTGAGGTTGAGGAGGAGCGAATTCAGCGAAGCCTGCAAGGTTCAGAGTTGGAGGATGGACATGTCCAGAATGGAGAGGGTGCCGCTTCCAACGGTGCTTCCAACGGCGCTGGCAAGAGTCACGGTGTTGGCAAGTTCGTGCCTGGTGGCACTGACAGTGTTCAGAAGAAGGGCAACTTCTTCTCCAAGTGGCTCAAGCCCTGGATCTACGCTGATTACGCCACCATGCGCCAGTTGGTGCCTCATGAGCGTACCATGGGACTCGAGTATCCTGAGGAGGTCGAGCGTGACGCTTACTTCCCACCTTCAGTCACAAGCGAGACACCTATCCTCTGGATCCCTGCCGACCCCGCTGGTATTTCCAAGCAGGAGGTGCTCAACACAAGCAAGGTGATCCCCATCTCAGACGAGGGCTGCACTCTCAACGACAAGAACCACATCGAGTGGGACACTGAGGGAGCACGACCTCCTATCTGGAGCGAGAAGATTTATTACTAAAGGTGGACATGATTTCGTTAGTGTGATTGATACCCAAACACATGCCAGCTATCAGGCTGTGTTGCTTTGAAGACGTGGGAGTAGTTGAAAGGGGAAGGAGGAGGATTGGGAAACTGAAGAAAGAAAACGAGGGTATTGGATTTATAGTCAACATGGATATGTTATCGATTGTGTCATGATTTGTTAGTATCCTGCACAGTCGTTAGATCAGATAGTTACACAGTCAATGAATTCTAATGCTAATAAGGATTGTTTGCGAGTTAGTGACTAGTATTAGTGAGTAGGAACAAGATAGATTATGAAAGATATCTTATAATCCATCTCGAGCGAAGAGCACTAGATTTGGTATATCGCATCACGATTCTGGACCCAAGGCTGACAATGCCCAGTGCTTTCGGACCCTGTTCGAACCAGATGTATGTCTAGTCCGGCATAGGTTTTGAGTTTCGGTGATAGTTGATTGGGCAACTAGAAGTAGTACGATCTCTCCACACTGGATGGCTTTTACCTTGTAATCCCCAGTAGGGTTACAGATACAACTTCCATTGCCAAAGGATGGACAAGGCTTTTACAACTGAACTATTGGTTACAACTGAAACATGGGAACAAAGAGTACAATGTAAGCTTCAAAACCGAGACATGTGATGGAAGGAGAACAAAGGGATTGATATTGACATACTCCGTACAGAGAGGGAGGGCTTACGAGTGCAGATGGTTTGGTTGTTGGGGTGAGTTGATAGACGAAACAGGGATTTCCTTGATCGAATGGGCTTAGCATTAGGCCTAGAGCGAGCACCTACCAAACTTTACCGGGAAGCAGATAGTGGGAGCCACAATTGAAGCCACAACCGCCATTGTCGTTAAAGCCGTGGATATTGAGTGCATTGGAGACAATTGTTTACGTCTGCAGTGATTGTTGGTTGTGGCACAATAGCGATAATAATAAACTGCCTGATCAGTAAAACTCAGCAGTTGAATACTGTATGTACTGCACTCTTTAGCTGTGGCGCTTCCACATGTGATCGTCTCCCTTGGCTAAACCCATGTCCTTGTTCCCGTTCGTAGCCAACAAGGATCTAAAGAGCTCCCCCTCCATCAGCTTCTGATGTGAGTGATGGTCCCACAAGCCATTGTTGTCGTGCCAACGACCATCAGCAATCACCTCGTCAAGCAGAAAGCGGCAAGTCATTCACATTCTCGCGAATAGGATCTTGATTTTTAGTCCGACTCTTGACAAGATAGGTCTAATCGCAAACCTTGCTTGTGTGATTGATTGATAGTACGATATTGACATTGGACGATACGGCTCCAGATCCCGGATGCACTTACCCTTACCTTACCTTCCCTACCTTGCTGCTGAGATCCCCTCATCCCTGCTCCTTCTCTTTCCTTCTCCGTCTGTGCCTGTGCTCTCTTTCTTCCCGCTCAGTTTCTCTCTTGACTCTCTGTTCGCTTGCTCTCCTACAATCCAATCTAAACCTGGACATCGACCCCATTCGTGGTCTGTTCTTGAGGCCTTGCATTAGCATTATTAGCAGGTTTGGTCAATATTGAGAGTCTTGAACAAGGTGCGCATAGACCGAGACATTGCGCAGAGACCCTTGGACATTCCTTCGTGTCGATCAGCAGAACACGTACGACTCTTTTGCACTGCGGATTCTCAGACTCTACACATACTCAGAGTAGGGAAGCTGGGGGAAGTGAACAACTGCAACCAAGATACCATCCAGCTTTCGAGCTACACGGTGATGGCCATGCTCTGAGCGCTCAGTAACATCGTCGGCGAGAAAACTACGCTTGGAAAAGCAACTGCGATTGCTTCGCCTGCACCCTTCGAATTAGCGAGTCATCTCAACTTCGCAGAAACCGCAATGACTCCAACGACCACCCGCAGCTGTCGGCCTGCGCAAATAATGCCCAAAATGACAATCTCTACTACTCTCCTCCTCTGCGCGAGCACACTTCTTCTCGCCTCTCCCGCTGCCGCGCAAACTTTCCCATACGTTCCCACAGAGATTCTCATGCCCGATCCAACATGCGTCGACGGTAGCGTTCCATGTAGTGCTTCGAACATAGCCTACATCTTCCGACAAACAGCTTCGGGCAATGTTGAATTTCGATCCCTCGACTTTTCCAAGACTATCGATGCGGACGAGGACAGCCTTGAGCGCGCAGGCAATGATACTGTCTTACCTTTTCTCGACGGTAGTTCCAAGAGCACTGCCTTTGGTGCTGCGAGAACAGCGAATGGCTCTGTACTCGTTTATGCAGGTGACTGCGAATCTGGCAGCGGCGATGTCTGGAGCTTCGACTATAGCAACGATCAAGGTGAGTGGTCTCGTCGGGGTCTCAAGAACGGCGGTGACACCCGTCGTGCACCGTATTTCCTCGGAGGCACTGTTGCCTTTTCCTCCAGCCTCGCTCCTGAAATGGACCAGCCAACTCTTTATACTTATGGAGGAATGTGCGAGACACCCGAGTCTGGAAGTGATGCGACGAACTGGCAGAGTAATGCCAACTACACCAAATCGATGCTGAGACTCGCACCTCATGATAGCGATGCTTTTACCTCTTATGAGATGAGCGTCGCCTCCAGTGGTGGACCAAAAACACCTATTGCAGGCTTTACTCTAACTGGTCTCACGCCCTCAATGACCAATAAATCTGGCATTGTGACGCAGCAGATGAGTTATGTACTTCTTGGTGGACATACCAAGACAGCCTTTATCAACATGAGCACAGTTGCTGTCTGGAATCTTCCGGCTGAGTCGTGGAGTTATGTCAACATTCAGGCTCCAAACGTTGATATGCCAAAGTCAGATCTTGCTGTAAAGGATACGAGCTCTCAGAATCGTCGCAGGAGCACAAACACTGCTGATAATGTCTACAGTCGTTCTGGGCATACTGCGACGCTCAGCGAGGATGGAAGCTCTATCATCGTTATAGGAGGATGGGTTGGCGATGTTAATACTCCTGCTGAACCACAACTTGCGATCCTCGAGATGAGTGAGATCTACAGCGGGTGGCAGTGGAAGATCCCTGACGAACAACCTGATTTCAATGGAATCTACGGCCATGGCGCTGCAGTGTTGCCAGGAAATATGCTCATGATCTACGGTGGGTGGGAGTCTTCAGGCTCTTCCTCACGGAAAGTCAAGCGCCAAGCCTCGTCTGGAACACTTCGCTTCTACAATATCACGTCAGGGTCATGGGGATCCCAATACACAAACCCCGCCTCTAGCTCATCGGATGATGATAACGACGCGCCCAAGGACGATAACAAAGGATCAAACTCGAAACGCCTTGGCCTCGGTCTCGGCCTAGGCTTTGGTATCGCTGCCCTGATCGGCATCATCATTGGTGCTCTGTGTTGGTACAAGAGACGCAAACGGCATATCAGCAAGCGAGAAGAAGCTGTCAGGGCGCTGTCTCAAGATCCCAACTATTATAACAACGAATACCCCGAGATGATGGAAAATGATCCTTGGGGGCTCGATAGTGCCCCTTGGTACGGCACTGGTGAGAGCCCTTATGCTACTGGCGAGCGATCTCTAGGCTACGAGTCTATGAGGGGCGCTCGAAGTGGTCATCCTGGACTTCACATCCCACACAAATCTATGACAAGACCGTCACGAGGAGGATATATACCTACGGGACCACGGCCTACAAGTTTTCCGGGTCCAATTCATCCGATTTATGAGGACGATGAAGAGGAGCCCTATCACAACCGAGGCCTTTATGATCACGTCCCGACTCCTACATCAGAGGTTCCTTCAGATCCTTTCCAGACTCCAGTCGCAGGCGTGGGTCCGAATAATATTCCTCACCCTGTTTGCCTGACTCCCGGAGGTGGCAACAGAGCCTCAGCAACACCTAGCCCTGAAAGCCCACGACATGATCCTGAGGTTCAAGATTGGGTCACTGAAGTTGATGCTGCGGAAGGACTACTTGCACGTATGAATAGTCGGCGAAGCCAACACCAGAATGTGCAGAACCTCGATAGCGCCGAAGGCTTGCTCGCGCGCATGAACAGCCGTCGAAGCCAGAACCAAGGAAGCGCAGGTCACAGCCAGGGTCGTTCTTCACCAACGAGGCACAACTCAACCCGCTCGGCTGCTCTGCGAGATGATGAGTCACGAAGCGGATCTAACCTGTCCGAGTCAGCACGGAGCGCAGCAGAAAGCATCAAGGCTAAAGCACGTCAACTCAACCCTCTTGCTCCAGCGTTCCTAGCCGCTGGTGCCGAGCACCCTAAGCCAGGCAGTTCGTCGTCTAGTAGTTACAACACAGCCCGCTCGTCATTTGGTGTTCTTCAAGCAGAGGGTCCTTCGTTACTTATGGGAGACCGAGGTCCTCGCTACGATGATGATGAGCCCTCGTCGCCGTCCAAGTCAAAGCCACGTAGGGGATGGCTGGGCTCTCTTCGGCGAGTGTTTTCAGGGGCTAGTACCCCAACATCATCCCGCGAAGATATGTCTGGCATACGCCGTTCGTTTGATCAAGAGCCCGTGACTGGTGATTACGAGCCCGGTCTGGTTGGTCTACGCGGCGAGCTTCTTAGAAGGAAGAAAGGTCGACAAGACTGGGAAGGTGTTGAGGGTGATTCACATGGTGCTATGATGTCTGGTGGAGCCGGACTTGAGCCTGGAGCTGAGTCTGACTGGGATATTGAGAAGGCTGTTGAGCAGCGATTGGTGCAGGTCATGTTCACTGTCCCTCGAGAACGTTTAAGAGTTGTTAATGGCAACGAGGAGGGCAGCGATCGAGAGGACGAGGTGCCGATGGAGCCACACAAGGCTGAGTTTGTTGATCCAGACAACAAGAGCCAGACGTCAGGAGGTGTCAGTATTCGTGAGAAGCGGGATGAACGTGGATTTGGACATGCTGGCATTCGGCCAGTGAAGGAACCAAAGAGGGACGACGAGATTAATGAAAAGCAACCTCTTGTTCAGAGTGATCAAGAACAGGTGAATGAGAAGCGACGTCTCGATGAAGAGAGACAGCGGCTGATGGATGAGAAGCGTGCTGAGGAACAACTTCTGGCAGAAGAGAAATCTCGACAAGCACAACAGAAGGACAAGGAGTCTACGAAGAGAGAGCAACCACAACCTCCATCACAAGAACAACAGCAACCTCCTCCAGAAACACTGCAACAATCGAAACCTCCTCATCTTCAGCCACCTCAACCTCTCTTCCAGCGCAGCTCCCGGGATTCTTCACCGTCGTCATCACGTTCTCCTTCTCCTCTGCCATCTCCTAGCCACCCCTCTCACTCACGACGGCACACACGAGGCAACTCAAACTCAGTTGGCGGCTTCCTCCACCCTGATTTGGCTCCACTAGAGCCGCGCTTCTCACACGAAACAGATCGTTCCTCGGGTGTACTTCTCGAGGCTCAAGCAGTCCCCCTCACACGAGAACGAGCTCGAACACGCGTCTTGGCTGTGGTCGATAGTTTCGAGAGTCTAAGTCGCGAGAACAGCCCCAGTCCCACACGGTTCCAGTAGTTAGAGGAGAAAAGATGCATAAGATTTTGCACAGAGCGTGGATTTGTTACTTTGGTTTGCAGGGTGTTTGGGTGCAGGATAACCGGAACATAGGGATTGCTTGATTTGGAATTCGCTTCAGCATTTTGGAAGCCAGGGCATATTTTTATTTGGATTGCCATGAGTCTTGGATCTGTATATATATCATCATGTATCTATGTGCTCAAGATTCTACCCTACAAGTGGGATACGATTAAAAGACAGGAATTCGCTTTGATACTTGCTGCCCAGTCCTGATCTCGTGCTTCACCGTCTCTAACCTCCTTGAGTAATGTCCTCCCTGTAAAGTATTCCACAACGTTGACCTTCTAGGCTCATCACTTGAAGCCACGAGGATATCCACAAACATATTAGACTCCATCGTCTCCAGCCGTAAACTAGTCTGTTTCAACGCTACTCCCACTTTCCGCGATGGCTCTTGATAGTGCGTCTTCATGACTAAGTTGCAAACTCGTGGGCCGCGTCAAATGTGGCGTTCTACGCCCGGTTCTGCTCTATTCAAGCCGTGGACAGCTTGACACCACGCTCGTTTCATGTTGCCTCATGTTTCAAATCCAGTCATAGATCGCGTGAGGCGATGACTGGGTATAGATCAAAAGGGGATGAGTTGGATGTAGAGATGGAGCAAGAGGCGGATTACTTCACCGTCAAGCCAGCTTGATCCCAAGTTCTTTAGTGAGCGTCATGAAACTCATGAAAGCAGTCATATTCGTGTCACAGAGATGAAGAGTACAAGCTGTAGTTGCAGCAAGAAATGAAGAGAATACTTTTGGCTGCTATCCCAACCTCGTCGCCTATGCATTTATGCTGGCTCTATGTACGTAAAAGTGACCCCAAACTGACAACGACGACCTGCATATTATTTCCAGACTTTGAAGCCAACACTGAGCGCCCACGCAAGTCGTTCAAACTCGGCGACTCTGTCACGCCCTTCACAGGTCGCTGTCCCTCATCCATTGTGCCATAATTGCTTGGTCGAGGTCGCCGTTGCCGTGATGCCATAAAGTATAAAATCCGTCGAAAATTAAGCGTTGGTTTCTGCCGTCATGCATGACCTTTCCAATAGTGCTGTGCGAAACAGCAGTCACTTGGCTCGCTCGTATATGTACCATACCATGATCCCGCCAGTTGCTGGGGGCGTTCGTCCCATGTTCCGTTGTGTATGTAATCCCCCTTGTAAAATGCCAACGCCTTCCTGGTATCTCGAAATGCAACAAAACCCCTTTGGGTTTTAAAAGGTGAGCCGGGAGAAAGTGAGATTCGTGTGCTTCATGGGTCATTGCGACCATTTTATCTGCTCGTCTGGAACATCTTTCATTATCCATCCCAGAAAATTCCGCCAGACTCCAGGGATTTATGTTGAGAAAGTACCCTCGAGGCAGCATGATGGCGTGCTCTTGGTGAAATAGACAAGTACCTCTTATCGTAGTCTCATCTTATAAAAGATGGCCTTTGGAGCCCAGCGAAATTTCCGGAGCTACCGAATGTCCTGTCGGTCAAGGTTCGGGCGTTGGATCGGGGTTTGTTGCACGAAGGACCTTGGGTGCCTGAATTCTCCTCGAATAGTCGTGGTCATCTCGCAATGTGTTGATACTCTCATGACTTGCGCTTCGAACGTACAATCCTTGCTTAAATGGATCCATTCGAGGATCAACTTGCAAGGTGCTGTTACGGCTTCCTGCCGCGGCTGATGTAACAGGTGATCCAGCCATGCTCATATCAGGTCGTGCAATGCCCGAGGAGCTATCTCGAACACTGGGATCGTCCTGATAGGCTTCTTGTTCGTTCTGTTGCTTCTTTCGTCGGAACCACAGGAATAGGGCGAGGGCAGCGGCACCTATGACGGCTGCAATCACGCCTACCACGATACCGACAACTTGGCCGGTGCCAAGTCCACTCTTCTCGGTAGTTGAGTCATTGGTGTTTTCGCTTGCGGTCGTCCCACCAGTCTCCGTCGGGGCTGCCACAGTGACGGTCCTGATAGTACCGCCAGCAGTGACAGTCTGGACAACAGAGGTGCGCGAACTAGATGTAGTTGACTCATCCTCGGCTGTGCTCGTAGCTGAGGTTTCATCTTCGGTCTAAATACGCAGTCAGTGTCTGTCCTAAACCTCTTTATTACATCACCGGATTCCCGAGGCGAGATAAAAATTCGTGTTGAGACAAGGCATACAGTTGATGTTGTTTCTGGCTCCGAGCTGGACGTGGACGTGGAGGTCGATATGGATGTGGATGATGGCTTTAGAGTCACCGTATTCTGTATTGTCTCAGTCACTCTGGATACGGCCACGGTGGTTGGTTTTGCCTGATGGTTGCCTGTTAAGCCGTGGTATCTTACCAACCGCAGAAGGTTTTAAATAGACTGAGATGTACAGGTGGAGAGTTGGGTAGGCAGACACTCGTCCGATCACGGCATATGCGGCGATCACAACACGAAACATGATCATGTCACAGGATTTGACTTACTTTGGTTGATGAGGGGGAAGGTCCCCTTGAGCCGGAAGGCTCGACGTTGCCTAAAGACACATATCCGTATACTCCGTCACCACCGCAGACTTCGTCAGGCCATGCTGGGCAAGGAGTATCGCACTTGGAGTCATCCACTTGGGTTGACTTGACAGGTGCGTAATTCGAACACCAGCATAGCTTGTCTTGAGTGATAGCATATGCCCAGTCATCGACACAGAAATCATGGCAGAGGCCATTTGTCTGATAAATGCTCGTATCTATGAACATGGTCAGAGGTTGGAAGCCGTTGTATGCGAAGGGGTTACATACTCCTGGGGGTCTCGCCAGTATTGTAGCTAGCACAATATTCGATGTTAAGGGTAGCAGCTAGAGGCGCCCATGATGATGCTATTAAGAAGAGCAAGCCAGCCTGTTGGACCTGTCTGGAAAGAGAAGACATGATGATTATGACTTGGTCAAGAAAACTAGGTTGGGTTTAAGGTTAGAATGTGTCGAGTTGAAGGGAAGCGAGGAGAGCCCAGGCAAAGGAGGATGTTACACACCTTTACCAAAGAGACTGAGCAAGAGAGCATGTGAGGTCGGGTGCAACAGAGATGAAGCAGGCTTTTCATAACATGACACGGTTGCGGGAGAACTCTCAGATGGTCGAAGCCATACCACGTCTGACGTCGAGAGATGTAGTACTACCGGCAGGTGTGATTTCGCGTGTGTAGATGTCCCGACGACGGAGCAAGACAGCCGGTATCGTCAATCGTGATCCGAGTTGAGCAAGGTAGCACAATCAAGTGACCAAGCAGGCTGTATGTGAATCACCGGGAGATCGGTGGCTTTTCGAAAGATGGGGATTTAGATTCGCGATGATCGGGTATCGTGTTTGGTTCGAGATGAAAGAATTATCGATGAGTGACAGTGATGAGTCGAGAGCTTCCTGAGGCTCAAGTGGTTATCGATGAATAATTCTGGCAATCCTCGTAGATTTCCAGCTGCCCAACACAAGCGAATGGTCGGTACGATACAATGCGATCCCAAAACGTGAACAATGCCAATTATCCCAAGACGAAAAGAAACCCAGATCCAAAAATCACCACAAGGGTAAAAGGAAAAAAGAGAAAGAACAATTCCCAGCCAACGAAATAAATATCGTGGAGATGATTAAGAGGGGGAGGTTGGGGTGTGATTGAGAAATAATAGGTAGAGGTAGAGGCAGAGGTTGAGGTAGAGGTAGGTAGAGAGGTAGGAATACGTGACAACTGAAAGAGGTCGAGGTCGAGAAGGGGAGATTTGGAAGGGAAAAGGTGTGAGGGAAGTAGCGACTAGAGTGGTCAAATCAGGTAAGAGCTAGGTAGGTATCTGTACCTAGCACGGTAGTCCCGGGCCCTAGTGGAGGGGCGGCGGCAGCAGCGACCGGGATGGGAAACAAGGAAGGAAGAACGAAGACGAGCGATGAACTCTCTAACCAAATTTGGCCCGACTTGAGAAGAGAAGAGGGCCTGGGAATAGCGACGGACGAGAAAACTTCTAGGGAGTAACCTAGGCAAAAATCGATAAATTGGATTGTTGATTCCTGTAGAAGGATCGATGTTGTTCCTTGGAGTGGTCCTCAAGTCGATAGTTTGTCAACGACTCCTCCCTCTCCGTTTTGAAGAACGGAACGAACCCTCTTGAATAGAGTTGCACTGGAGGTCACGATACGACCTGGCAACAAAAGCCCAAGCAAAGTTGCAGTACGTACCGTCCAAAGTATCGCAGGGGTCGTGGGACCAAAAATGGAAAGGTCCCAATGGGCGGACAAAGGAGGCTCCACGCTCTGAAAAAGAACCAAGGAGAGCCTGAGAGTGGGAGTCAAGATGGAGCGGGAAGAGACCGATCCGATGGCCTAGCAGGTAGGTAGTTCGCTTTGAGCGTGATTGATGAATGATGAAAAGAGGTGTGATGGTGGTGGTTGCAGTACAGTAGTGCTATTATCTCGGCCTAAAATGGCCGTCTTTTTTTGTTTGTTTTTTTGTTTTCTTGGTTTGAGAGAGTGTAAAATGAGGTGGTAGCAAAAGGATTGAGCTTAGAATGAAAGGTATTAAGGAACGAATTGAAAGGAATGAAGGACAAGTCAATTGTGCGTAGAAAGAGAAGAAGAGAGAAAGGAACTTGGTAAAATTGATTGAGCCAGAAGAGGTAGAACTGATCGACTTGAAATTACCTGAGGTAAGCAATCCTCGCGTTGTTGCTGGTCAACAGCAGGTCCAGTATGAAGCTGTCCACAGAATCACAGTGACGAAACGATTTCCACATATAATGAGATACACACAGGCTCGAGATCTGATATGATATGATCCTCTACAGCTATCCGTACAATCACAATCACAACTTGACGGAAAAAATAAAGAAAATTCATTAAATAAAATAAGATAAAAGATGGACCCTCGTTTCCACAAGCTCCCCTATCCCTCACCTACCAACAAGACACTAAAACACGAGACGCCCGTGGCCTCAGATGATGCCTGTAGCAGATGTCGTCACCGCTGAGAGCGCTGTGGGCGCTGTTGTTGTTTTGCTTGTAGGGGAGTGACAGTGCTTTTTGGGTTGGTTGGGCTTTTATTACGGGAGGTTGAGAGGGGGGGGGCGTGTCGTGTCATATCGTGTGGAAGTTGCAGGGGCAGTCAGAGAAGAGGGAGTGGGATCTGCATGGGCCCTGGACAAGGGTGTGAGCGGCGATCTTGATAGAAGCGAGGAGTGAGAAGTACTAATACTGTTGCGGAGTGTTGCAAGAGCCCGTCCGACAATCGCAATTCGTGGTCTGAAATGTGAATTGTATGGATGGTGATGTGGTATGGGAAAGGTGACCCTTGCAAAGCGTCAATCTGTCTATACTCTATATCTTCCACTGAGTGCTCTTATATTCTTTAAATATTAAACAATTCCTTTTCTTCTTGACTAGTCTAGTATACTAACTAATATCTAATCAGCTGGCTTCAACCTTTTGACTTTGGCTTGCTGCTACCTTTATGGGCTTGAGAAATCGAAATTGGATATTAGTGACAACCACTTCACTCTGGTCTTCTCGGCAACCCTTTATCCGGATTGACCTCAGCCCTTGGCACTCTTCTCTCAAGTTCCCTTTGTGCTTCGTTCAGTGCATCAAAGAGGAAACATCAAAGTCATAGTTGGGCTCTTTGTTTCTTTGCTCCATTTTCTCCTGTTATGACGCGCAGATGGCTCTTCAAATCTTACAACGTACAACGCTAGAACGAGATTATTGAAACACAACTCCTCAAAAGATCTCGGCGTTTTGGTGTAGCTGTTGAACGGTAATTCGCGCTCCAGCCCAAGATCTCAGTTCAAGATAAGTCGACAGAATCATAACAGCACCCAATGGACTGGTAATTGGTGCATATTTTTGGTCAACCCCCATGCCTATCATCTTGTTTTGACTCCACTGTTCCCACCCTCCAAACGCGCGATAGATATCGTGAGTCTAGCGGCTCTTCTTGGCTATGGAACGAACCATTCCTCATTGTGCAAAAAACATCCCATTCTCCTCGATCGAAGACGACAGAATGAAGCAATTGCAGACACAAACAAAGTTGCCGTGCATCCCGCTGTATTACAGCCTCACTCTCTTACCGCTTCTAAGCACTACTATACCTTACTGTCTCTCACTATCCCCAACATAGAACTCAACTCACATGAGCTAGTGCCTGAGTTCGGCGCCGCGCCGTTGGACGTGGCATCGCCCAGTTTAGGAAACGGTGACCTACCGTAATGGGCCATTTCCGGCCCCTTTCTGTAAGTTTTGCGTTTTAACCAAGACGATCCCGTCGCCGGACAAAGTAGAGGCCAAGAAGATGGTTGTGGGTGAGAATCATGTGCGTAGAGGCCCAAAGATGTTTGATCGGCATCAAAAACAGTGAATATCTCGCAATATCTCTGGCCTGCTCCACAGTCCACAGACCATAACCAAAAATCTAGATATCCCTGCCCCGTGGGACTCGTGGTTTCAGTCATTTTGGAGCCGGCCCGCGGAAGGGAGAGAGGGAGCATGGATTATGATGGACTTGACAAGGTTGTAAGTGGGATAAGGTTGGAGAGAAACATGAAATAACATGCGCGAAACCGTTCGGCCATGTTCTTGGAGATTCCCGCATGATAGCGAGAGCGAGCGAGCGATCGCGATCGGTTTACTTACTCCATAGAGAAACGGACAGAACAAGCCTTTTTTCCTTCATTATCCTTATCTGAGTCGTTTCCATGTTGGATACAAGTCAATCATGTGTCAGGAATGACCGTTTATCTTTGACGCAGAAACTTGCCCTTGCAACAACACGAGCATTGACCCGTCTCCCCGCTCTCGTATAATCAATCCATCAGATCATAACCCTTGACAATTTTAAATATTTTGCCATTTTACTCCGTACTGGAGTCACTGGAGTCTGGACAATAGAATGCGCGGAGTGAGCCTCCCTTTCATGATTCGACGTCACTGAGAGATACTCGCTGTTGTCGTGTGAGGAGATCTAAAACTCACCTTTAATTTTCTGACCAGGCAACAATCTACTCAGTAGCTCCAGTATCTCTCTCCATGTGTCTAGTCTAGCTGATTCAAGGTTATTAGCTTGAGGGTTTAACTTACAAAGAATCCAACCATTGCCTTGTCCAGCTGAACACGTAAACCAACTCGAGAATACGTATCTTTTAAGTTGGAGCAAAAGTCAATTGATAGATAGCCTTGGTATGCTGACACGCTAAGTAGTCTGTCTAGTCCATCTTGAGACGACGTTGCTACGGTTCGGTCTATTTCTGTGTGGAAAATGGCACGATATGCACGATAGTGGTGGTGGTGAAGCTTAGAAATGGCTGGAGTTTGTGAGCCTCTTGATCTAAGATCCGGGGCTTTTTTTTTTGGTATTTGTATAGTAGCAGCCTCTTATTATTGATGATGATGATGATCAAAAACTTGGCACTTGGGTAATATTTCGATCAGTTATTATCCAGGAACCATCGCCTTTAATTTTCTATGTCACTGGCGGTCCAATAACCTCTCACACTTTTATCTCAAGAGGCTTATGATTATGTACTATGCTATGGATGTCTTGTACCTACACCATCTTTGAATCTCACTCACATATCTCAGTATCCGACTTCACCACCCACCATCAAGCCCAACACGAACTCCAACTGCCGCCAAGTGCAGTGACTGCTACCCCATCTCTGCGGACGAGTACACCCTCTTTTGACGCGCTTGTGTCCAATTGTCCAATGGCGTAGCTAGCTCTTCCGATTTCTTACATGCTGTATCGTATTTCTCGAGAACCCTTTTGCTTGACTTGTCAGAACCGAATGAACACGGGCGTGGCAAAGATGCTTCGTAATGTCTCAACCTGCGACGCTATTCCCAACCAAATTCTCGGCTGTTTGCTTGGGAGAGTCACGCAAGCGATGATATGCGTGGGGGCATTGTCACGATTCTCTACCTAGACTCTTGTGTTACAGTCTGTGTTATGTCTCGTGAATACCATGTATCGGCATCATCGAGCCGTAAACCGAGGCTGTCACCATAAATATCTTGGCTGCCACATCCGCCATGTTTCTCTGACTGCTGCCATCATGACTGGACTGACTGCTCTGTCTCACGTTGTCTTGTGTAGTTGAGGCTCCGTTGTTCAAGGTAACTTTACTTACTGGATGAACTCTGACATCTTCGCACATGCCAATGGCCTGGTCCTTCTGTCAACGAACGCAGTGACTTCTCGGCTCTATGCTGTGCCACGAAGCACCACTGTCTGTCTGTCTGTATGTCTTTTACTTAGCCGACGAACCTTGATGTACTGTACAACCCCCTCTGCATGTGCTTATTTTCCCTCTATGATGCTTGAGTGAGAATATATGATTCTTTCGTGTTGAGGGAAAAGGCTGTCACAGGCAAATCACAAGCTTAACCACTGTCGCTGTTGCGTGTTTGGCTGCGCCGCTTCGCCAGGAGAATGCCACTTCAGGGTCCGCAATCTGCAAGCCGCCCGCCACCATCTGCAGTCGGTCGATGTAGTTGCGTCGTGAGGGTGTAGAGGCTCAATTTTTTTGTTTTCCGCTCAAAGGTTCCGGAGCATTCTGCAAACTGGAATATCGTGGAGCTTTGTCCGGTGTCAATTCAACTCTATGTTGCTATTGTATCTCTACTCTTGGTTTTTCCATTGTGCGGTACACGTAACCATTCTCTGGTCTATGACTCTTTGGATATCATTGATTCATACATCTCAGAGCTAAAGATACGGCATGTGAGAGAGATACTCCAGCTTTCCACGACGACTATGGAGCAGTTTTTAAACATATAAGCTCGGTTGAGGGGTCTAACTTACTTGTTGGGTCTTCTTCTGCTTTTGACATGCGTGTTCGTCGTCTTTTGAGCGTCATGGCCATCCTACTATGGCTTTGAGTTTTTCGCGAATGCAGAGCTAATCGACGTGAAACACTCGGTCGAGATCTTAGTCGAGGTAATGGGGCAGAGCCGCAAAACAAACCTTTTATGAACGAACCCAATTGAGAATTTTGACTACATAGGTCCGACTTGCGACGAAATCTCTGTTTTAATTACTTGATGAGATGTGATTCCTGGAAGACAGATGAAATTCTGGGTGCAATCCAGATGGGATGCTGATGTAGGGTAGGCACAGTTCACAATGCTTTGTCAAGTCTTGTCTGGGGTATAGCGCTTTGGAGCTGACCACTCACGGTCTTCAGCTGTCGCAGGTGGCACCGCATGCTGGCCCAAGCTCCCTAGCTCTATGTCATCGCCTAAGTCGGATGCGTCTCTGATCCTGGAGATACGCATCATCAGCCTTGCCAAATACAATATCAACATTCACAACAAACATCGATATATGCACACTGAGCCTCATAACGCTGTTGAAATACCCGCGACTGCATAACTGAGCCTGGAGCTCTCTATAATATCCTCGATTCACCTGCCGATGTGACTAGTTGACCGAAAGGTCCCTTCCGGCGCCTCCGGCTTCGACCGTACTCAGCCTGTCGATATGGTCGCGATATCAGGCTTTCGGAGTCTCTCGACTCCTGTGAATCGAACTCGACGTCTTCCTATGATACTCGGAGGTGGTGCATTCTTCATCATGTGCATCATATACCTCCTCCTCTCCATCGCACCTTGTATGGTGTATGGGAATTGCTACCATGGTTATTCGAGTACTTACAGCTTCGATGCTGACTTGGCTCACAATCCAACCTGGATGGCTGAGATTCCCGATGATGTATTTCTCTCGAGCCTCAGTATACCGGGCACACATGACACAATGACCTACGAGATAGGAACAGAGGTCCTGCAGTGTCAGAATTGGAACCTGACAACCCAGCTGGAAGCAGGTATTCGCTACTTCGACATCCGCGCTCGTGTGCGTGATGACGAGTTGCATATTTACCATGCTAATGGCTACACCGGCTTCAGCTTCGAGGATGTGGTTGGCTATATGAACGACTTCCTGGATAGGAACCCTTCTGAGACGATCATCATGCGCCTCAAGCAGGAAGGCAACGGTATTGGAGACAACAACACTCTGTCTTTCGAAGCCGCCTTCAACAAATACCCACTTGGGGATCGGCTGTACAACTACAGCGCTTCTGAACCCCTACCAACTCTTGGTAGTCTTCGCTCCAAGATCTTTGTTCTTCAAAACTTCCCAGCTTGGCGAGGAGGACCATATGGTCTGAAGTGGGAAGGTCCTCAAATGATCTTGGAAGATATATGGATCATTCCTGATATCTACCATCTGTCGGAGAAGTGGACTGCGATCCGGGATGCTCTCGAACTCGCTGCAACAGCACCTCTCGACAACAAAGTCCTCTATTTGGCACACATTTCAGCCTCTGTCGGTGTCTTGCCCATCGAGGCTGCGGCTGGGCCCATGAACCGAACTGTCACTGGCATGAACGACATGACTGGCCAGTGGATTAAAGATTTTGAAGATAACGAAGACACTACCCGAACTGGAATCGTCATCATTGATTTTCCCGGCAAGAAGTTCATTGATGCCATTCTTCGATGGAACAAGTCATATAAGAAGAAGCAGACATAGGTCCAACCGGCCGATCATTGGATGTGCTCAAGCCCTCGCCTGGCACTAAGGCCTCATGTCTTGATACACTGGACACCCCAAAGCCCGGTCGTTGGTTATTGTCAAGCTTTCTCATCTGAGACTGTGACGTCTCACCTCTCACTCATGGAATCGATACCCCCCAGCATTGTGCACGCTAGCTAGCTCTCTAAATTACAATCGTCAGCGTGGCTGAACAAATATCATTAACAGCAAATAAAAATTTTGTCAGATGAAAAAAGATGCATATTCAAATGAGGATTATCCATTTTTACCCCCCGTTGATCAATTCCTCATCATGCCCCTGCATCTGACGTGGATACTGTGGCGTCCGGATGCGTTTCACCAGGGCATGTTGACTGAGTCAAAGAGAAAGGATCGTCAGGGACGGAAACACCAAAAATCAAGGCAGAGACTGTATAACGAAACAAAAGTACAGTAAATACGTAAAGTAAAGCACACGCTTTCGGTCTGTGTCCACCCTGTCTCGATTCCTGTCAATCAATCGCTGACTGTTCCGAACCCGGTGCGCGTTTCTGACACACCTTGAAATGTGAAATGTGTTGTCCTGTGCGTGGTTGGTTATGACGTTGAGACTTAGATCGACACAATGTGATTGTGAAGTTGGGACGTTGATGGAGTAACATGGTCGAGGTGAAATTACTCTGATGGTTATATCCATAGGTTGAGTGAATGATCTGATATGCATGTGAAATTACACACGTTGGGCACCCGGTATTGAAGGTCTAACTGAACGAGGTGAGAATTATGGGCTATTGCTCTCTGTCTTCCAAGGCCAGATCGAGGTAGAAGCTGAAGTTGTCAGACAATATGTATGATTGTAGGACAAGCAAGTAACCGAATCTCATAGCCATCAAACTGTCAATGTGGAGTGACGGAAATCGAACGTAGAGTTATTCTTCACCTTACACGTCAAACTACAGTAAAGTACACGGCACTGAGCAAGAAGAGGGCGCAAATCTGAATATCTTATAGCCTGATACTATTCGAGAGGCTTAACTGCCTGTCCCGTTTCATCTCCCCTAATGCAAGAATCCTACAATATTTTACAAGGCCTCCTTCTAGAAACCCGACTCCCTAAGTCTTTTACTCTAATTTGTATCACAGAAACAGGCAAGCAAATTCGCCGCCCAAAGGGTATAATGCACTTCCTGAACGCCTTGCAACTAAAGCACCTGAACCCCCCTCCAAAACCAATTCTAATAGACACAAGAGTCTGATGTAACTCTTTTGTTTCGAAGCATTGCTGAAACCGACTGATTCAATATGATAGGTTGTTGAGACCAAGTGAAGTCTCCAAGGAGCGAGCATGTGTGCATGTGTGTAAAAGCAGTAATAATTGTAGTAGTAGTAAAAGGAGATGTGTACTGATTGATAATGCAAAGGTCGAAAAGGAGCATAATGTGACAAAAGTCCTGATAAATGCCCTGGAAATGCGACTCGTCTGTTGTCCATCCGTTCGTTCCTGATCAGACTGCTTGGTCGTGTCCGAAGTCCTCTTCTGCGGGTCGTATCGTTATTGTATATCCATGATCAAACTCGTATTCTCTCTCCCCTTTTCTTGTCTCTTCTCTCTCTTTTCGTTCTCTCATACTCAAAACATGCCGACTTCCTTGCTTCATTCAATTTATGTCTTTCATCGTCGGGGCCTCTTCTCACGTTCACTCGACAAGTTTCCGACTCCTTCTTCGCTTCTTCTCTTGCGTCCACGATCCTCTCGTCCATCGCGGCGATCTTCCGGTCGCAGCCCTCCATCACGCTGTCCTCCACGACCGCCTCCTCTACCACTGCCTCCCCAATCTTCACCACTTCGGCCACTTTGACCATCACCTCTGTGTCGCCCTTCACGACCTTGAACAAGGTCTCTGCCACCTGTTGGGGGAGGGCCCATAGGCTCTCGTGGAGCACCGCTTTGATCTCTGTTAGATCTCCTAGATTCCCTCTCTTCTCTGCCACCTTCGCCAGCCCCTGATCGACGGTCCCGATATTCGCGATGTTCCTTGCCCTCGCGTTCTCGGCCTGGACTACGATCTCGCTCCCGTTCACGACTTCCTCGACGCCAAGGGCGGCTGGACCGATTCTCACGGTCACCTCGGCGACTTCGGTCATGCTCGCTACGACCTGAGCTCTCCTCTCCATTGGCAGGCGCCCGGCTTGATGATTCGTTCCTGATAGGATCTTGTCGTTCTTGAGCCGGTGTAGCGGTAGGAGAACCCCCAGTCAAGACTTGAGCATCAGAATTGCCAAGCGTTTGGCGTGAATGACGACCTCTTCCGCTGTTGCTTCGGATTGCATCTGGCATATTGGCTTGGGCTTGTTGCAGGGTGCTGTTGATGCCTGCGAGCTGCCTCCGCCCACCACCGTTGCGAACACGCTCGTTCGAGGAGGCTGGACCAGTAGGCACATTAGGCTCACTAGCTGGTGATCCGGCATAGCTGCCAGGTGTTTGTCGCTGTCCAGGGCCAGGACCTCGGTCGGGAGTGTTGGTTCCAGGCATTGACTGGCGATTGTGACCATGATTATGGCCATGAGGATGAGATGGTGGCGGTCCAGGAGGAGGGGGAGGGACTGCACCAACTTGAGCACCGATTTGTGCTAGACGCTCTGGGTGGACCCCTGAAGGTGTAGCATTAGCGGATGCAGGAGAAGGCAGACCCTGGCTGGAGTTTGCGTTTCTCATCCGGTTTTGAGGGCCGCTGGGCGTACCTGAAGGCGTGACAGGGCCGTTGTTCTGCTCGAACCCACGTCTTCCTCTGCCTGACGCCGCCGGGCCAGTTGGTGGAGGTCGATCTGGAGTAGGAGGCCGTTCGCCTTCCGCACCAGCAAATCTGCCATCAAGTCGACCTGGCAGCCCTTGAGGTACACCATGACCTCTATTTGAGCCTCGCCCACGGGCTCTTGGTCCGCTTGGTCCGTAAGGGACCTCAGTGACATTCTGTATCGAGTTGAGACGTCCATAAGAATCATCTTGATGAGGTGGCTTGTGCTCAGGCTCAGGAACCCGAGACGGAGTTCCATGAAAACTAGAAGCATCGCGACCCTTTGGTCCAGAACTTCGCTCAGCTTCACGGTCCATTGGCCTATCGCCGCGGTATGGTGATCGCTCCCGAGGATCTCTTCCAGAAGAAGGCCGGTGTTCAACAGGATAGTTGCGATCATGTCGGTCTTCACGTGCACCTTCTGGCTGGCCACTCTCATGTCCATATCGACCTCCTCGTCGAGGAGATTGAACGCGAGCGTTAAGGTCTCGTGGCTCGTTACGAGGGGCGCGTGAAGGTGTGTTATCTCTGTTACCCATCAGGGCTGCCCTCTCCGGATTGATCGTATCCATTGGCTCCACAGGAGCGTTCTTACGACCTCTACTAGACCGGTCAGAGTCTGGTGCACGAGCTCGTTCGTTGTCTTGAGCAAACAGGGCAGCTCGCTCGGGGTTGATATGTGGCTCAGGTGCCTCGACAGCTGCAGCGGGAGCTGTAGGGGCCGGGGTAGGCGTTTCGTTCAAGCGACCATGGTCGTGACCTCTACTGCTCTTAGAATCTCTAGTTCGGTCTCGCTCATGTTCGCCATGACGACTTGATCCATCAGTTCGAGATGATTCCCGACCGTGATCTTGTGTTCGCCGCTCAGAGAAGTCGCGTGAACGATCAGGACGAGCAGGATCAAAATTTCGAGAATCACGTTGATCCCGGGATTCACGAGGTTCTCTAGGCTCACGCTGATCTCGGGCATCGCGAGGTTCCCTGGGCTCACGCGAATCCCTAGAGCGTGCCTCTCTGGGCTCTTTACCATCACGACGCTCATGCCCACGGGATTGGTTAAATCTTTCGGGAGTGTAGTGCGCGGGAATAGGCACATCAGGCCGACTGGGGAGGGTATGAGGTGGCCGTTCCGGAAGCGTGTTAGGTCGAGAGTCGTGCTTCGCGCCAGCATTGGCTCCAGAATTGTTATTGGAGTTGCGGGGACCAGATGGTGTATGGTCGCGTTTCGAATCCCGAGACGATCCTGGCTTGGCTGGCAGCAAGTCCTTCGCTGGGCCTGTGGGTTTCGTCGGATCTGTCGCGGAATTCTTGAGATCTTTGCCATCCTTGACCTCTCCGTCTTCTTCCTCAGCAGTCGTTTGCTTCCCTCTTGATTGCCTGGCTTTGTTAGACTTGATACATCCTTGTCAGAAATATCTACGTACTTGTTGGGGCCGGGCTTGAATTCCGGCGCAGTTGCACGCAAATTGGTCGCCTTGTCTGCTTCGTTCTGTGCAGCGCCAGCCTATTAAGGGTCAGTAATGTCCGTATATCTAATATCGTAGCACTTACACCACCAGGGCGGAAAGCCTGAACCATAACCCATTTGGATTTCCTCCTCTGAAGTTCTGACATGGCACCTTGAGCAGCGACTGACAGATCGACACGTCCGCCAACCTCGCTATCAGGAGAAGGTTTGGCAGCACTCTCTTGCTTGGTGATAGTTTGGAGAAGGCTTGAAAACTTCGTAGCCATAAAGTCGATAGCCGGGAAGAAATCGAGGACCGCCTTCAGAACTGTGATGGCATTTCGAATATGCATCCATTCCGTACCCTCCAAACAAGAACGCAGAGCGCTATTCAGGTTCTTGTGCCAGCGGAAGAGCAAATCACGGAATTGTTCGTGTTCAACAAAGGTCAGTGGCTTGTCATTGTCGTCAAAAGTCAGAGCGAACCCAAGACGGGGCTGATCGGGTGTTCCCTTGGCCTCCTTCTCATACACACCCATTCTTGGCTGATCTCTTGACTTGTCCTTTTCATTGGGAACCGTCGCGTTCTTGTGCCAACGCGATAGATCCTCGAGAATGAGCTTCAAGAAGCGACCAAGATACTCTGCCTCCATGACTGTAGATGTAAAAATAAGGGCCCTCAGGCGGTTGGCGTTGAACAGACGGTCGTAGAGTGACATCAACTGGAAGCCTGGGGCATTACCTTCGTGCAGTGCCTTGATAAACTTGTATGTATACTCAGCATCAGCCTTGGAGAGAAGCATGCGAGGGATGAAGCATTGCTCGAGTAGAATATCGGATATGGTATCTGGCTTGGCTCGAGGTTCTGGGAAAGACGATTGGAACTGCTTGTTCAGGTAAATTTTCCATTTCGCCTGGCGCATCAGATGTTCACTGTTTTCTTCTGAAAGCCCGATCTGGAGCTGCATAAGCTCCTTTCGTTTTTCCACTTTGCGCTCTTGTCCACGCCTTGACATGTCGCTTCGATCTCGTGAGATAGCGACCTCTTCAGCTCTGAGGCGATCTTTCTCCTGTCTGTAGATTTTGTCTGGACAATAGAGGTCACCTAGCTGAAGAGCCCAGAAGTTCGCATAGAGCTCTGGGGTAATCTTCTGCCAGACCTCAGGACGGACCGTATTTTGGATGGCATCCACAATCGGCTGTAATGTTGTCTTGATAAGAGAGGAATCTTCCGACTTCTGTGATGGTTGTGAATTAGTTGCTGTGTTCGGTGCTGGTGGGTTTTGAGCACCAGCCTGTTCTTCAGCCTGTACTGCTTCTTGGCTAGGTGTTTCGTTGCCGCCGGATGCAGCAGGCGTATCAGACATTGAAACATCGCCTTCTTTGTCTGTAGATTGCGTGACCTGAGCCTTTTCCTTCGCCTCGTCGACCTTCTTCGGCTTCCACGGATGCATGCGATGAGAAAGGCTGGCCCTGCCGATCAGAAAAGCCAGACTAGGATCGAGGCCGTACGAATGGATGAGTTCAGGAATCGAGGGAACAAGGTCGTCGAATGTCGATGGGTCCATGTTACTCCAGAGCAAGTCGAGGTATTGGACCAAGATGCGATGCGAATCGTCAATCATCGAGGATAGATATTTAATGTGGGCTTCATCTTCTGGCACCTGAAAGGGAGCTGCCTGTCGGTACTGTGCCAGGTTAATGAGTAACTGCGCGGCGAGCCTAGACTCCGTCAAGGCTTGGATAAGACGCTTTGAACTCTTGATATTCTCGAATCGCTTGTCCTGGCCGCGAATTAGAGTATGGCGTCGCAGGTATTCACCTCCAGCCATGGATAAAATTTGAACGTCAGTGAAATCAACCGAGTCAACAATACCACCCATTGAGGTGATGAGCTCCTTTAGAATGATAAGGTCGGTGGAGTTGCCCTGAATGAGCTGATGATTGACATATTGCAAGACTGGCGTAGCGTTAAGAACCGTGTATCGTCGGAAAACTCTGCCAGAGAATCTTGATAAGGCCTGGAGCCATTTGCTGGTAGTAAGAGCGTGTTCAGCTTGAGTACGACTCCTTGATTTGCCAAGAGAGCTCATCAAGGACCATACAAGCACATCGTAGGAGAGGTCTGTGAAATACTTGGCACACTCCACAAAAGCGTCGATCAGGTTTGGATAGGACTCCAATTGCTCGAAAGCAACCCTGAAAACGATACCAGGAGATGAGTAACTGGTTTTGGCGAGTTGCTTAGCCATTTCACTCAAGTTGGTGAGAGAAACTCGCTTCATGGTGCCCCTGGTTTCCGACGTGGCCTTTGCAAAGGCTGCTTTCATAGCGGGCAACCGAGAAATCTGTCCCTCAAACCATTCGGCGTACATGGAGTAGCGAGTGGTCATGGGGTAATGCCTTAAAAGCTCCCAAATAGCGTTGACAGCTGAAGCATTAGCCTTGGTATGACTCAAAGCTGGCATCAGTAGTCGTCGAAGTAGATCGTGCCATCGCGTAAGATTGCGCTCTGATTTGTCCTCAGCAAGACTCTTCGCTCCAATTCTAGCCAACTTGGTCAACAGAGCCTCATCCTTGCCAATGTTGACACCGGAAATGTTGAGAAGTGTCCCGCAGAGAGTGAAGATATCATCCACGGACTGACAAACAGGGATGTTGTCAGCCCACTCGTCCCAGTAGTATCGATAATTTTGCGATTCGTTGGTGTCGACTTTGTCAGGGAATGGCCACCTCAGAGATTTGCGGGTTGTTAATCTACTCAATCGAACACTGCCTTTGGGAAGTCCGGACTGATCGAAATCCGGAACAAATTTGGTTGGGCATCCAGTCTCGCCGACAACGACAGGTCGGCTGTCGCGGAAGACCTTGTCAACGCAATGATGAAGAATGCGATGAATCCTTTCGAGGACCTCGGGGAAGACCTCTGGAATCCATGGGAAACGACCAAGAATAAATAGTGATTCGGGGATAGCTCCGATGGTCAATAATTGGGTGAGCAATGCCACCTTTTGTTCCAACGGTTCTGGCAGTTTTGGCTTATTGTCTGCAGCTTCTGTGGCAGCCTCCTTCGTTTCTGCTTCAACCTTCTTGGGAAGTTCGCGTCTAGGCATATTCGAGCTATTGGGATTATCATCATCGCCTTGGGGCAAGACACCAGCCATGAGAAGGGCGTTCATCGGACCGCCACGAGAAGAGCGTTCTTCCTCCTCGATCCTCTTCATCTCCTTTTCTTTGACTGTCTCCATGTCTTCATCAGCTGGCGAAAGATGCGGGTATAGATCGGTCAAGGAAATGAACCCAATCTTGACAAGAAGAGCAGCTAAGTATAACAGATTGGCGGGGAGGACATCTGTCTGGTCGCGAGCATTGGAGTTGTAGAAACGCAACTTGAAGCCGAGTAGTTGTGCGGCCGTTCTGTTGCCAGGGGGTGGGAGGGTTTTGGTTTCCTGCACCCACTGCCTTTCAATATCAGCGGCAGCATCATCGCCCTCGGCACCGTTGGTGATGGTGAGTTGTTGCGAGTCGGAGTCGGCGACTTGTCGACCACCAAGCTCAAAGAAAGCCTCCATGTGAACTTCCCGAGCTCGATCCCAGAAAGCAATATCTCGAACTCGCTTTTTCTCTTCCAAGAGCTTCTCATCGTCTTCCGTCGTTGTCCACTGCGAGTAGTCCGGGGTTGCCCACAAGGGTAAACCACCAACATAGACTGCGGCACTGAACTTGAGATGAGACCGAGGCCACCAGGAGCTGACTCGTAGAAATTTGACGAAGAATTTGAACTGCTTGATGAGAACAGCAGCTGCAACGTCGAGGGTTACGTCCAATACCCTGCCGACGTCAAGATCGAAGGTACCGATAAGAGCCTTGATTCGTTCAAAGGTCTGTTCTGCCATTTCGGGAGGAGGGGGAGTCACACTGCTAGTTGTGAAAAGTTCCGTAATGAGCTTTGAATATCCTTCCGTCTCCTCGCGAAGCAGGTTATAGTTGGCCTGTCGGTATAAAAGGTTTGTTGCTTGCTTGATGCCTAGTTTGACAAAGTTATCTCTGATAAGCCCTATCCGCTGCAAGACTTCAGCTTCGAGCACCTGTCGCATTAGGTTGGACGATACGCCAGATGACAGGACGAATTCGCGAAGAGTCGGCCTGTAAATGGCGGGCTCGTTATCCATGACTATGGACAAGGAGTCAAGAAATAGGGTATGGGGAGCGAACGCGTAGGAATCCTTAATAATCTCCGTCGTTTCGTCACCAAGAATTTCCTTGACGCAGGCACCTGCATCGGCTGGTGGTAATCGAGCTTCGACAACTGCGTGCACGAACTCTTGGAACAAGCTTGACAGCTCCGTGATGTCAACATCATCCCGCGACTGCTTTCCATGCTGGATGATTGCGTTCCGACCACTCTCAGCCCAAGCGCTAATCTTCTCGTCCGTAAGATTATTATAGCGATAGTTAGAACGGACCGGAGAGGGTGGTCGCAACAACGGCGGTGGTGCATAAGCAGGTCTCTTAATCACTGGCGCAGAAGGAGGAGGAGGAGGTGCCGGTGGCTGTGGTGTATGAGAAGAGCTGGGTCGTCGTTGCGTTGATGAAGGGTTCTGTTGATGATTTGGGGGTCCTCGGTTTTGACCTTGAGATGAATCGCGTCGGCCGGGACCTCTAGGCCCTCTGCCGCGACCACGAGCCATGTTATCGTCGCGGTCGTGTTGTCCAAGTGCGGTATCACCGGGTCGATGGGGAGAAGATCGGCCGCCTTCAACGGAATGGCGATCACTTCTCTTTCGTTTACCCGGAGGCATAACTCGCGATAATGAAGTCGTAACCGAAAGCGATGATTATCTCATTAGATGATCGTGACAATGTTGCGAATGCCGGATATTATGGATGTCAAGGTCTGGAAGAGAAAATATGAGTTGAGAGTTTCGAAAATAGCGGAGGGAGCAGCATTTGTTGCTATCAAGGCTGCGGCGCGGATGAAGAAAGACTGACTTTTGACGACAAGGAGTTCGGGTGGGGAAGGTTATAGTCGCGACAAAGCTGACAAGGGAAAGACTGAAAGAAAAGAAGACTGAAAGAAAAGAAGTCGGTAGTAGTACAAGAGTGCGCAATTATCTTCTGACCTGATAGAAAGAAGCAAGATACGTGTGCGATTGGTTGTTTGCGTTGGGTGAGCCCAGTCGCGATGGGTTTCAGAAGAAAGGAATAAAGCAAAGAAGCTCCAACAAAGCAAAAGCACGGATGGAATTACATGTCACGACGTTTTGGCAGCCTTATCCTTTACTGGGGAAACGAGGCTGCCAACCACTGGAGGCCCGTCGGCCAGTGGCAGGCACAGCGCCCGCACGGACCACCTTCAGCGGACTCAACAGTACGTACCGCTCTACCGCTCTATTGGGATTCTAAGCCTGATACTTATTGAATGGCACGCGGTTTGGTTTGACAATAGACATGACGAGCCTGAGCATTTAGATTGAGTTATGTAATACAGAATTATCCTATTGTACCGTCCGTTCCCCAGACTCACGTCGGCACGTGATCGCCACATCCTCCGTTGCCGGCCAATTCGTGCATCAAAGGAAGCATCTCAATTGGCTGAGTCATGGCATTCATGGAGACCAGCCAGAATTACGCCATAGCAAGGCCCAGGTTTTTTCACCTAAACACTCATAGAATCACTTCTTTTGGGACAATTGAGTGTCAAAGCACTATTGACTAACATATCTATACCCGAAAAGTCCCAATTTTTATCGGGTTGAGTCACTCTGAGATTGAGCGACCTCAATATCAAACTTTAAGACCCTGGAGCGATCCCGGTCCGATTTTTCTGTATAACCTCTCACAAAGTACATCAGCGCAGATATCGTGGATAGACTTTGACAACCTCATACGATCATGCCAGCTGTGACTATGGCTGAAAGCACTACTACAAATGGCGATTCTCGTCATCATTATGGTCAGTATTTACCTTTATCAATGCATGCTTCCTTCAGCATCTCCCTCTTCTTTTTCCCCTTCCCCCTTCCCTCATCCCTTTCATGCCCTTCTCCCCTCATTATTATAGAAGACCAGTGACTGAATACCTGTAAGAAAGAATGCAATCACAGCCTGAGAACCCGTTCTCTGCCCTCATCCCTGAGCAGCAGATAGCGATTGTTCCAGAATTCACTCTCGAGTCCGGAGTTACACTCTATAACCTACCTGTTGCTTATACAACTCGCGGCAAACTCAATGAAGAGGGCAACAATGCCATGGTAATTTGCCATGCTCTCACTGGAAGTGCCGATGTGAGCGACTGGTGGGGTCCTCTGCTTGGAGGCCCTGGCCGAGCTTTTGACACTTCAAGATTCTTCATTGTTTGTATGAACAGTCTCGGCAGTCCTTATGGCACTGCGAGCCCAGTGACTGCCAAGGACAATGATCCAAGCAAGGGTCGATATGGACCCGAGTTCCCTCTTACCACAATTCGAGATGATGTCAAGTAAGTTCAGACTCTTATAATCTCGACGCCTGCGTTTATGTTCGCTTGAACAAGAAACAGTGCTAACCATTGACAGCCTTCACAAGCTCATCCTTGATGATCTAGGCGTGAAGCAGCTTGCTGCTGTTGTTGGAGGTTCTCTGGGCGGTATGTTTGTGCTTGAGTGGGCATACTTTGGCAAGGACTATATCCGATGTATCGTCCCTATCGCGACCTCAAGCAGACACAGCGCTTGGGGTATCAGCTGGGGTGAGGCTCAACGGCAGAGCATCTACGCCGACCCCAAGTATGACGATGGATATTATGCCTTTGATGACCCCCCCTCAACTGGTCTGGGTGCGGCTCGTATGTCTGCTCTGCTCACATATCGAAGTCGTAACTCCTTCGAGTCGAGATTTGGACGCAACATCCCCGACCCATCAAAAGTCCAGACCATTGGAGGCCGACCTCGCCCCTCAACTCCCTCAGAGGCACACTTCCATATTCACAACGACGGCCATATTGTAAAGCGTACATCCATATCTCGTCAGAACAGCACAACCGATGCCGCCTCAGCTGCTGAGTCACCTGCTGTGCCTGACAACGTAGCGGATCCTCAGTTCCATGGACCTACCAATGGCAGTCTCACTGGAGGAGAGCTGCCTCAGTCACACTATTTCTCTGCCCAGTCGTATCTACGATACCAGGGACGTAAGTTCGTTACGCGATTCGACAGCAACTGCTACATTGCCATGACTCGTAAGTTGGACACGCATGACGTGTCACGCAACCGAGCAGACACCATCGCAGATGCACTAGCTATGATCCAACAACCCACACTTGTTTTGGGCATTGAGAGCGATGGCCTCTTCACTTTTGCTGAGCAGGAGGAGATTGCACAGCACGTACCTAATGCGCGTCTCGAGCGGATCGAGAGTCCTGAGGGTCACGATGCATTTTTGTTGCAGTTTGAGCAGGTCAACAACTACGTCCTCTCATTTTTCAAGGAGGTCCTGCCTGATATCATGTCCAAGGATGGCGGGGCACCTGAGGAGGCAAGTGTTGGACAAATCACCAAGTCGAGCACATTTGGAGAAGCTGAAGTTGAGGATATTACTGCGTGGTAGATCGCTTGGAGTAATGTTAGGATGGCGCCTGGTGTCGTGCCGCAGAAAAGATTAGACAAGAATGAAAATCATGATGACGAGTCCGAATATGCACAGTTGGATTGTTAATGCGTTGTCTTCTGAGTGATTGTTTCATCGAATCTTATGTCAGATCAAGCTGTCTTGTGACGATTTCTAGGCACGAATAGCATGCAACATCGCCGACTATATTAGGCAGGCAGCGCAAGTCTAACAAAAATTCACATTGGAGCCTGATTTCAAACTGTAGAGCTTAGCCTTGTGAAGTAAAACAATCAAGACCTTCGATTACCTCGGGGAGTCCAAGATAACTAATCGGAAGTCTCCCAAGCTCACCTTGAGTACATCCTAAGCTCGTCTAATATTATTGTTACTGTGGGATCGAGATTGGAGTTCTCAATATCCCTGGACGAGAGAGAGAAGCACTGACTCATACCAACTCTAGCAACTGGGATGTCTGAAGTGCACAATGAACATCGTAAGATGTTGCAAACTTGAACCTATTGCAGTTAATGATGAAAACAGGACAAAGTTGAGCAGATACACCAATAACATCGGCATCTCGCTTATTGACGCTCAATGCATTACTCCCCGAGAGCTGTGTTACTGGCTACTGAAGGTTCACGATTACTGGATTCGAAGGTCACGGCCGTTGAGGGATCTATTTCTGTCGGGTGCCGCAATTAACTTTGATATACATTTCAGCAAACACGGCTTGAAGATGTAGATGTTAATCCGGGCGTACGGGAGCTTGGTTTGTCTTGGGAGACGGCGTAGGGTGTTGTTGTGAACCCTTATGAACTGGATGTTGGTTGAGACGACACCACACATTGACACACCCTTAGAGTCACTGCACATGAGAACATGGTGCAATGGTTTTCAACCCTTCACATGGGGTCCAGACGCTGGCCAGGCATCTCTCTTGTCAGGCAATTCTGAGAGATTGGAATGTGAATCATGTTGAAGAAGCATCTTCGGCACATGTCCTAGCTCCATATCACATGTAGCAACTACAAGAGAACATCGTAGAACCGCCAATGTCTTATGATGATGCACTCTGTCTCTGTTCTTCCAATTACATACCGAGACATGCACTTAGGCTACTTAGGCCTGCACCGCAGATGTCTCTCGACGTGGAACACTCTGATAGCCCGCCGGCCCACTGACAGAGGAATTACTCAGCGCTCCGGTATCGTCTACAACAATCCTATGAGGTAAAGGATTCGTAAACCATTTAAAGTGAGGCACTGCAGAATACAAAAGTCGTGACAAGGCAGTGGAGGGCCTTGTGGAAAGTAAACACACGTGGGGCACCGATTGGTTGAGTTAGATAGAGGAACCAAACCTTGGCCCCTGTCAAATTCTAAGCGAAACAAGAGCTGAGAAGTTAAAAAAGGCAAACGAGGCGAGAATCTTGACCTGGTGAGACGAGGTGGGAATCCATAAGCGTCGGGCGTTGTACCTTTGTTGGTCCGATTCGGTCGGAATTCAATCTCGACCGAGATGAAATTGAAAACGATGGGGGTTGAAGGGAGTGGCTTGCTTGGCCTCGAGTCAAGAAATCGTGTATAGTTAACAGAAAAATCTGTACCAAATTGCCTAGAGATATTCTTTAGGTAACGGTTTCAAGCGGCAAGCGTCGCAGATTGATAGTGATTAGCATTAGCAAAGCAAATCCAGGCACAGAGCAACGAGACCCGTAATGCGTTACTCTTTTCGTTAATATCAAGCGAAAGCCATTGTTCTTTCTGAGATCCATGCATACCGTGGCAAACTTGAGAATGCGGCTAGAAGCATTTTCGAAGCTGATATGGTGGAGTTTCTTCTGAACAACTGACAAAGTAAACGTGCAAAAAGATGGGGCCCTTGTCATTGTTTTCTCTTGGAGAATCAGAAAGAGGAAACCCGGTGTCGTTTCACATGGTTGAGTAATGGATAAGTCAGAGTCAGAGTCACGTTTATCGTGTTACACTGCTAAACGTGTTTCTTCATGCGACGACAGCCGTGCACGACCCAGTCGGGAGTGATCTTGTCGTATGCCGGAAGCTGTCCGTAGGCTCTTTTACGATTGTGTAAGGGAATAAAACCCACTGTATTTGTCTGGGCGGATTGCACAATGTGTAGCGTTTACGTACGCGCACGCAGAGAATACGCCCGTTTCGGTGCTTTTTCCTGTCATCAATGTTGTTGACGGACAGCACGTGTTGATAGGCCTCGACACCAGATGAGGGGAAATTCGATACAGATGTTTGTGTGAGTGTGATGCAGATAACCATTGCCGATCTTTTTCAATCCATCGTCATCGATGTGATGATACCTTTCGAATGTATGATACGAATCCAGGTCATCCATCACACGGCGTCGATCAAAGGGCGTGAATAGAAGTGAAAGAAGCGCCGGTCAAATCATGAAAGTTGCCGTTCGGCGAGATCTGCGACCAAGTGACCGCGGTGAGATTGAGTGGGAGTGGTGAGCCCAATGCGGAATGATGTGGATGATGGATCCATGGAACGACTCTATCGTTTCTAGAAGCCTTTCCATGCAAGGGGAGGCAAGAAAAGATAGGACGTCAGCTCTGAGTGACAAATAGACTTAGGCAAGGTTAGTACATCTTAAGGAGCCTTTAGGCTAGTCTATTTTGGCACCCTGATTCAATGTCGGAAGTTTTCTTGCTCCCTGAGGAAAACACGTGAATCGATGCCTTAGGCACAAGGTTTGTCAGTGATTTGTTCTGGAAAAACAGGGGCCAAGGGGTCTTCCTTGTCTGACAAGTCAAGTCTGACGGAGTGCATCACATCTAATTTCTGTAACACGGCGTCAAATTTGGAAGTTGAAAAAGCTCAAGCGAACCAGGGTCGAGATGTCCCTGCGTAAGAATAATCATGAAATAGCCTCAATTGACATGCAAGCCTCTTATTGAATAGACTTCTGTAATGACATCCCCAAATCTCACCACACCCAAAAACTCACTACGCACAAAAACGACCCTGTTGCTTCAAGTGGGGGGCAGCCATCTCAGTGTAAGACGCGGGCGTTAGGTTCGAATGCTCTCCACCAGGGCGAGTTTGGCCACTGACCTCCGATGCTTTCCAATTGGTTCTGCCCACTTAGTGGATTGCAGGGGGTGAGCAAGGGTGCATCTGCTTGAAAAGGGAGTCTCTTTGAGTCTGGAGTGACGGGGCTCTAGCTGAGTATGAAACCCTGGGATGAGATTCACCCGAGCAAGATGGACTATCGACTTCTCTAGAGCTGGACCTTTTTTCCTGTACGGACTCATATACTATGCTCGAAGTAGGAGGTGGTTAACAGAATGACCTGCTTCGAACAAGGCGGGCCTTGTGGGCTCTCTAAAAGCATGGGCAACTTGGTGTTCCATTCATCTCAGTGGTCTGCATCCAGTCCTCAACTCTTACTGGTTCGGGGAGACTCGAGTGGGTGTGCAGTGGACTTTCCATCTTGCTTCTTCCTCGGCTTCCACAGTGGGCAGTGGCTTGGCCGGAGATTCCATTATGGAAGGCGTGCGCAGATGCGTCTCCACCATTGCACCTGCCTCAAAATCACCACCCATCCACCTACCTATCCATCACCCAGGGCATCCCCCATCCGCTACAAGGAAGGTACTGTACCTTGACAAGCACGGTCTCGCACGCTATATCCGGCCGTAGTTACCTATTCTCTATCAATCCCAACTGTCTGGAATCCTCTCACTTCCCCATTTCATCTATCGTTGTTGTTGTTGGTGAGATCGTAATATTTTCTTCATTCTATTACCTCTTCTTCTCTGTACATTGCTAGGGCCTTGCCTTATCTTTACCTGCATCATCAACTATCGCATCCCCTCGACACCTACGAACCCGCATACTCCGACGGTCAACTGCGCCGAAACCCCGATCCATGGTATTCGATGTCGAACTTGAACTGTAGAACAACTCTCTCTTGCCCTCGATAAATCATCGTCGATTAATTTGGGGGTATTGGATTAGAAGGAAGTTGGATTTTGGTCTTGATAGTGGAACATCATCTTGAACGACCACCACCTTCGAACTGAGGTGAACAACTCGACAACCACGAACCATAATTTGGAGAAACGACGATATTGTTGGATCGATCAGACTGCGCTGGAAATAATTGAAAGAGTTGGATCAATTGCTGCGAAATTCACAAAGATTCAGAGTCTTGATTCTATGCATTCCTGATCTCTTAACGGAGCAGCACCCGAAGAGGTGGAGATCGGTATCGCGAAACTCATCCCGAAGCGTCCCCATACAGAACAACCCATGTCGTCGATTACGGATATCATCGCTCCCGATATTTACTCGCCTTAAACTTCAAAATGCCAGACTACGACGAAGACATGCTGCCTCCCCCGGCATCAGGTTCTCAGCAGGATCGCACTTGGGGTGGTAACAACGCTTTTCACAATTTCTTCAACGACTTCTCTCACATCCCCGACCCTAATCTTCGCCGCCGTCTTGCTTTATCTGAGATTGATAAAGTCCCTTTTGGTGCATACCGTATGTGATTCATATTTAATTCTTATGGGTTATTGTTGAAGCCAATGCTGACCAAATTAGATGTCCGCGCTGTGTTAGTGGCAGGCGTTGGTTTCTTCCTTGATTCTTACGATATTTTTGCCATCAACCTCATCACAATACTACTTGGAGTTGTCTTTTGGGGCGATCCTAATCCTCAAAACGGCTTCAGTGGCAATGATGGATATCTCCCTGACCCAGTCAACCAGGCGTTCAAGGCCTCTACGAGTGCCGGAATCGTGGTGGGAATGATCGTCTTTGGATGGTTAGCAGAGTTAGTACCACCCGTCTATATCGATCGCTTCATAGACAAGAATGTACTGACAACTCAAAAAGTGGCTTTGGTCGACGCCGCATGTATGGTGTCGAATTGGGTATTATTATCCTAGCAACGCTTTGCTGCGCTCTCATCTCGTCTAGCCCTGCAATGGGATCGACAGGTCTCCTAATCTTTTGGCGTATCATCATGGTAAGTCTGCAAAAACTTTACGTTTCGCAGCATTTCCTGACTATATCCAGGGCATTGGAATTGGCGGCGACTACCCGCTCTCAAGTGTCATCACCTCCGAGTAAGTGTCCTCGCTGTCATGTTTCCATTCAGACTTTGTGGCTGGGGTTTAGTTCATACCAGACCCCTAGCACCCTGATCAACTCAAGCTGACTGAGATCCCGCTAGGTTCGCTCCGACAAGGTGGCGCGGCGCTATGGTTGCTGCTGTCTTCTCTATGCAGGGACTTGGACAGCTCGCAGCTGCTATTGTTGCGCTAATCACTACTGTTGCTTTCAAGGACGCTTTTATCGGTGCTGCTGACGAAAGCCAATGCGGTTACGAGTGCCGACTGGCCGCTGACCGAGCCTGGCGAATTATTGTTGGAGTGGGAGCCATTCCTGCTTGTGCTGCCCTTTATTACCGTATCACTATCCCGGAAACCCCTCGATATACCTTTGATGTTGAGCACGACGTCGAGAAAGCCGACGCCGACATCAAAGCATACGTTGCCAGCAAGTCCAAGGGTTCCTTTGACGTTGTTCATCAAGTCAGGAGTAAGCGCGTAGGTGGACGTAGCCTTGACGTCCCTCGTGCTTCCTGGTCTGATCTTATTTCCTTCTTCCGCCAATGGGCCAATTTCAAGATGCTATTAGGCACAACTTTGTCCTGGTTCTTTTTGGTAAGTGCTGTTGTTTGACGTTGTTTGACTCCCGCTAATTTGTCTAAAGGACCTCGCTTTCTATGGTCTTGGCCTTAATAATACTTTTGTCCTTCAAGCAGTGGGCTATGGTGCTGGTAACTCCCTTTTCGAAAAGCTTCACAACCAAGCTGTTGGAATGATCATTTTGACATGTGCTGGATCACTCCCTGGCTACTGGACTGCCATTCTTAGCGTCGACACCTTTGGTCGCAAGCCGCTGCAGGTTTTCGGATTTCTCCTGCTTACCATCATCTTCTGTATCCTCGGCTTTGCCTACAAGAGCCTCCCACAGGGGGGTTTGCTTGCGCTCTACATTGTAGGCCAGTTTCTCTTCAATGCTGGCCCTAACATGACCACTTTCATCGTTCCTGGCGAATGTTTCCCTACCCGATATCGATCGACCGGTCATGGCATCTCGGCTGCCATGGGTAAGATAGGAGCAATTATTGCGCAGGGCATCAGCATCCCTATGGTGCGACAGAGATCCCCCGAGGGTTGTAAAGGCACCGACTGTTCACCAAACATGCACCGACTGCTCCAACTCTTTGCCCTTTTCATGTTGTGTGGTACCTTGGTCTCCTTGTTGATTCCCGAGACCATGGGCATGACTTTGGAGGAACTTTCTGGAGAACCCCGCACAAGCTACAATTCTGGATGTAATGGTAGTATCAGTCTTGGGTCACCAAAGCTCAGGGCTTGGAACCCCTTTATCGGTGGTCAACCCGCAGGCTTCTCGTATCCTAGATCCAGAATGAGCCACTTCCGAAAGAGTGACCGTGTTGGTATCATGACCTCACCGGAACTCATGGCTGAGACTTCCCGACTCCGAAAACCTCGCATCTGGAGAAGACACCGCAAGGCCAAGTCGAGCAGCGGCACAGATATCGCTTTGAGCACTCGAAGCTCTGGTACAGGAGAGGATGAAATCTTTCCAGCAGGCCCTCCTGCATCCTCATCTACTCCTCCACAGCCACTGCCGACTTGGGGAGCTGGCTGGGGACGAATAGATAGAGGAGGACCACCTCCTCTGTTGAACTCGGTCCAGCTGCAGGATGTTGGCAGTCTCTTGACGAAATGATCTGGATTGACAAAATCGGCGTTGTTCGCATGATTCGCATATCTCTGGCGTTGGTGGAATAATGAAATTTAGACTATGATACCTTAGATGTTTGTTTTTGCATAGTTGTCGAGTTGAACATCGGCATTTGGAGGCTTGGGAGCAGAAGTGCTTCGCAACTTGTACGAATGAATAACGAATACAAAGAATCCCCAATTTATGAGTTGCAGACTTTGCCAATCTAACTGAATACGCACGATGATTATGAAACTTGTAAAGCTTACGATACCGTACTTGTCGATTATCAACGAGTCTACCAGGCTACCAATGGTAATGGCAACTGACACTTCATGTTAACAAGGCTGATGCTCGAATTCGCAGTCTATCATTACTAGCTTCTTACAAAAGACTTCTTCTGCCAGATCATCTATGAGAACCTCAATACTATCCCAATTCTCTCAGTCTAACAAGACGGTCTACCCCTCTCTAATCCTTCTCAGACACAATCAAAGGCCAATAACCCTGCCTAGTCTACCAAAAGATCATCCACGGAGAACCTTGAGCGCTTCTTTCAGGTTTGTCACATCACGGGTCAACTTCTCACGCCGATCTCGACTGAGCATGTCCTCGCCGGCAATAGCCTCGAGTTGCTCAGGTGTCATGTGAAACACAACTTGGTCAGACAGAACGGTGAGAGGGCCGTCGGTGTCGTCGAGGAGGAAGAAGTCGATGACTTGTCGGCAGACAACGTCGACGAATCGACTACGGGCGATGTCGTAGTAGGTTAGAAGAACATCGTGAATGTCCTGGCAGATGGTGGCCAGGTTTGTAGGCTTGGGTCTACCCTCGATAGCGTCACGAACATGCTTGACAATCTCAATATTTGTTCCGTAAGACTGTTGCAAGGCAGTTTGTGTAGTCTTCTCAACCAGCTCACCCAGATCTTCACCCTTCGATCTATTCTCAGCGAGGTTGTTGCCAAAAGAGGGGTTGTAGGTGATGCTGCGACCTTCGAACTCGACCTTCAAGAGGAATTCCGTGTGGTCAACAGCACGCTTGTACCGGGTCTGCAGGTCATCAACGAGGAAATTCCAGAGCTCTCCGCGAATAGCTAGGTCAGGACAGCAGCTGTCAAGGACGTGGCTGATGAAGTGGTGCACGATGAGAATGGCATTGGCGATGTGGGCTCGGGCCATGCCAGACCATTTCTTGGATTGCTCCTTGAAATTCTTGGGTAGCATCTCGCCACCGAACTAGAGATAAGTCAGAACATTCACCCAGGCGAGCGCTAGGAAAAGATAATACTTACAGTGCCGAGTTCATAAGCACGGGAAGAGAGCCATTCCCTTTCGATATACTGCATGATATCCTCTTCATTCGGCTCCGGCCACTCGAACGCATCATGCAGAACGCCATCCTCGAGCTCTTGCTCTCCCAGCGTGGGGATGTCAAAAGAGATACCACGGCGGTACAAACCACAACGTTCGTCGATAGACACGGCCTTTTCTTCCTCTACGACTTTATCTTCCTCGCTAGGGACTGGGGCCACCTCTTTGTCGCCAGGGCGATGAAACTTTCGTGTCTCACCCCAGTCATAGACTGACTTTGCGAACTCCTCATTGATTTCGCGAATTCGGGTAATGAGCTTCAAATCTGTACCAGCGTCGAAGAGATTCTCGCGACTGTACTGTCCATCAAGACCACAGTGCTTGATACGAGTGAACTGAGCAGCAATCTGTCCGATATAGATACGCTGCTGCTCAGTAGTGCTGCGTGACTGACCCATATCTTTGAGGAGTGTTTCGGTTTCTTTGAGAATACTCGCAAGGTCTCCACGAACCTTGGGGAACTCGCTCTTGGTTCGGTCCATGAGGAGCTGTTGGACACGGACCTTGAGCGCCGGGATACCAAGTCTGTCGGGGGATAGCTTAGTCCAAGGCGCCTTGGAGAAGAACTCCTTCTCAGCACGAGTTCGCTCCTCAGCACTGGAAGAACTGTCATCGGCACTTCGGTTCTTCACAACGCAGTATCCAAGCTGAAGATCACGTCGCTTTCCACGAACGAGGTCAACGACAACAGCCTTCGTAGCCTCTTCAACAGCCAAGTCAGGCTTGGTGAGAACACCGAGAGTCCGCTTACCCTCGGGATCAACTTCTTTAGCGTAAGTGAGAATCTTTTGGTTCGCAATGTCGCCGTTGCAAGGGACGACAGCAAGGATGATGGTGCGTGACTCTTGAATGTACTTTTGCACCATGTTCTTGACAAGCTCAATGTCTTCCTTGGTGGTGACGCCCGGAGTGACGTTCTCAAACATTCCGGGAACATCGATGACAGTCAAGTGATCTTCGTCAGGGCCGCTGATTTCGACGCGGAGAACATCGCGACTGAAGGCAGAGCCAGTGGAGCCATCACCGGACTCCGACTTGATGCCCATCACCTTGGCAGCCTATCAAGACTATGTTAGAAGTTGCGGCATGTGTCTAGAAAGTAAAGGACTAACATCTTGGAAGATCTGAGCAAACTCCTCAGCATCAAGGTTAGTCGCAGTGCGATGAAAGGACTTTGCTTGCTCTTCATCCGCATCGACAGCATGGATAGAGACAACGATGCTCTCAGTCTCCTCGCGACGACAGATGATCTCTGTGGCATGGCGAGTGCAGAGAGTCACCGAGCGAGGGAAGTGGAAACCGGTGAGAGACTCGAGAACACTGGACTTGCCAGCGCTCTGGTCACCAACAACAACCATCTATATAAACATTAGCTGAGAGTGTCTGGTGCAAGGTGATATAAGAGAAATACCTGAGGGAGAGGCACCATGTTGGAGATACCTAGCTCTCGCAGCTTATCCATCTTGTCCAGGAGGGCTCGATTGCCGAGCCCTTGCTCAGACTTGACTGTCTTTGCGGTGGTCATCTTTACAGGATGCAAGAGTGTATACTGTATGTCGCGTGACCTGTTGAGGTTGCGTGGGATGAGGAGAAAGATAACGACCACCGTATGGATTTAGCGGTGGAAGAAGAAAGAGAAAAGAAAGCGAACGAGGGGAGAGAGCAGAATTTATATGTTGCCTACCAGCTCGGCCTGGCTCTCATTCGAGGCCTGTGAATCACTCACAAGTATATATTCAAGGATTCTCGGGTGCTTGCAGTGGCTGCCAGTCGTGAACGGCCGTCACTTCACTAGAGGGGCCTTCACCAAGGCCCAGCTCTTTGGAGACTTCTATTTAATACAGTTACGGTTATAGAGGCTATGCTAACTCTGCCTTGTTCATGCTATTGAATGTGATGGCGCAGTCTACGGCCTTGATACCAGGCATGAGTGAATGAACTGGGAGCGGGAGACTGCATTCACCGAAACAAAAGCCCAAATTGATGTGTGAAACTGAACCAATTGAGACTGAGATTCTGCCTTGCAGGCACCTATCAGATTTGATCTTCAAAGAAGTTGTCTTCTGCTGTGTGGTGGTCGGCCTCCGACAGCTGCGCCATGCTACCATCGTGGAGTTTCATCTCCAGAAACGGCGCGTATATCCCTCTTTATGTTGTCTCTTCTCTCAGGCAGTTGGTTGACCCCTGCAAAACGTCAACCAACTGCCGTAGCTAGCAGGGCTGGTGTGATGTGATCTATAGAGGCACATACAGATCCTTTCTTTAAAAGAATAATCTCAGGTAGATGAAAACCTTTGAAATGCGCAGCACCTAGAGAAGTCCACCCCGGCCACCTATACCGGCCTATTGGCCACGGCCCCCAGAGGCAGCCAGAACAGAACACAACACCAAAGACAATTAGACCAAGACTCAATATAACATTCATTCCATTAATTCATGCTGGGGTATCTCGCTAGCTAAATAAAAACGCCAATTCCTTTTCCAATGCCATATAGATCTGTATATATAACCAATCACCACAAAGAAACAATTTCCGTAACAGGCATACCGCAAGATGCGAGATCCTGCCTCCTCATATACCAAGCCTCTAGTAAAGCCATCTCCACAGCCCCAGGAGCCTCTGTCAAGTTTGACAATACAGGACCAACAGTCTTGGGCTCCAAAGCAGGATCCAAGACGCCGCGGGGAGAAACACATCGAGAGGGAGGCTGCAAGGCGGACTCGAGAGTATGAACAAATCGCTCAGCGAGCGGGTGGGCTGAAATTGTATATTGTTTGGCTGTCGCGAGGCATCGTGTGGCTTCTTCAGTTACAGGGGCGGGATTGGTGATTATGTCTCTGAAGAGAGGATGCTGGACCAAGACGGTGAGGGTCATGCCAATTATACTAAGGGCTGATGAGAGTTAGAATAAATATCGTACTAGAAAGATGCTTTGACTTACCAATAGCAGAATGACTCTCGGGAGGACCGTCAAAAGTCACCAATCTCCTCTCGCGTGCCATGATATCTTCCAGCTCCACGCTCGCAGCATAGCACGACTCGAATAGTCCTGCGAGCATTGATTTTGCCATTATCGAAGTTGGTTGTGTTGCATTGCTGCTGATAAGCTTCATAATTGCTACTCGGGGAATCAAAGCCTTGGTCTCAAGATATCTATTATTTTTTTAGCTTATGATGTCTCGAGTTGTGGTTCATCAACATACCTCATGCGCAGCAAAGTTGCTTGGCGACGGAAAATAGCCTCGGGTTGTGTGCAGGGGAACTTGACGCGCAGATGCTCAGGGATAGCGGTATGCCATTCTTCCAAATCACAGTCCAGCTTCAGTGCATCAGATAGAATATCAGAGACCGATTCTTTACCAGAATCTGTTTTTTGGTTGAAAGAATCTTGAATAGGCTGAAGAATATTGTCGTACAGTTTCAAAGTTTGGTTAAAGAAAGATAGTCGTGAAGGGGTATCGCAAGGTTGAAATCGGTCGGGGTTGTGAGGGAAAGCCTCAAGATATTCGTCGTCGATTTCCTGGGGAAATGTGCCAAATGCTGGATTTGTTTGACTTACAGGGGAATTCTGCATCCTGACAAGCAGAGCACAGGCACACCATGTCCTTCTCCGTTCCTCGCGTTCAGCCTGAGCCTTTCCTGGGAGATCAACATGAAGCATGAGACCTTCTGCGAGTCGAAGAGCCATGCCAGTTAACATCCAACTCTCCTGAACCGTACCGGCTCGTCGCAGGAATCGAGCATGAACAATCAAAGCCTGGACTACGGGGAGAGATGTCACAGATAGAAGGTCGACGAGGAGAAGAGCCTTGGCTTGCTGGTGAAATTCGAAGGCGTGAGATATGTGTGACTCGACGGATTCTGTGACCGAGGTTTTGGCAAGTTGGCCAATGGCTAGCATTCCTAAAAGGAGAGAGTAGGTGGCTGCGAGTTCGGTTG
Organism: Fusarium xylarioides; assembly: GCA_013183765.1. Classification (NCBI taxonomy): domain Eukaryota; kingdom Fungi; phylum Ascomycota; class Sordariomycetes; order Hypocreales; family Nectriaceae; genus Fusarium; species Fusarium xylarioides. The sequence continues at coordinate 1,094,402 of SRZU01000001.1, read as the reverse complement.
CTTCCTCGAGGGGAATATCACGGCGGTAGCGAGAGTTTGCAACAGCGATGAGGCGATGATATCGTTGATAGAACGATGGTCGGTGAAGAATAGGCATGGTGATCCAGTCAATGTTAAAATACTCTGCTAATAACTCGTCCATGAGGTCTGCTGGTGGAAGCGTGATCTTCTGGAGCATCAGAGCGGCCTTGACGTTGGAAGAATAGGAGCCGAAAGACGAAGGTTTGGCTGGAGCAGCATCTTCAAGATCATCAGTTAATGGTGGACTAGCGCCCATAAGATGGTGCGGGCGTGAGTAGTAGCTGGCTGGTTCATGAACTACTGGTAGTGAACCAGCTCTAGAAGAGAAGCTGGGCAAAGAATAGCCAGAGTCAGTGTGGATTGGAGGAAGAGCATGATCAACATGTCTTGGAGGTCTTGCTATACGCTCAGACACAACACTTGGCGAGGTAGATAGCTTTCTCCATTCTTCTTGAGCAGGCGTCGTAGCGACGAAGGCATTGTGGCCGTGAGCTACTAATTCCTAGAGGGCGTATGAGTAAAAGTCCTAAGTGTAGGGAATATGAGTAAGGTACTTGTTGTAAAAAGACTTACTAGCTGCTTCTCCTTCTCCTCGAGTTCCTGGACTCGCTTCTGGAGAGCACGGATGTAGCTATCATTGAGTTTAGTTTCTTATCTGACGATGATTATTGTGGCTTTTGACTCAGACTCACCTCCGCGACGAAGCGATGGAGCCTTCATGCTCAATCTCAGGATAAACACACTGATCAGCACAGAGACCGCGTCTGGAACACGAATCGCAGACAGGTCGAGCGCCGTCACAGCGAATTTTACGATCGCGACACTGTCGACAAGCCAAAGACCTCGCCTTTCCCGGTCTGGCAGTGGCAGTGGCAGCAGTTGCGTGTTGTCGGCGGGTGGCCGAAGCGGAAGCCGATGACCCGGGAGATGAAGCTTTTGACTTTGTCATGTCTGTCTGTGTCTGTGGCTTTTCGGGTCGTCGGTCTCTCCTTTTGATTTTGGAGGTTGAAGCGACGGGGAGATTGACAGTTGCGGGGCGTCAATTGATGTCAAAGGGAACGAGAAAAATCGGTCGTGGCTCGTTCACCCCTTGACCATGGGATGCGCTCTAAGACGGCCGCCGGGGTGGCCATTTCTCTCACGGTCACGGTTGTCGGTAGTCGCCCGCCGTTTGGTTTTTCGGGGGGGTTCTAGCTTTCAAGTGGAGATTTGCGATTACGGATGTCGGGACGTCGGTGTATCAATCGGGGACTTTGCACATAATGAATATAATAATATACGAAATGACTGTCTGATGCAATACAGACTCAAAATATTCTGACTTCATTCTTCTATAGTCTCCATAACTTGTTGCTCTGTCTCATGCATTCCCCGGATAAAGAAAGGGTCTTGATGACGGTTTCTGAGGCATGTCCCCCAAAATTATATGGAGACGGACGGATCATCGGCCATCGGTCATCGGCTACATTCATTGGCGTTGATGGGTCATCGGATCCATCAAGGGCCTCGACAACTCCCCGACCTCCCCGACATCCAGAACAGGGGTCAACAACATGGCCTAATTACGTACGTACATCAGAATCAGAGAATTCATATCACGATGTTCGGTTCGACAGCCGCAACTTGTAAGCAGATTTGTAAACAAACGTATGATATTTACTCGACATAGACTTGATCAGATCAACGATTCTTGAGTCTCAGAGACCCCAGACAACAGTACTACAACCCATCACACCGTTGGTCTTAGCCTCTCAACTCCCCGTGATAACGCACACGATCATTCTTCACTCTCGGTCCGTCGCGCGGCCTCTTCCCTCCGACTTCCGCCACTAATCGTCGATTCCACCCACGCCAAGCGTCGAGACTTGCACGAGCTCCCCGTGACCCAGTGACGCCACTGAAAATCTCATCCTCTCTTTCATTTCCGTCTTTTGTCCGGCGTATCAAGCATGTCACCGAGATCCCGTCATAGGCGAGCCGAGCAACCTCTTCTTAACGACCAGCTTATAGCATCCAAGCATACTCCAGTTCAATAGCTGTCAAGATGTAGCCATGCCCTTCAAGTTATCAATTATCATACGTCTATCGGTATGATAAACAGGGTACCTGACCTACGAACCATCTCCTCCTGGGGACTCGTCGCGCTCTGTAAGCGGGTAGAGCTGTTGTTATCAGCTTAAAGTTGAAAGAATAGCACCACCGCTGGAAACTCTAGAAGTGACTAAAACCTCCTCTGCAGCATATTTATATGAGGTCTGCAAAGTTTCTGGAAGGCCAAACCCCGTGCCCTGAAGATGAAATCCTCAGCAACGTTTTCAAACTCATATATTATCTCCTACTGAATTTTTCACTCTACAACTGGTTAGCTAGCACATATTTCCAAGTTATCCTCTCGGCAAGAAATATTTAATCCAGGCACTGCAGTTCCTCAAATCTTGCCACAAGATACATCATCTTTCATAGCCACAGCGTATATGTAAGTCGGAAGCACCTATTGACAGAGCCCTCCTCAAGACAAGAGAAACACTGTAAAGATTTTCACAGACCGGTGCTTCTGATAGGCCTTGGGCAGACCGTATTGATAAAAGCCCGGTCATTATGCGCTCTCTTTACTAGAAACCGACCCTCAAAGTGTTATAAAGCTTCTGACGTTAGAATATGGCGTCAGAATTGAATGGTTGAAAGGTTTACTGATATATACCTAACTTAACTAACTATTTTTATCATTTAAGGATAACAGCCCTAAGCTTTCTTGCTTCCCCTAGCCGACCAGGTTCTTTGTATTAGCGGGCCTCTGTTCTTTTAGGCTTCTTATACACCAGGTTTTCCAAAGACACAACTTGTCTCTGTTATTCTAATAGGCACTATGGATTACTACTGACGTAAATATATATCTTGCAGCATGGGCTTTACCATGGCATCTAGTTAGGTTAGGATATTCCAGAGGATAGTGCCTAGGAAGTGCGTATCTCTTCTAAATGCCTCCTTCCGATATCAAAAGATTCAGTGGATTTGTATCTTTCCAAATTCTTTTTATCCCCCAGTTTTCTAGAAACAAGCCAAACGTCTGGTAAGATACATCAACCTTCGTATCATACATTACCATTCGGCCGACTCAAAAGTGCCACCATGGCCTCTTGGTAAAAGTGAAGAAACGAATTGAAGAAAATCATCACCATTTCTTCGTTCTTGCTGAAAAGCAGTAGTCTGCTTGTAAAAACCATGATGACATTGGCATTCAACGAACCCGAGCGTTCTGGCCATGGTATAACCCGCATTCCGCAGGAAGATTGTGAACCCCCTCTTGACAACATGTCGCACGGCAAACCTGATAGGGAGAGGTCTATCTTTATCATATTCTTTCAGCCAGCCCCATCGACCTCGACCCAATTGGTAATACCATAGCACAACTCTGGTCCGAAAACTGAGTCCAAACACCAAATATGTTGCGAAATATTCACACGCTATCTCGACAGAAACAGTGTAGCAAGTACTCCTAATCACGTTGAAAGCTCTTGAAGTCAACCCGGACTTGCGATCAAAATTTCAATAGAGAACACTACCCCAACCAAAGACAGAGCTTTAGACACGTTAACCAGATCCAACAGCAGTAGTGACGAATACCCTAGAAGAACGACAAGACACTAGCCGGATAAGGGTCTTGGGGTATGCTTTTCAGTACTTTGGGTATCGGCAGTGTAAAGCGGAGGTGATTTTGAGGCTTTTGACCAAGGGTTACATAAACATCCAGCTCGTACTATTCGTGAAACTAGACCGTAATCTAAAAGCAATAATAATTACTGTGATAGGACTACCCTCAGACGCCTTCAAAAGATACAAACTTCTTTACAGTGCCATACAAAACTATAAAATCATCCATCTTCAAGCCTCAGAGGGCTAATAGCAATATCTCGGAGCCTTGCATGTATCCATCGAAAATCACTTCCGTGCCGCTCCCATATTCCGAAAACGGGAGTTCGGGTCACTCTCCAATCCGAATGTCTCAGACACGAAACTGCCGTGACACCAAATACAAGGGCACCTGCATTTCCATTAAATAAACTCTTGATAGCATGTGAGACAAGTGCTGAATAGAGTTCAGCTGACAGACAGCACGTCCATGACTCCATGTCACAGTAAGTTAGATATTTTACCAGGATCAAGGTACGAGACGCCCCTTGGTTAGAGTTTATGAGGTTTCAGGGCAGAATATGCTTAAAATGTCAGGGTTTAGTGATAAATTGTGTCAGATGTATTTATTCATGTCTTGACTCGGGGCAAGTCTTGGCAGATGAATTTGTGATTCTTTTGTAATGCTTTCAAGTCTAAGCCTCTATTCACACTCTGTACGGCTTTCGCCTACTGGACAGGGGATGTTGAGATTCGGTAGATGAAATGCCAAGACCTCCCGTCGGGTCGCCGAAATCACGACTTCTCCGTCATGAAGTTACCGGTGGGATGGTTTGTATTTATCCGTAATGAGATGCTGAACAATACTTTTTTTTATAGCTTTGACCCAGTAACAACTAATAAATGGGATCTAGGTATTCTAATAAGCCACAGAAGTATTAATAATAAAGTCTCTAGCTAGACTGAAGTCTTAATAAACTTAATTAATAAGGTTACCTTTAGGCTGCAGCATCTTAGGCAACTCTAATTATAATAAATACATCACCTAACTAGCTAAAGAGCTTTAAAAAGCCTAGCTAAGTCTATAACTCCCTTATAACTTTAACCTTTTCTAATCTATCTATCCCTTAAAGTTATCTTAATAATTATAAAATTATTAAGAAACTAACTAAGCTTATATTATCTGCAAGTTCTCTACCCTAACTACTTCATTTAATTAATAACACTAACCTTAATTACAGTTAAGATATTAAACCTAAATAACTAGTAACTAGTAACTATTAATTAACTAAATATATAAACATTACCCCTGCTTAGCTATAACCTAGAAATTAGCAATAAGGAGATTGCAGACCTTATTAAAGGTATAACCCCTAGCACTAAGACCTAGATATAAAAGCTAGTAAGGAAGGCATCTACAGTTACCTGCAATTATTAGATAGATACCCAGTTACTTAACCTAATTATCTTTAAGTATAAGATACTCTGCTGCCTAAACCCTAATTCTAATCCTATCTAAAGGTAGTATTAAACTAAAATGCTATTCCTAAGAATTAAGCAGCAATATGCTAATACCTTAGGTCTAACAATAGATAATTAGATTATTAACCTAAGGAGCAAGTATAGCCCATAGATCATAACTATCATCAATCTCATGACTGTGATCTACACTAACCTTTAGGCAGGCTTTCTATAAGTAGCGTTTAGAGTTTATGTGTAATAGAATTACCTAGAAAATTATATAAAGTTAATTATATAAGATAAAAAAAATTCTATATACAAGAAAAAGTTTATAACTGAAAGTTAAAGAGTCCTTTAGCAGGCAAAATGAAGCTATAGTCAATTGAACAGAATTCGCCTAACTAAGCACATTCGCCCCGTGAAATGATAACTGATGCCAAGGCAACAAACAGTAGTATCAACAGTGATTCAACAAAGATGCTGAACAATACACTTAACTCTATGAGGCTTGAGTTGAGATTGGTGCACGCTGATTATCCCTTATTACTGTTATTCTCCTAGACTGTCATATTGGGTGTAGTGGTCATCGGCAGATGAATCTACGTGAAAAACGTTGGAGGCCTTTAGACCATGCCAAGCCTCAAAGGGTCTAAAGTCGTACTATTGACCCGTTATGCGTTTGATCGTTAGTCATCCTGCAACCTTTTGATTCCATTGGGGGATGTGATCTTGAAGAAGCCGGAGAGAATCCATGACTCTTTGCTTGGAATCACCCAGAGCATCTCAAGCCTTGAAGCCATCAAGCTGCTGTAGAGTACGATCGATCTCAGCGTAATATTTCTTAAGAAAAATTGAGAAGCCAGTGGAGCTAAAATCAAAAGATTTACGATCATAACCTTTGCTGAGGACCATGGTGATACTCCGAAACCCAGCAACACGCCTTAACACATTTAAAATTCTGAAAGCATGCCAGCTTGATTTATATGACCAAGGAATCATGACTCTTGATACTGTGACTTATATAAGTCCCGATAACCGAGTGCTTGATGCTGTGAGACTTGCCTCTCGAACATTTGCCAAACCCCAACTCGGTGGACCTACGATGAAAAGTCTTCTGGCTGGTTATAAAGTAGATCTTAGCTATGAACGTCACAAGTGAACCGAAACACATAGGCTTTTGGATGGACTTAGTAATTAATTCAACGGTGACAATGAAGAATATCTGAGAGCCGCCCATGTCAACAGACTGTGTTCATCGAGTAAAGCTACGCGATCATGGGTCCAAAAGGCATCAAGTCCGCTCTGTAAATGAATCCCAATACTGTTAAGACAACGACGCGATCTCACAGGAAATGCTCCAAGATTCTTTTGTCACTGGATAGAGACTAGGCACTAGGCAACAGTAAGCGTTAACGCGAAATCTTTCGCCCCCACGAAGACTTCACAGCGATCGTCCATCGATATCTCAAACAAGTAACAGCCGACTAGCGATGAAAGAACTTACAAAAGATCCATTTGCTTAGCCGAGTCAATTGACATGCTATCTATCTCGGCATAAGCTGAGTGAATCTCACTGCTTCGCCAATGCTCGTATACTCCATATGTCGGGATTTAGGGACAAATTGGGCTGCAATTGCTGACAGCGCATCGTTTTTCGTATCTTGCATCTTGGCTAGTAATCGCGATGATCTCGTGATGCAATCAAGAGATAATAAGCATCAAAAAGTCCAAGCTTCTGCTGCATTGCTGACTCGCGAAGGATGCCACAATGGTAGGGTGTTAGTGGGAGTGGACCTATCGCATGTAAGACTTTAAGCTCTCGTCAAGATATGCTTAAATGGACCTTTAATTGAGGCGTTCACTTTAGTGTCTGGTAGTGTCACGGTAAGAGAAAGAACAATTAAATAGTGAGGCCGTGTATTATGTAGACATGTCCTATTGTCTATATGCAATATTAAATGAGATATGAGCAGTGCAGTTCTTTCCAATGATGTATCCAATAAATCGTAGTCACATCAAAGTATTGGTAAACAAAAGCGCTTAAGCGTGGTGAGCGTGGCGGCGGAAACGAGATCGCTCAATGTACTCGGACACAGAGCGCTCATCAACAGTCTTCTCATCCTCAGCCTCCTCATCATCCTCAAAGTCACGCTTGGTACGCTTGGTGGTCTTGTACCAGTTGGCAGCGGGGTCACCAAGGCACTGGCCAACAGTAACGGCTAAAGAAATGTCAGTCATGACAAAAGAATAATTATGAAAGAGAATACTCACGAATGCGGGTGCTGCGCTTGACGGCGTCGAGGACCTTGGGGATGAGGTTGCGGACAGTGTTCTCGTGGACATCGTGGAAGAGAGCAATGGATCCACCATTGGTGATACCCTTCTTGAAGAGGTTGAGAGCAGTGTTGGTCTCAGCGGGGGTATTGTACTCCCAGTCAAGAGAGTCGACATCAGCATTGATGACGTGGTATCCCAGAGTCTTCATGACAGAGAGGGTGTTGGCGTTGTAGCTGAAGTAAGGGGGACGCATGTACGTGGGCCACTTTCCAACGATCTTGAGGAACTCAGCCTCCAGACGAGTCATCTGGGTTCGGACATTGGCGTTGCTGATGGTAGCAAGGTCGGGGTGGCTGTAACTGTGAGAGTGTTAGCTATTATACGAACTGTCACACAGCATATTATCAATGATGAAACACATACGTGTGAGAACCAAGCTGGTGACCCTCAGCGACGACACGCTTGACGGTAGCAGCGTAGTCGTTGATGTTGGCCCAGTTCTCGCCGTTCATGAAGAAGGTGGCCTTGTAGCCGTACTTCTTGAGCTGGTCGAGAAGCTCGTTGGTGTAAGCGAAAGGACCATCGTCGAAAGTGAGTGCGATGTTCCTGTCGACAGTGCACTTGGTGATGGCGACGCCGACAGGGACAGCGGCAGCGGCAAGCTGCAGCAGGCCGGCGCAGGTAGCGAGGACAGAGAAACGCATTTTTGCTGAAGTGGGTATTATAGAGTGTAAAGGGACGTAAACGACAGTACTGAAACTAGAATAGCTTCAAAAGGAGAGAGGGAGGTGAAGAAACGAGTGAATGAACTGCGACTGTTGAGTTGAACCTAAGAACGTCTAGAACAGCAGAAGAATCTTCTTTCATATATACTTCTTTCTCGTCCCCTTCAGATTTTCTTTCACGGGCTTTACAACACAAAAGCGTACCGAGCTGAATCACCCAGACCCGGGTTATGGGTGTGGCAGCTATGAACATGGGTATCCCTCCCCTCAACCTTGCTGTCGACGTACGAGGCCCTTATGGCCCTTGATAGCGCGTACCTATTTGTGCAGTATTAGTTCTTTAGTGTGCAGTCTCTACTGCAGCAGGGGTTATGAGTTCAGAGACTGGTCCTGGGGTTTCATCGTATGCAGAGAGCTGGAGACTCGGGAATCTTGGCAGCGATGGAATGGAACCTAGCCATTTAAATTGGTTATGATGAAGGGCCAAGTGACGAAAGAGTCGATATTCTTACGCCATGTTCCTCCTTCTCGTCCTCGTGGGAGCGTATCTCGTGGTTCAATGGCTCTTCATACGAGATCATACCCATGTCCATGGTATTGCGCTATCTAATGCGGGACGATCCTCGAGCCAATCTCTTGTGCAGGGCACTGTATGTCTCAGGTACTCTTGTATCACGACCCGACGAGTAAAAAGAGTCAAGAGGGCATTATCTATTTCCTCGTGAGTCTTACAGCAGCATATGCCATGTGCTCACAAGACAAGAGTTTCAGCCACTATATTGGACAGACGATAAAGGCTCCAGGGGTTCAGGGCGGGTAGACCATACCCCATGCCCATGCCCATGTCCAGGTATGACCCCCCCTGGAAAGGCTCACTAAGGTTAAAAATTAAATAGCCAACGTTAACGTAACCTTAACCTTAGTCTGGGCTCTCCTCGCGATTACCGAACAGGGCTTGTCTCACGAGAACTAAAAAAGTGAAACCTAGACTGCTAACCTAGGAACGGAGAATAACCCCTCGAATGGGATAAAAGGCTTGGTCATCGGGCGTCCGCTTTGAGTAGCCGCCGACCTGTCAGTACCTTAGGTAGATTGAACGGCGAAATAGGGGACGGTAGCATTTACTACCCACCGACGAGCTGAGGAGAGACATGGACAAGGCTTTATTTTCTCACCAGAGCTGTGGTATCCGTATTGTTATTATTCTTGGTATTGGTTCGATAAGATGCGATTGCACGTACGACGCCAAGATAAGAGCAGCCTTGTTTCTCTCAATCTTCTCGTCGAGTGACTCTCTAATGTACGAACTCTGCCTGCAGACGGGATGCTCACTGCATTAGATAGCAACAAACAATAAGCCACTTGACGTATGCCAATGCCAATGTCAACCTCAACACCATGGTCTACCTATATGTACGATACAATATCCTCAACCGAAGAAATTGCCGAACATGACTGCCAAGTAAAAGCCCATCAACTCGACACAATTAGCTAGAGCTTATTCCTTCACTCCAATATCCGTGCAGTCCGAAGAGTCCACTGTCTGTTCTCACGGTCTCGAACCAGTCAACGCAGAAAAAGAAGGCCCCAAATTTTCCCTTAGTCTCGCGTCGATAACCGAACCTATCCATCCATATCCACAACGGATGCTTTATCTTCAGGAGAATGAGACTCTACGCAAAAAGCAATGACAAAAAGAGAGACAACTTCTACAACGGTTCAATCATAACAACCGTAATAGTCACAGTCAGCGAAGAATAAAACCCCCAAGCCGGGCATCAAAACCTCCGAGTCAGCCCCCTTTCTCATCAAACATGCATCTCTTGCAAATCATTTATGGGGCCATCACAGGTTTCTGTTGCTGAGAGATTACTGATATGCAACTCCCATCACATCAAATGTTTCCCTAACTAGTAGCCCGAGGACCTAAAAATGGGTATCTCAAGCCTCAGCCGTTCGATCTACAACAAGGTAGGCCTATATTTACCTACACGCCAAGTCCATTCAACCTGCACTGCATATACATATCACCATAGCATAGCATAAAGGAGACCAGAAAACAACGCACCCCATCTTCAATGGACGATCACCGGTGTCCCTCTGAGCTGGTCTTGCCAAGACGTAGCCAAGGCTGATTAACAAAGACTAACGTTCTCACATAAACAACAAATACGAGGATCTCAAAGACGTCAATCAACAAGGCCGACAAAGACCGTCAGCCGCAGGCAACATCCATGACCGGGAAGGATTTGTCCTGAGGTTCCCCAGATGATATCAAACGCGCAATAATAAACTAGGGGCTTCGATACTCCGCTTCGGGTACGATATCCCAAGCCTAGAGAGACAAGCCTGGTCGTTCTGTTGACAGCGAAGCCCCGTATGATTGGAGCGACTCGTCTCCTTCACGTTTTCCCTATTATAGAAGCTGGGTTGGTATATCACCGTTTTCGCGGATATCCATCCTGGTAGTCCGCTACGGAGTTAAACAGGAGTTTAACACAAGAGAAGAAAGGTTTTTATGCTTATTTAGACAAGGTTATCGATCCTCGAGGTAAACGAATAAATCAGGCAGTTATTTATAACTGCCAAGAAATCAGTCAGTCAGTTGTGAGTATGTGTGTGTGACTGATACAAGCAAAGAGTCAGTTTCCGTTCGCTTCAACGCCCAGATCCTTAATCAACTCCACGACGAAAAAGATCTCCCCTTAAAAAAAGTCCTGTCAAATTCCCAACGATGCTGCCCAGGCAGTAAGAAACGAAAGAAATGAGGGTATCAGTGAGAGATTTCACGAGGTAGGAAGGTGGCTTCAAAATGTCTAATGGGTCGTCACGAGGTAAAGGTAGGCAGGTAGATGGATGGATGGATGGCAGCTGGAGTCGTTCACAGGTCATCCTCCCAGTTACCCTCCACTTCAATCGTCGTACCCAAGGCTTCTCTACCCTGACGAATCATGTCCTGTAGTTGTTTGTTGAAAGCGTTGATCCGCACATCTGCATCTCGTTCTTCCATCTTACGGCGTGCTGCGAGATGCTTGGCTTCTGCGGTCAGACGGGGACTGGCTTCTGCTGATATACGTCCTGATGCTACCGAGGCATTAGAGTGAGACCGGCGGTGCGACGACGGCTTTGTTATCGGCGATGAGATGGTGGTACTTCGGCGAGTGGAGCGAGTGGGTTGAGGTATCCTGCTGGGCGATTCTATCCGAGGAGAAGCGAGGGGAGCAAGTGACGCGAATGACGCGGTTGATGCAGGTCGTGGAGAAGGTGATGCTGCTGCGTGTGATAGACGGCTAGTCGGGCGATTGGTGGTGGATCGTCGCTGACCGGGCGTAGAGGCAGAAGAGAATCGGGCTGATGGAGCGGTACTGATGCGTCGACCTGTAGTCATGGAGGGGCCCGAGTTTCGTGATCGAGGGGACGGTCGATAAGACGGTCGTCGCAGCGGAGGCTCAGGCTTGGGTTCAGGCTCAGCTGGTTTCTCATCACTCACCATGACCCAATTCCTGCCAAGTTCATCTTTCGTGTCAGTATGTCTTCGTTTCGGATGGGGTGCTGTAGGTGTAGATGCGCCGCTGTTGCCACCTTGTTCTGCGTTATCAGGCTGACGCTGGTTGAAGTAATCCTCTTGCGATGGCGGGAATCGACCGGGAAGATGTTGACTCTCAAATAGTGTCTGGTCCAATTCCTCGACCCTGCCGGAATTCATCGTGAAGGCCTTACCACCGCCAGCCTGGAAACCTCGAAATGAGCCTGTCTTGCAAAACTCCCATACACGTCCAACAACACCTCCTATAGTTGAGAATGCGAAGCTACCCCAGCCTTGGGACTGCATCGGCTGAGGAGGCAGATTGAACAGTTGTGTCGGTCCAGCTCCATGATCGATATCGTCGTGGGTTCGTTTTGATCCAAGCGCTTTTCGATAGTCTGTGTCCGAATACATGCTCTCATCAAGAATACCGCTATTGAAAGGACCAGAATTCGGTGTATCAAGCTGTCCAGCAAGTTGGTACCGCATTTCCTCATTCCTCATCTGAGCCACTGGCGTTCCAAAATAGCCATTTCTATCAGAATCATCCTGGAAGCGGAATTCCTGAGATCGCGATATATCATGGCAAGGTCTCTTTCGTTTCGTAGCTTGTCCGTCGGGGGTTGCTGTGCTATAGGGCGAAGCATATCCGTAGCTGGTGCTAGAGCTTGGTGAGATAGGTGGGCGGAACAGGCCAGGGTGCACGCCTTCTCTATTGAAGCCGCCCGACATATGGAAATGTGAAGGGATTGTCATTCTGCCTGGGGGTAGGGCGTTCTGATTTGATCGGTATGTGCGCGCACGCGCGTGGTGATGGATAGACGAATGACCTTATCGAGTGGAGGCGAAGCTGTAACTCGGCCAAGCTTAACAGCAGCCGAGACACATCTCAGGTCGTCTATCGCACAAGCGGGTCTGGGGTAGATGCAAACCGAATATTCGGATCTGGAGACGAGATTTCAATCGACGGGGAAGCGATACTCGGAGGGCGATTTGCGATGGCGATGGGCGATATTGTTGAGTGCCTCGTGACTAGGCAAGATAGTAGGTTGTGTCTTGTGATGACGGTCGCATGGAGGGGGAGGCTGCCTGGCTGCAAGCGCCCAACTCTAATAGACGCAGCCAAACGTATGGCGCTCGTGTGAGAGGAGAGGGCACCTTAGATGCACGCACAGTATTTGGAGATGCCGCCTTGAAAGTGAGGCTCGATTATGGATTTATTGATGTATTGGATTAGAGAGATGGTCGTGGCGGCAAAATGTCGACGGGGCAAGTAAACAATGGTTGGGGGGCCAGCGCCTGTGGCCAGCGTCAGAGACGAGATGTGATTGGTCCGGGTCAGTTGATAGTGATCCCGGCAGTTGCTTTAACAGCCGCGATAGAGACCACAGTTACTCTGTATTCTACTCTGTAGGTGATTCGTATGATGAGAGAAAAAGACCTCAAAAAGACTCAATATCTAACAAATGTCCAGGTGGGCAGGCAGTCAGTCCCCTTTTGTCAGGAACGGTATGCGGAGAACGGGAAGCTTTCGGTTTGTTGCCGACTTATAGCTCCAGCTTCTTCTTGTGTGGCTGATTCCAAGAGTTTGGTCCACTTGATGGAGATCGGCAGGGTTCAGCTAACCAAGAGCATCAAAAAGCGATCATTAGAGGAACAGCTCGTAGTTGCAAAAAAGACAAAAGTCTCCCTTCTTTCCTATCTATACCATATATCAGACTGTCGGGCTCATTTGCATTGCTATATTGTCTTGGTTAAATTACTCTGATATCCTTGGTTGTCCTAGGCGATTAATGATCAACACAGGGGGCTTCAGACAGGACAACGATGAGGGTTCGTGGAGTTTAAGTGTGCTTTACTATCGTTAATCGTTGCCTTAACTTCTATTCGGTCTATGCCTCATATCGCGTGAACCGCTCTAAATCCTGTCTTCGTCCAAACTCTTCTACGCCATGACCTCAACTCGATGGTATCATTCGCCCTTCCCTCTCATGAGTCTAACAATTCGAGTCCTATCACTTAGTCCTTGTTGTAGTAGTTGTCCTGCTGGCCCTTTCGCTCAGTTGTAACCCCTCCATTAACACCCTGCTCTCCATGAACATGCTCCTTGCTTCCCCAGAAAGCCTCCCGCTCCTTGAGGACCTCCTGGCCCCAGGCCTTCATCTCCGGCAGCGTCATCCTGGTCGCGACGTACGCAAACTCGCCAAGATCGACCTTGCCCTCACCGCGCTTCTCATACTCCACCATCTGCAGCAGAAGCTCCATCTTGTCCACATCGTGCACAAAGTGACTGTCCAGTGTCTCAGAGTCCTCATACTCCTGCCAGATAGCGCGAATGTCCTCGCCTGTAGTGCCGCCAGCGACGTTTCGTAGCAAGTTCTTGGTCAAAAAGTCCATCGTCTCCGCTTCGCGTCGGCTCTTCTCGGGCTTGGGAACGCCGTCGACGGGTGTGATGTCGCCGACAAGAAGTTCCGCCATGTCATGGATAAGACACATCTTCATGCACTTGGGAAGGTCGAGTTTCGGGGCGAGAGAGGGGGGCGCAAACATGGAGATTAGAGACATGCGATACATGTGGTCAGCGATGGACTCTCCCCTATCGCATGTTAGTGACGTCTTGAAGTCGAGGGACCAATGTCCTTACCTAGAGATACCAAATCGCCTCCATCCTTCTCGCTTGGTAGTCTTGAGCCGCTCGAGCATGTGAAAGAAAGGGAGCGGCGAAGACGACTCTTCAGTAGGCGCACCGCCAGGAATCTCCTTGACCACCTTGTCAACAGTCCATGGGTCGGCTACCTTGACCATGGGCGTGAAACCCAGATCTCCAATTACTTCCTCAGGACGAAGATCCACACGTCCATTCTCCTTCTCCGGTTGCGAGCCCATCTTTGCAGTAGAGTACAGTCTGTATCGTCGCGTGGTAAATGTTGAGTTGGTAGTGCAAGGTAAAGAAAGTGGTCGTAGCGAGTTGACAGTGATTTTTACGGTACGAATCGTTTGCGGCAGTCGCATACAAACACAGATGGTCATAACAAGTGTACAATTGACAAAAGGGTCATGAAAACAAACAAGAGCCTAGAACAACAGAAGAAGGTTTGGCTGAGCGGGTAGTTTGTTGGTGGGTTTGTAGTCCAGGTTTGTGCGGAATTGATCAATGGTCAGCCAATAACCCCGGTCGTTTGGTGCGTCATATGTCATTCTACAGGGGTAGAAGCTGGGATCTTGTCTGTATCTTGGTGTGCTACAGGGTAACGACACCACAATCACTTACACGGTAAACAGTGAACTTTTCTTGCTTGCCATGTTGTGAATTGCAGTTCTGAAGGGACCTGCCCTCTCTTGAATAGTGTTCTAAAACTAGGTGCTACATATTCATTTGCCAAATATGGGTGCTGGACTGATTGACTCATAAGGGAAGTCTTGCCACTACCCGGGAGCTATATGGATATAGTGACTAGAATTCCGCTCAGTTTACGGATAAGAAGACGGTTTTTGGGGCCAAGGCGGTTTTCGTATAAAATTAACCACATCTGGATTTTTGCAATCGAAAAACAGTGTGCCATATTGATTTGATAGGTCTTGCTCTCGGCGTTTCGCTCCTCAGACTCGAGGATTGTCCATTTCTGATTCGTAACAGAATGACAGAGAGCAAAGTCTAGCACATGGAACCTGTAACATAAAGTCTCACTGATACATAGGAAAGTATTGAAGCACAAAGTTGACTATGAAACTATCAAGCCAATAAGCTTCTGTCAATCCCTGATTTGCTTTCTTACGCAGCTGGAGAGCACTATCGTCACTCACATTGGTCACGCACGTGGGGTTCCGCCGCCAAGGACCAAAAGTAAATTTAGCTCCGCCTCAGTCAGATCTACATGAGCCTCATCTTGATCCATTTCGGGTACCTTTCCCCAAGTATCCCAACCTCACTCCCGCATGAGAATCTTACAAAGAATAGCCGCGCCTTTTCGTTCACAGGCTCGCCCAATGACAACAATCGCTTCACTCAAGCGGCTTTCAGCCAAATCCCTCTCTGAGAAGATCCTCGAGGAAGTCAACGCCACAGATCCCACATTCGCTGTTATCGATGTTCGTGATAATGGTGGGTTGGCATTTAAACCTTTTTCCGAAAAGAAAACTTCTTCTCGGTTCCATTTGATTCTGTGACTGACTTTTCAAGATCACATTGGCGGACATATCAAGGGCTCAACAAATATCCCTGCACATACTCTCGACGCCATGATGCCAACTCTGGTTCGTCGCCTGAAAGACAAAAAGACAGTTGTCTTTCACTGCGCACTGAGTCAACAGCGGGGTCCGAGTGCGGCACTAAAGTATCTGCGTGAGCGGGATGGTCTTTTGAAGTCTATGGGTGAAGACCCCAAGGGGGAGAGCGGTCAAGATGTTTATGTGTTGGATAGGGGATTCTCAGGATGGCAAGAGGTTTACGGAGAGGATGAACGACTGACAGAGGGATATGTTAAGGATTTGTGGGACAATTATTAATTTATTCAGAGTTAGAGAGCTAGAGTTGAGTCTTCCGATAGAACCCCTACTTCCATCTCATGCTTCCCACTATGTTTTAAACAAGACTTTTCGAGAGACTGGACCAGACAAAGGGAGTGAGAGCAACCCAAAGATAACCTCTAAGGAATAGGGTACTGCGATGAGGGGATGTATATCCGTCATCAGATAGAGAGAAGATAGACTCATTCTGCATCACGTCTGATCTGAAGAAGATATTAGCCCAATAACACACAGACTCTGAAGAAAAGTCCACTTACAGAAACACCATGATCGCCAATCAGCTTAACCAATGGGTCCCATTGGTCCCATCATCTTCTTCAGCTTGCGATATTTTGCCCACATAAGAAGGAAGGCTAGAAGAAGAACAGCCGTCACTATCACGAAGACCACGATGCGTTGTTTCGTGGCCGCTGGGTTCGAAAACCAGTCGAACCCGGTTGTTGAGTGATCGGCCACGCCATATTCATCCGAGGATGGGTGGTAGTCATCCACCATGTTGATGTTGTTTGGCAAGGGTGACATGGTGATGGTAGTGGATAATTGGTGAGAGGTCGGATGTTCTGATGGTCTTGAGTGGATTAAAGAGAATGATAGTTGTGGTTAGATTTGGAACAGTCTGGTTATTGATAAGGTCGGGGGAGCTTTTGATCAAAAGCCGAAAAGTTTGACTGATTTGGAGGGAGAAGTTTGTAGAACTTGATGACTTTATGTCTCCTGGAGGCGATTGGGTCAGCCGGGGGGACTTATATAGTTACTTTCTTGGGAACCACTTGTAAAAGCTTCCTTCGATACTCTCAAAGCGTACTGAAGCTTTGGAGAACTCGAGAACCCAACTTTAAACACCGCCGTAAGCTACTCCTCTGTAATTGGTTAATGGAATAGGGCAAAGAAGGGAACTCTCATCAAAACTTACACCCAAGCATTATAAAATGATGCCTTTTTCTATGTCATGTCCATATTTCTCCCTCAACACTCAAACACTCGTTAAGCCGATTCTCTGAGTCTGCTCGACATAATAACTTTTTCTCAAACCTCTCTCAAAACCCTCATCCTTCGAAATGGTTGTTTTACCATCTTACCCGAACCCCTCTGCGGGGCGGCCTCTGGCTGGTCCTCCTGACTATGTCCCAACTAGTCTTCTTGACTCTATCCCAACCCAGTCTCGTCACCCTCTTCCCACCAAGACCCCATTCACCCACAAGAGACCAGACCACAAGGTCGACAGACCACCACTGAGAGATGAGCCAACCACAAAGGGAGACAACAAGTTGAGGCCTGGCCACAGTGCCCCCCCAGCTAATGCCAAGTTCCCTTCACCCACCGAAGCTGGGCGCCCTAGTCGTCTCCCTACCACTAATGTTGTCCACTTCACCTGCATACTCCGTCCCTCTTCTTTTCCTGGCAGAATCGGTGTTCAGACCAGCCAGCCTGAGGAAGATGCTTCTGCCAAATGCGATGGTCTCCTCGTCTTTCTCATTATACTCCTTCTGGGAGGCTTGTTTAGTGGATGTCTCCTTCTCATGCAGGGTTCAAAAAGCTTCTTGAGGCGTATTGGTCGAAGACATGGGTGGAAATGGGTCAAGAAATCCGACAGTGTAGATCTTGAGAATGCGATCTATCACTTGAAGGCTTATCTAGGCGAATTTGAAGAGCACCATCTCGTTTTGCTCCGGGAGGTCTTGGAAAATTATGAGGTCTTGGCAAATTATGGAGATTCTTCGTATGTTCGAGCTGACGAAAAGGCCGCTGAAGAGGGCCGTCTGGATTCAACCGACTGCTCACCTCTCCCTTACCCCCAGCCTGCTCGTATGGTCCTTTAACACTCCATTACCGTCTGGCCCGGAGAGCTATGCTCTGCTAGGGCCTACCCTATGAAATGCCCGTACCCGGCGGTTCGGGCGATTGGATCGTCTGGTCATCAGCTAGAAGAGGGTTTGCTTTCTTTGCTATGACTGGGTAAGCTTGGGAATAACTCTGCACAAACACTTGTCCATGGCTTGGTGATTGGAAGGAACAAGGCAGTCAAAAGTCTATGCTAGAGAATAGAAGTTAGAAGTGTGCGAGGACCAGAAAATAAAAGCTTTAGCAACTTAAACTCATCTTCTTATGAGAATTATCTTCAGTGAAGTAACTCAAATACCAACATTAACCTTGAGAGGCAACTCGGGTTATATAAGAGAATCAGACTCACATCCATGACAGCATCATTCCTTTCCCTCCTTTTCTATTACGCCTCGACTCGCATCCACGAAAAAACGCCTCTATTCTCAATCGAACTAGACATCATGGCTATGACCTTAGACACGGTAACGATATGGGTGTTTATACTCCTTATTGTCACGAGCGTCGTTTACTTTCTTTGCATTTGGCTGGCCTATGGCTGCAAATCGAAAAACCAGACTATGGATGAAGAGCAAGGAGACGTCGTGGTAAATTGGGAGGAAAACTATGAAAGCATTTTCGTCAATCCCCCCGAAGAGCCTATGCCGTCTTACACTTCAATTCCCCTTCGCGGATCTCGCGATACTGAGCTTCCGGAGTATAAACCTATTGATACCCCTCCGCCTTCCTATATCCCGGCATACAAGGCAAATTCAACGCGGCCATCGCGTGGATGAGGCATACAAGCCCATGATCTCACCGGACTTGGAGGCTTGCGCTTTGCTGTGAGTGATCAGACTTTGGAACTCTATCATTTCACTTCAGCCACATGCACCTCGAGTCAATAGAAGTCTCATGTTGTTGCTTACAAGCCTCAACCTGAACTCTCATCTCTTCCTCACCGAATCATTCGAATCCACGACATATATCATCAAGGTTATCCGCCGATACCTTCCCCCCCTTTTCTACCCAACTCAACTTTCGACTGGCTCATCACCAAACAACCTCACAGTCAATATTCGTTCAATCAAACATTCTGCCAATAGTATCTGATATACTGCAGCTAGAGAAAAACCTGATAACCCTCATCATTTATACCATTCCCCCCCTTATCACTTCACCAATCACGGGACGAAAAGAAGCCCAACATGGACTTCCCTATATATTATCAGTTTAACCAATTAAACGATGAACCTTCAGGATCAAATGATGAACCTTCAGGATTGTCCATCATTTGCATCGTTTCCTGGATTGTTGGCGTCATGGTTGCGGGTGGTTTTATCATCATGTTCGCCAAGTGTCTCATGGGTCGTCGATGTCCGCCATGTCCGCGTCCAACAACATCAGGACCTCCGAGGCAAGGCCCTCTATACCCTGAGCCTATACGCATTGCAACTCCGGGCCCTCCGCCTCCAGCTTCTCCGCCTCCCCCAGCATACGGTCGCGATCTTGAACAAGGAAGCATCAGCGAACCTGTCGATAGGACCACCAGTGAACATGCCGATAGAACCACCGAGGGCTCGAAAGTTGGTTACCAAACTCGCGTACCACCACCTCCGTATTTTCGACGATGCTGATACACATCTGTTGGACCATGACGCTACTCCTCAGATGTCGAGGGCTTACACCAGGCATTGCCTATGATGTAGTTTTATTTCGAAGAAACATACTATAAGTTGGGGGGTCGGGTAGATATTGGCCAAGTTGCAATTGACTTGATTCATGAGGTAGATGAGGGTCAGGAGACTAGACAAATCACTGTAATACTACTAGTCCAATGGATAAATTCAACACACAAAACTATGAACTGGTGACAGTTTTAGACTGCCTGTGAAATAATACTAAATATCCCAAACCTGGTCAAGTATCTACATCACTAGTGGGTGAGCTCTCATGCCCTCTTATACTCGTAGAACAAATCCAATAGCGTCTAATTGGAGCTTCGAAAATGAGTAGCTGATTTCTTTGAACATTGAATTGGTGACATCTATCCACAGAAGCGTAACATATACTACATAATTTCCAGCAAACGCTCAGCGCCAATTCCATTCCTCGTCTTCAAAAGGGTATTATAAACAGTAAACAACCAGATCACGCCTTGCCCACCCATCCTGAATTAATAAAGAAATCGAATATGCGCCCTCCCTTTTGCGAGTCCAATCTACAGATCTCTTTGGCCTGCTTCTTCTTCAACGTTCCATTTGTCTTGAGAGCTTCCTTGAGGATTTGCTCTTTGATCATGAGATATGGCTTGGGCTGCAGTCTGATGATTTCGCAAAGCTTGACCTCCTCTGGTGTGAGGAGGTGCAAGTCTGGTGCGGTGTCTTGGGTCATGGGCATTGGTTGTACACCGGAGATGGGTTGGGCCGTGTATCTCTGCTTAGGAGCTGCATGGCCATTTACTCCATTTACTCCGTTGACTCCATTGGTCACTCCGTTGACCTGGCCGTTCGTTTGACCATTGACTTGACCATCAGTATGACCATTTGTTAATGGCTTTACATCGCCATTGACTTCCGCAGCAGGCGTTGGTAGCAGTCGAGCAGGAAGTTCTGGGGCGATAAGAAGAGCAGATCCACTTGGTGGCTCGGGAGGAGGAGGTTGCTTAGACCTCTGCGCAGATGCCAGACGCTCGCGATCCATGGATCCCATGGGAATTGCCTTCTGAATCCTCGAAGCTTTCTCATTCTCGTACTTCTCGCCGCTTCGAAGGTCACCGATACGCATGTTCCGCCACTCTTGTAGCTGCGTAATGGCTTGTCGTAGGTTGAGTTCATCGAGAAGACCTTGATTGAGCTCCTCAAAATCCTGCTGGTTCATCATGCGGGCAAATGGTTTGGCTTTCTGCAGCAAATCTCTTTCTTCTTTGGTCCGCCTCTTCTCCAGCTTTGTGTTCTCTCTATATTCAAGAAGGTTGTGCTCAAAGATAACCTTCTTACGCTCCACACGTTGTGTCAGTCGAGCGTTGTATATGTCCATCACTGTAAGCTTGAGCTCCATTTCAGGTTCAAGCTCGCCTGTCCTGGGGTTCAATCCATCACCCGGATCGAACTGCATTAACTGGACAGCTTCTTCTGCCTCGTTTGCATATTCGGTCTCGAACTCCAAACGACCAGGCATGTATCCTTGAATCTCGTGACAGCTAGGAACACTAGCTGTTGGTTTTGTTTTAGGCTGTAGAGCGGGCGCGTTCTTAGCTGCATCTCGTCGCTCTTCTATTCTTCGCTTCTTGCGTGCCTGGAATTCTTCTCTGGGTATTTCGTTGGCCAATTCGCAATCGTGAGGGCTACAGCGTTCGGGTAGTGGAAAATGAGACGAATCGACGTAAGTCGATAAGTAGTGATCGCGAACCTCGTCCTTCTCGCGGAAGCCGCCAATATGATCTGCGATATCGGCCCATGAGCCGAGACCATATATTTCAGCGCCCTCGAGGAGGAGTAATTCTTCGTCGGCGCCCCATTCTCGATCAAAAATGGGGAACGAGTTTTGTTCAATCACACGAAAAGCGTGTGTCGCAGGGTTGTGAGCATTTCGTGATTCACCTTTGGCGAAACACGAGACGCAGAGATCGAAGTCACTGCAGTCGGAGTCGGCGCACCGGATGCGGACCTATGTCAACACCAACATGATTAGCAACTCCATCATGACATCGAATTGAGTTTAGCCGGTATATCTCCGAAGCGCGTCTTTACGGTTCCAACAAGCTTCAGGCAACAGGCAACACAGCAAAATGACCTACCGTAGATGTAATATCTGATGAGCACACATCGCAAACGTACTTAACACCACCTTCGCCACCTCTTGTGATTGTTTTCTTGCGTATCACACCCATATCGCCGGCTGCGATGTCGGGCCGGGAGGTTCGTCGTTACCCCCCCTGTCTAGAAGTAGCAGCGGGTTCGAGGCAGCGCAATGCGCGATGGAAGTGCAAACGAAGGTGTTTGGTGATGCGCGATTGTTGGGGACGATGACGCGACGCGAAATTCGATGGAAAACGTCGGTTTGAGGTGGTTGTTGATGGAATCGGTGATGGGTCGATTTGTCGAGGGGTGGATGTTGTTGATTATGGCGTCTACGCTTGCTCTGACAGGAGCTGGTCTGGGGCTTGAAGTGCACTGGACTTGAGCTTGCAGGGCGCGCGGATTAGGTTGTTTCGAATGGGGAGCCAGTAGCCGCTAGCAGCAACCCCATGCTCGAATCATCACAAGTCACGTGGAAGAATACTCCCCGGGCCGCATATCCCCGCTATGGGCAAGTGGGGATGGCAGAAACCTCCAAACTCGAGTCCTAAATAAGCGACAGAGACGTCTAGACAATGTCAGGATAGTTTAGGATAACCTAGGAACAATTTAGTTATACTATTTGACTACCTTTGTTTAGTTTCTCATCTAATGGAAGGCCCTAAGTCTTCTGACAGCGAGAGCCCGGTACGAGCGCGACGCCAACCCCCATTATTGAATCTCCACAGTCTGGAAGTGACAAACTCATGCTTCACTTCAAAGATGTATGAAGAGACGCTGAGTTCTGGGTGGTGAATTGTGATATAAGCTTTGAGCCACAAACTTCAACTGCAAATAACACATCTAGTTCAAAGTTTAGGCATTGCATAACAATGTCTACAGCATAAATGCATATACGAAGATTCGTCAACTGTATCAGCTCATTTAATCACTTACTACCTTACTCACGACTCTGACTCTAGATATATTTGGAATATGACAATGTCTTGGAGACTCTATTGCATGTTGTTTCGTCCCTCACTAATATTTCGTCGACCGCCCCGGCCACCTCCAAAGCGATTATCACCACCAGCAGACTCTCAGCTCAACGGCCGATACCCATCTTATGAGCAAATGCTTCGATTCTCATATGATCGTGCTGTTGCCCGCGATGCCGCTTGTAAGTCTTTCCCCTACTATAGCAAACCAGTAACTCAATCTAAGGTAGATGCCAAAAGGTCCTGGTTCTCAAAAATGTTACGACCGCCATCCAGACCATAAAACTTAGGGCTGTCATTCCAAGTGACAGTAAGACTCAGGTAGGTTGCCATAATTTTAGGGTTCTTTTTTATGAATTTATGTTGACATCCTTTGATAAGGTCTGAAGCTTTCTTACTCCTCGATGAGTGGTGTCCAAACTGTGGAGATTCAATATTGGGGGCATCTGGTTTGGGAAAATGACTCCCCCGAAAACACGGCCGAGAATATCACCGTTGAACCGCGCCATTCAGGATCCCCGGGGAGTCTTTGTTAGTTAGCTATTTATCTTGTATCCTCTATCGCTAGCCTCGGCTTCTAGCAGTAATAAATTAAAGCTGAACCCTTCTCTAAATATTCATTGACTCTCTTCAACCCCTCATTCACTTTAAATTGTCACCCCACTATCATCATGCCTGATCAAATTCTTGACGACATTTCTCACCGTCGATACAATCCCCTCACGGACTCATGGCTGCTTGTATCGCCTCATCGCACGAAGCGACCTTGGCAGTGAGTTTCTCATGCTTTAATCAAGAATCATCTGACATGAAATAGAGGCCAGCAAGAAGCTGCTGTCGCATCGAAGCTCCCGGAATATGACCCCAAAGTACGCTCATGACATCACATCATAACAACTCAATCCCCTGACAAAACCAGTGTTATCTCTGTCCCGGTAACCCACGAGCCGCTGGCGACCAAAATCCGAATTACGAAAAGACTTTTGCCTTTGTAAACGACTATAGCGCCGTTAAGCAAGAGCAGCCAGATTATGATGCGAACGCCTCATCCAATGACCTGGAATCTCTTCTACTTCAAGCTCAAGGTGTCAAGGGCGTGTGTTACGTGCTGACTTTCTCACCCAAGCACCATGTTACACTTGCAGACATGACAGCCGAGGAGATTGTTCCCGTCATTGAGCACTGGACTCGAATCTACGCCAACCATTTGACACCTTCAAACCCTCGGGCCGCTGAAGCTGAGAAGCTGACCATTTCTTTGCCAAAGGACGCTGCACCTTCTCCTGAGGATCAGTATAGATATATGCAGATCTTTGAGAACAAGGGCGCTGCTATGGGCTGTTCTAACCCTCATCCTCATTGTCAGGTCTGGACTACATCTACCATGCCCGAGGAACCTGGCAAGGAGCTCGTGCAAATGAGCGAGTACCGAGAGCAACACGGCGGCCGACACCTCCTAGGCGACTATGTCAAGCTTGAACTCGAAAAGCAAGAACGAGTTGTCTGGGAGAACGATGCCTTTGTGATTGTATGCCCCTGGTGGGCTGTATGGCCATTCGAGGTTCTTGTTCTTCCCAAGCGACACATCCGATCTCTTCTCGATTTCAAGCCCGAGGAGCGACTCCAATTTGCCGAAGCCATCCAAGAAGTCACCCGACGATACGATAATTTGTTTGAATGCAACTTTCCCTACAGTTCTGGCCTTCACCAGGCACCTCTTGACGGAACACCAGAGGAGTTGGAAAGCGCATATTTCCACATGCACTTCTACCCACCTCTGCTGCGTTCTGCCACGGTCAAGAAGTTCCTTGTTGGTTACGAGCTTTTGGCCGAGCCTCAACGTGATATCACTCCTGAGCAGGCCACAGTCCGTTTGAGGAATTGTGGAGGAGAGCTATATCGCAAGAATCTACAGGCATAGAGCCCGAGCATTAAAACATTGAAATCTAGACTTTTTATCTAACAACAAGTTGCCGTTATGCCGATTTCAAGGCATCTAGTATTTGCCTGCCATATGTATATTACATTCACCGCCACTCATCAATCTCACCATTTGTGGCCTGATTTAGTTGTACTCGACATAGTAGTCACGGACAAGAGGCATCCAGATAAGAGAGATGGAAGCCAAAGTGAAAGGGAAGTACTGAGGGAGACCAAAAGTCATGGTCTTGAAAACGAAGAGCTCACTGGCAAAATGTCCCAAGGCGACAATGTAAGTCCAGTAAGCAATGGTGTAAACGGGACCAATGTGGAGGTTATAAGCTGCGTAGCATCGAACGACGCAAGTGATAAGAGTCCATGTACCGAAAAGTCTTCCGGCAAGGGGAGTAAGCTGATCGGTAGCCTTGGGGTCGTTCTGCGCAGGAACTAGCTTGTTGATCTGATCCTCTGGCTCGAACTTGTCGGTCTTGGGAGGAAGCTTGGGGTTGCGGACGAATTTGCCGTTGTAGACTCGTCGGGAGAAGTGTAGGGTTGTATACGTCTGCAGCGAGTTTCCGATCGAAATGATGGACAGCTAGTTAGAGCGAGTGGTCAGCATCTTACTTGGTTCTTGGGTGTAGGGGCAGTGGCTCTTACGATGACCATGTAGTAGGGTAGAACACCCTTTGCTTCGGGGAGGATAGACTTGATGACATCCATGTTGAAGAAATCGACGATAAGTTGAATTGAATAAGCGGGAATTGGAGAATCTCAACAACTATTATTGCAGTGGTTGCATTGAAGTTGTAGAAGTAAAATGGCGGGTTGAGATTGGTGTAAGACGAGCTGGATGGTCTGTTTCTGGTGGGAGAGGGACCTGTAATCGGGGACCAAAGACCGGAGAAGCTTGGACCAACTCAACAACGTCAGGGGTAATACCACCTAAAAAATCAATTCAATTAATTGTCCGGGCCTGACAGCCAAGACCCAACTCAAGAGCCGAGGGGCATCCATCTGTAGTGTACTTATCTTGTGATTGTCGCCTTTTCTTGCTTTCTTCTTCCTCCTCCTCTCATACAGGCAGCTTATTTTTGTTGCCCTCTTCAAATATGGACGCCATTACAAACTTCCTCCATAATGTACCGCAGCCTCTTCAGTGGGGTCTGGCTGGTATTGGTGCTCTCTTCTTGGGATCCAAGATTCTGAGCTATCTCCAGCTTGTCCTCAGCGCTTTCGTGCTTGGAGGCACCAACGTATGTGCTTCTGCAACCCCCAATTGAGCGCTACTAATGATTATACTTATAGCTACGCAAGTACGGAAAGCCTGGCACTTGGGCAGTCATCACCGGTGCCTCTGATGGCCTCGGCAAAGAATATGCTCTGCAGCTTGCTGCCAAAGGCTTCAACCTCGTCCTCGTTTCCCGAACGCTCTCCAAGCTCGAGAGCCTCTCCGCCGAGATCCAACAGAAGTATCCTGGAAAGGGTCTGCAAGTCAAGGTGCTTGACATGGACTTCTCCCAGAACAACGATGCCGACTACGAGCGTTTGAGCGAGCTGATTTCTGGTCTTGATGTTGGTATTCTCATCAACAACGTTGGCCAGAGTCACAGCATCCCCGTATCTTTCCTCGAGACCACCAAGGAGGAGCTTCAGAACATTGTCACCATCAACTGCATCGGTACTCTCCGAGTTACTCAGGTCGTCGCTCCTATTCTGAAGCAGCGAAAGCGCGGCCTTATCCTCACCATGGGATCTTTCGGTGGCTGGACTCCTACTCCTCTCTTGGCGACATACTCTGGTAGCAAGGCTTTCCTCCAGCAGTGGAGCAACGCTCTCTCTGCTGAGCTTGCTGACCACAATGTCGATGTCTACCTTGTCCTGAGCCACCTTGTCACCACTGCCATGAGCAAGGTCCGCCGCCCTAGTCTTCTTGTCCCCAACGCTCGCAACTTTGTCAAGGCTACTCTTGGCAAGATTGGACTCGGCGGTTACCAGACTGCTCCCAACACTTATACCCCTTGGTGGAGCCATGCTTTCATGCTTTGGTTCATTGAGAACATCCCTGGCGCCAATGGTCCTATCACCATTTTCTTCAACAAGAGGATGCACGAGGATATTCGACGCCGAGCTCTCCGCAAGGCTGCCCGCGATGCTAAGAAGCAGTAAATGAAGGGTGAAAATAGGAGAAAAGTAGTAAGAAGCAAGGGGATACTCGGAACATAATGGAAAAGGAGGAATGTAACCGCTGTGGAGGTCAACTCAGCTGTCATGAGAGATAGTGGTATGACAACCGTAATGTACGACAAATTATGCAACCGCCTCAGAGCCTATGAAGTAATGGATGAGTAACCTCAGACATTCCTTCATGCTTGCCGTGCATATATGGCAACGTTGGCTTGCAGGACAAAGAAACCTGTGCATTGTGCTACCTGAGCTACCTATGTTTGCCCAGCAACAAATTAATATATTCTGGTGTGGATTTGTCTACATAGAGCAGAGAGGTGGATTCAAAGAACCCGTGCTCACAGGCCAGTACATCTTGATCACAGAGTTGGTCGTTGGATCAGTATATGTAAATATAATTAATAAGTAAACAATTGCATTGTCTCCCGCTTAATTAATTTTTATAAGATTTATTCCCAGTGGTTTTGAGCTTTCATGACGCGTGGTTACTCTGCTCTCAGCCTTGCACCAAAACGGTCCTAGCGCCACGCCCCAGTCGCGAAAAATCCGTGCTCCATATCCAGCCTCCCCAAGCTCTCGTCAAATTGTTTATCACCTTCAAAGCGTACTTGTCTCGCTATAGACTCTATCTCAAACCCGACGACGACGCGACGAAAGCGAAAACCCCCCACGAGGTTTACCACGCGATTACGAGGGATTGGGATACTGATCGCAATTCCATCCACGCGCCTTGAGTCCCGTCGCTTTTGATGACCCGCGATCTGCCTACAGCGGTATAGCAACGAAACTGGTGAAGCTACGCAGGCCCGCCAAGGGCTTCGATATTACTGCCCATAATGTCGTTTCCACAAACAACTCCGGTCCGGCCAGTTCCAGGCGCCTTCTTGAATACGCCGGCCGTCGCCTCGAGGTTTCAGTCGGGCTCTGATTCTGTGCGCCGACAGCTCTTCACCGGCAACGATAGCAACCAGGCCGTCTCGCATAAGAGCTCGGCGCCTGTCTCGTCATCGCGAAGTGTCGCAGCGACTGCGCCATCTGCACCAAGGACAACTAGCAGCGATAACCTGATTGTCCCTAGTGCGCTGCCACCTCTTCGAACCGAAAATGTCCCCCCCGTTGTCAAGGCGGCCAGGGCCATCAACGCCTGTCTCCAGTCTGATGGCCGGTATCCCGACTTGGATTCATACTGTCGACGTAGGTTACAAGAGCTTGGATGCGAAGGACTCAGCTAACAAAGATCAGAGGGCGCGTCGTCCGACTACGACCTTGAAAATACCGATTCTGCGATGGCCCCCTTCCACAAAACTCAGATGTACCCCATTCCGAATCAAGTCTTCGACCATTACAATGCTGGCGAACTTCAGACTCTGATGGGACTCTTTGCCGAGATCAACCACGCCTGGGTCGTTATTGATAACTCGCTGTTTCTATGGGACTACACACACCCTGACCCCGAGCTGATTGGGTTCGAGGACCAACCGCATACTATCCAAGCCGTCGCGCTTGTGCCTCCTAAACCAGGCATTTTCGTCAACACCATCACACACATTCTCGTCGTTGCGACTTCTTCGGACATTGTTTTGCTAGGTGTCTCCGCCACCGCTACCCCTTCAGGCTCAAAGACAGTATCTCTTTACCAAACGAAAATGCAGCTTCCTCTTCGTGGTACCGACGTCCGTGTTATCACTGGATCTGCCAACGGCCGAATCTTTTTTGGAGGAAGCAACGACATCGACATTAATGAACTTTACTATCAATCTGAGGAGAAGTGGTTTTCAAATAGGTGCGGTAAGATCAACCATACGAATCCTGGCTGGTCCTCAGTTGTCACACTGCAAGGTGGATTCTGGTCTCACAAGTCTCCCGAACATCTTGTTGATATCGTGATCGACGATTCGAGAAACCTCATGTATACTCTCTCGAGCCGATCGACCATTCGAACCTACCATATGGAAAGCCCCGACCGACTGAATAAGGTTATTGAGAAGGAGAAGCTCCACTGTCTTCGCGACATTGGCCACATGATCAACCAATCTAGGTTGTTGAGTGACCAAGTGAGCATTGTCTCGATCAGCCCTATCTCTAAGCAGGAAGCGGCTAAGCTTCACCTGATGGCTCTGACAAACACTGGATGCCGTCTATTCTTCAGTGCGACCAGTGCTGCATCCTACATTTACGGTTCCTCGACAAACCTGGCACCCCAAAGTATGCAGGTCCAGTTCATCAAGTTTCCTCCTGGGCAAACCTCTCGTCGGTCTACTTACCCTGGGGGCGAGTCGATCACTGATTTTGAATCCACCTCGCTGTCTTACAGCCGACAAGGTGCCCGATTTGCCCCTGGATATTTCTTGGATTTTGTGAGCAAAGAATCTAACCCCAACGAGGATACCCTCTTTGTTTCTGGACCTGAGACGGGACGTCTTAAGAATACGTCCCCGACATCTCCTTTCAAATACCATGAATCTGCCAGCTGGATTGACATTGGCAGCCGAGCTGAAGCTGTTGGATTAATCACAAAGCCGTTCGCAGCGGCACCACAACCACTTGGCTTCGGTAATGAGTTGGCTGTGCAATTCGACGATGCGCCTAGCGAGTTTGCAATTCTTACCAACACTGGTGTACACATCGTTCGACGAAGGCGTTTTGTGGATATCTTCGCTTCTGCTATTCGAGGTGCTGTTGGAGACGAGGGGTTGGAACTGGTCTGCCGTCGCTTTATTAATAATTATGGTCGCGTGGAGACTGTTACTACCGCTCTGGCTGTTGCTTGTGGTCACGGAGGTGACTCTAAACCTGGCGCAGCTCGTGCTATTGACCAAGCAACTGAAGATCGAGCACGATCCGTCTTTGTCGACTTTGGTGGACAGCCTACGATGGCTGAAACCGACAGCTCATCCCTTACAACCGACTCCATTAACCTCTCTTCTCGACATGACGCTCTAGCTCTGTATCTTTCCCGACTGGTACGACAGTTGTGGAAGTCAGTAGTCATTGCTCCTGGTGTTTCTGCTAACGGTGGAATCACCATTGGTTCCACAATTCCCCTTTCCAAATTGAATACTGTTCAGGAGAACCTGGAGCGCCTAAGGAGGTTCCTTGATACCAACCGTGGCCTTATTCAAGGCTTGTCTGGTCCGTCTGATCTCCAGCATGTGTCTAGTCGCCAGGAGGAAGTTGCCCTTCAGGCCGAACATCAAGCTCTTCATGCACTTCAGAAGTTGATGGAGAGCATTTCGGAGGGTATCTCATTCGTGCTTATGCTATTCGATGAGCGAGTTGCTGATATCTACACCCGCCTCGATGCCACAGCTCAACAACAACTCAAGGAGCTGACATACGAGAAGCTCTTTTCACAAACTGATGGCAAGGACCTTGCCAAGCTGCTTGTTAAGGCCATTGTTAACCGCAATATCGAGAGTGGCTCCAATGTTGAAACTGTTGCTGACGCCCTTCGAAGGAGATGTGGCAGCTTCTGTAGCCCAGATGATGTCGTTACTTTCAAGGCCCAGGAACAGCTTAAGCGGGCTTCTGACCAACCTCTCCTGACAAACCAGTCGCGAAGCTTACTCCATGAGAGCTTGAGGCTCTTTGAGAAGGTCGCTGGTAGCCTCACTTTTGCCAACCTTCAGAGTGCTGTGGAACAGTATATCGCCCTCAAGTACTATGCCGGTGCTATCCAGCTGTGCCTTGTGGTCGCCCGCGAGAAGGACAGGGGTAACACAGCTCTGTCTTGGGTTAACGACGGCAAGCCCTCTGGAGACCCTCGTGCCAATGCTTTCAATGATCGCAAGCGTTGTTACGACATGATCCATGACGTTCTGAGTCACTTGGACGCTGCATCAAGCAGTGAGCCTGAAATGGTCGATGGCAGGCTGACATTGATTGCTACCAAAAGGCTTGAGGCCTACGAGGTGGTGAACGGGTCGGATGACGAGGTGTTCCACTTTGACCTTTATGAATGGTACATCCAACAAGGCTGGACAGATCGAATTCTGGCTATCGACTCACCCCATGTTATTACTTTCCTTCAGCGACTTGCTGGCACAAACATCGAGCATGCTGACCTGCTCTGTCGGTTCTACACCAACCGAAGTCGATTCTTTGATGCAGCCGAGGTGCAGGCGGAGCTTGCCAACTCCGACTTCCCCATACGTATCAAGGATCGAATCAGATTGCTCAGCTTGGCCAAGGCGAATGCCAACGTTTCAACGACTGGTGTTAGCCGACAGCAACAGCAGCTGCTGAACCACAGTGTCACAGAGCTGCTTGAGATTGCTCACATCCAGGATGATCTCCTGGAACGTTTGAGAGCTGACGACCGTATCGACCCTGAGAGGGCCCTCGAGATTGAGGAAGCTCTCAAGGGCAAGATCCAGGGACTCTCCGAGGTAGGTTTCAACTGTTCTCTCTTAGCCAATGACAAATACTCACATGCTGCAGCTCTTCAACGACTATGCCGACCAAGCCGGTTACTACGACCTTTGCCTGCTCATCTACCATGTTGCTGATTACCGCAACCATATGACCATTTCGGGTACATGGAGCAACCTGATTCAACAGACACACGATGAGGTCATGTCTCGCCTAGAGAACTCAGAACCAGGAATGCCATCGCCCCCATTGCCTTACGAGTCTGTGACCAGCAAGATCCAAAACATCGCCCACCGCACATCCCTTGACAGCTTCATCTTTCCTATTCAAGACCTACTTCCTGAGCTCTGCCGTTACGCAGTGGCTTACCAACAAGATGCCACCATTGGCGCTGATCCTACCTGGCCTGTCCAACTATTCCTGACGTTGGGCGTTTCCCATGACATGATTGTCCGCGTTCTGGAGGGTGTTTTCGATAGTCAAGACTATGGCTTCAGTGGATCAGTGCGAAACCGCATGATTGACCTTATCGTTTATGTGGTCAACGACTGGGTGGCTGAAGCCCGTCGACGTGGAGGTGCCGGAAAGGGTGGTGCCATTGGCCCCTCTGTAGCCGACCTCCTCAAGAGATGCGACGCCGCCCTGCCACCACCAGGACATGGAAACAACGCTGGCGGTGCAGACCTTGCTGATGTCAGGCGAGTTCTCAAGCTGCTGAAGAGAGAGGTGGATGGATTGTCACAACGGGTTCCGACGGGAAGCCTCAGATTTGCATAGGTAGCGAGCTGAGAATGGATGGAAAGAGAAGCAAGCATCAGTCAAGTTAGAGTCTAGAGAATTGGGAAGCTTTGAGTAGTTGGTAGTTGGGGGTGCGCGGCCAGGCCACATGTTTTTGTCAAGGATGATGGATATGCTATGCTATAGGCGCCAATTGTCATGAGGGTGCGTTGTACTGTACAGGTCCAAAGGGTTTTTTCTCAGTTTTTTACACATGTAATTATTAAACAAGACATGGGGGGTTTGATAAAAAACGGCGCCCCTTTGAAAAGAATGGAAAGAAATGCAACAGCGAAGAGATATGTTTACCTACCTACCTCTATCAGGTTGCGTCTCGTTAACAGAGCGGTGTCGCCGACACCCAGTGATATTGTCTAGTGATATCCTACTCGATAGTGATTCAGCATGGGTGTACAGTAGCACAAGGCAACGGCAGTGTATGCAGCGCTACGTTGACTCTGCAATGCCGCTCGCCCTGTATAGTGAGACTTGGAGGCGGTGGGAGGTGGTATTGGTGTGAGGCCTGCATGGTTGTTCGCCTCACTTTGGCGAGAGGACCAGGGCGAAGGGTAACATGCCACGCTTGAAAGCGAGTCGTAGCAAAAGGGCCTCACTGCGTTTGGAGCGGGCTTGGGGAATTGTTTTGGGGGGCGAGGGAATTTGGATATATAAGATTGAGAGGTTGTGGTGTTGTCAAGGCAGACTTCGACAATCTTTTGTTTCTTTGTATGGGGAGCAGTATTTTATAAAGCAGCTCTCGAACGCCAAACAACATATTTCCTGTGTATCACATCTCGTCTCGACGACTTGATGCTTACAACCTCGAATTCACTATGACTTGAAACACTCAACGACTTCTTTCCTTTCCTCTATCCAGGAGCTGGTCTCCTACAAACCACAACGCAATGAATCATTAACAATGATATCAAATACGTTTCACCACGCTCCAAGCGTGAGTCTTTAACCCAGAACAAGCAATCATAATACATAAAAAATACACGAAAACTGCTTCGCTGGGTACCACGTTCCAGACCAACCGTTCGCGAGAAACCTTCAACTACACAAACCTCGCTTGGGTTGGTCGGCCATACTACCGATGTCGGGGTATGGTTCACAAAAAGAAAAGGGGAGAACATTCTGTATTTCAGTCCAGGGCGGGGATGAAGATACTCGATGGGGGAGGTCATTCTTTATAGATATTCTGGGGAGTGCGATAACTAGAAGGGCTAGATGGGGGTGGAGGGCAAAAGCGGTCATTTTAATGTATTCTAGAAGATACAGCGTCGTTCGTTTTGTATACATTGAATAATGTATTATATAAAAAGTGTATTAGAGGGTGGCTACTTTGTTAAGTTGTTCTTCTCAACTGTCACAATACTATTTATTATGATACTAGCCTGTCACTGAAACTCTGCAATTGTTTTACCATTGACTAACTAATGGAAAACTAATCTACTTCTTATTCCTAGTCGTCAAGTAGTCGTGAGTTTTGGAAGCTCTGATAAATAAGAAAGACCAAGCCTCTGTTCCTCTCAGGATGCTCATCAATCTCAGACTGAGCTACTCAACTCTCCCAGTCATACAAATCACCTTAAACTCAATATCCCATCCCTTGCCCTCATGCTTCTCCACCAAATGCTTCCTCAACAACTCCTTAACCTCCTCCAGCGAATGCTCCCTCTGCACATCCTCACTCCACCAAGTCTTCATCAACCAACCCAACATCATACCAAACTGCAAAATATAATCCTCCGCACTTTCAATAGTGTAACTGTCATCATGAGCAGTCACTTTCACATCTTGAAACCCTTCTTTCTTTAGATGTTCTTCGATCCATGCGGGGTTTGCCCAGTCGCCTTGGTCGTGCATTTGCATCTTCATGACTTCGGGCAGTTTGGCTTCAAAGGGGAATGAAGCGAATGCTGTGCGTATGTCGGGGAGCCAGAATGTGTTGTCTTTGTGGAACGTTGTTGCACCGAAGATGCCTCCTGATTTGAGGATGTGTTTGGCGTCTGGACATGTTAGTTCTGCTATGAGGAGTTCATGAAGGATACTTACCAGCTAGGACAGCATTTGGATCAGGGATAACATGAAGTGCAAGGCCAAGACCAACATGCGTGAAAGAATTCTCGGGGAGTCCAGTGTTCTGTATATCTTGTTAGTGTCTGGTTATCTCTTAGTGTAAGTCAACTCACCGTCGCATCCAGCTTCTTAACCTCCGTGTTAACCCACCCTTCCGTATCGAGTCTCTTCTTAGCCACACTGATAATACCGTCCGAAGCATCAGCACATAAAAACGTGCTCTTGTCGAGTACATCTCTAGGCAAAACTTGCTGGACCGCATGCGTCAAGACACCACTTCCACAAGCATTATCCAGAAACTTCACAGGTATTGAAGTCTTTTCAGATATACCCATTTGTGTAGGGAGAGGCCTTATTAGGTGTGGCATCATGGTTTTTGAAGCGTACAGCATCTGAGCTTCCAAGGTAGCGCTGTCATAGTGCTCTCTGAGAGTCTTGAGGGCGTTTGCGGTGTCTGAGGAAGTCATTTTGATGAAGTGAGAAGTTGTTTTTATAATTGGTCGTAGTAAGCTAATCATGAATTCTGTTTGAGTTCTTGTTGTTAGTATGTTTAGTTCGTGATGGTTTATATATAAGTCTGTTGGGAAGTTTCCGAAAAGTCACCGCTGGACGGAGACTAACTCGGAGCCTTCATCTGGGTATTCCCAGGGGATAATCATATTTATGATGAGACCTGTAAAATGAGAATACATTATCGCATGGACAATTGGTCTATAGTGACTGTTGAGTGCGAATTGAATAGTCTGTTGTCGTTGCTATAAAAACTCCTACTGTCTTCGTCGTTCAGAGTGACTACGGGTCTCGTGTCTGCAGACGTTTCCACCAATTCCTTACCTAAGTCCCCAATCCATACTCAGAAAAAGATTGCTGTCTCACTGACTCTAATTCAATGTTCAAGTATGTAAAGTATTTAATAAAGTTCAGTATAAATGCTTCCCTTTCTTGGCGCTGGAATGGAATGACACGTGATACACTGTCGAGTCGAGTCCAGGGTGGCATCTTATCTCCACATAGTTAGCATCAAGCCAGCTTCAACTTAGCCCTCCAAAGCTCGCCAAACAGACTTTCTTGATCGCCATGTCATGATCTTGATGCTTGATATAAACGCTTCAAGTCGCCGAATAAACGAGGGTGGTTTCTCATAAACCACTTCTTTGCGCCCTCGGATCACACCGCTATCATGATCGCTCCCATCGCCTGGGCCGTCGTCGCCCTGGGCGCATTAACGCCCCTCGTCACAGCGAATCCAGAAGATGGCCTTCCCTCATATCACTACGGCGCCCCCATTCCCGTAGAATGCATGAACCGTAACTCGTGCGTATCATCACCCAATTGAAGCTACATCTCTAATGAGACGCAGAGAAACTGGCGAGCATGTCGAAAACGAAAAGCACGAAATCGAATGGAAACCTTTTCCCATCTGTAACGAAACCGGCCGCTCTCTTGAGTTCAACTACGGCACAGAAGGCGAAGTGAACTGCACGATAGCCATGATCGACGACCCTTTCTTCCACCTCCTCGAATTCTACATCCACTCCGATGCACCTCTATCATGTCGTATCCCTGCGCGTCCAGCGGCCGAAGTCGAAGTCGTTGGCGAGAAGGTCCCCGAGCGCGAATACGTCCCTCTTGTTTTCGCACTCGCGGGCACATTACAGCTTAGCCATATACATATCAGCACGCATATGAACGTGTTACTACATAGCACACCAAAGCATCATACTCATGTTCATGACAGTGGTGTTTTGGATTCAGCGATTGCGTATAGTACCAGTCCTCTTCATCATTTACAGGGCTCGCATACACGAAAATTGGTCATTGGCGATCCATTACCGTTGAGCCTGTCCGTGCGATGGTTTCCTACACCGGCGCTGCCCAAGACAGAAGGAAAGGTAGAATGGCAGGGCCTAGGTGGTCATATTTACGCGAGCACTGTGTTCTACAGTCTCGTGTCCTTTGGCGCTGGAGTGTTGTGTGCTACTATGTACACTCTTGGTGTGATTCTGCCCAGAAGGCTCAAGGGACGAGCTCTTGGGGGTGCGACACCTTTGGGATATGGATGGGGATACTCGAAGCAGAATAAGAGAATGGACTGAGGTCCAGGTTTTTATGTACAGTGCATTTATGGAGTCAGGGATGGATATGGGATTCTTGCAATGTAGAACAGTAATGTGAAAAGCCGGAGGCAACAGTCCACACCGATTATTTGCCATACAAGTGCCGTTTCGTGATTGTGTTCTCTACTGTGTCTTGGGCTTGATATCAGTGCTCACACGGCGTAACAGTCGTATGTACATATCAACAGCCATAGCACCAGCTTATCTCGTTAGTAAACATCTCAACAAACGGACGAGAACTTACGAATAAGCGCATAAGGGAAATACGTCCCCCAGACCAAGTTCCTCTTATGCTCCTCGCTCACCAACTCAGGACCCATCTCCAACAGCTCAGCAACACAAGCCACAGAGCTCATAGCAGTCAAGCAACCATATGCCAGACCAGCGAGTTCAACAGGTCCAGACGAAGGCTTCTTTGCAGCGAGGTTCCGCACGATGTAAATAGCCAGAGGGAATTGGACAAAGATCTCAATGAAGAACATGCTGCGGAACCAGGCGCCGTGGAACTTGTCCCCGAAGAAGGGGTCTCCTGAAAAGGAGAGGTACTGTTCTTTGACGTTGGCTAGAAAGTGGAGAGGGGCATTGGGTGCAGAATAGATTGAATCAGGGTAGAATTCAGTGAATTCGAGACCTGGGTTTGTTAGTGAGAGCTTTGGTTTGAGGTGAGGGATACGGACAGATCATGCCGATGAGTTGGAGTGAGATTATGACCAGATATACCCAGTCGCGAGCTGCTTTTTGTGACATTTTGTAAATGAGAACTGATAAAAGAACAAACAATACGGTATAAAATGGCAATTGGGACGAGATTATAGTGTTTTTTGTGTCAATGACTTCTGGCTTTTGGTGCAAGAATGTCGAAGGGGAAGCTTGGTTGGGAAATGAAACATAATTCGGCGCTGGACCCTTGTTTCGTCCGGGCACATCCGGCCGCAGGTGCCGTCACCAATGAACAGTATAACATGGGCATAAAACAGACTTTGCACGGCAGTTGATATTGATCATTATTATCATTCCAATTAGTGTTCTCAGGTATCATTAAGTACTAATACACGCTACAAGTCAAATCACACAGCGCGTCAATCGCGCTATTGAGCCACAACAGTAGCAAGAGACTTATCAAAAGCCTCCATATCAAAGCCCGTCAACAAATCCGCCCAAAATTCATCGTCAAACTGAAGATTAGTCGCCCAGTCTGGATTGACCTGCAATGCACTCGAGCTCTCTACCGCAGTCTGCGGTTGCGGTACCAATAACTGCTGTTCCTCTTCCGGAATCTTTGACAAATACCACTGTCGAATCCATCTGACTTTGAAGCACGACTTGAGAAATACACTGCTCCCATCCTCCATGACCCTGCGTCTCCTATTTAGCCTTTGCGCCTCTTCATCAGCTTGAGCGAATTGATCGCTTAATCGCTGGAGAATATCCTGGAATTGAAGGCGTCGACGGGCGGCTTTTGGATCCCAGTCTATAGAGTTTTCGGCCATGATTAGGCGTGATGCTGTGACTGTTACGAAGGCGAGGACGCATGATACTGTTACAGGGAGGATAGAGATCTTTTCGGGGGGCAGCGTGACGTGGTTTTCGAGGGTGTTTTGGATGGCCTCGAGGCATTTCCAGAGATATTCGGTGCGGAGAAAGGGCTCGGTTGGGGAGGTGTCGGCGGATATGAGACTTGAGGGTTTCATGGTGAGGATTGGCTCGTAGAGACGGACGAGGATGGAGTTGTAGTGGGCTCTGAAGCCAGCTGTGATAGTTAGCTTTGGTGCAGTGATTAAGTCGGGAGACGTACGTATTTGCTTCACGATTTCAGGCTGTAGTTTAAAGTAGTTCTCCAATTCGCGATGGACGGTGTCAAGAGCCATGGCGGTTACGGCGTGGAATGTTGCAGGTGTAGGATCGAAGGGGTCGATGGATGGTATGACGCTGAATCCCCGATCGGCCAAGTGTTGCATCCGAACGAGAGAGACAAGATATATATCCGATTCAAACTCTCGTGCTTCGGCGAGGTTATCGCAGCAGGAAGCGAGATGTGTGTTCCAGTGGAAGATTGTACTCTTTCTGAAGTACGGGCTTAGTCTGGTCTTGTTAGCTGCGCTTCAGTAATTAGAGGGCATGTTGACCTACAGATTTGTGATGTGGTATACACCAAGAACTGCACGTTTCTCGGTTGCTGTCTGATGAGCCTTAATCTTGAGCGGGTGTTTGCTCATTGACGTCCATGCGTCGCCAAGCAGCGTCTTTGGTCCTCCCAGAAAGTGTCCTGCGTGCTTGTCAAGCCGTAGGTCAATGACTAGACCTATAGCCATTTGTATAATGTTTGTGACTTGAAGCTCTCCATAAAAGTGAAAGTCATTCCTAGCCAGTCAGCACAAGCATTTACACCTCAGAGGATTGACTTACCATGCTAGATAGATCAGCATCGCTTGTAATATGTCAATAGACTTCTCCTGCCTCACAACAAGATGCTCAGCAAGATATCTCCTAAACCACGCCTTAAACTCCATCTGGACTTTATCATTCAGCGGTGAAACAACCGCCAAGATCGTCCAGAACATGACTCTCGACTTAACATACAGTTCCGAAGCACACATTGAACTCGGCACAGGAACAAAGGGAAAATGCGGCACGTAGTCCCTGCGGTATACATCAAGACGTTCAGAAGCTTCTTGCTGCGAGACGCGAAAGCCAAGAAATAGTTCAACGTCTGTGCTGAAGCGGACGCTGTCGTCGGGGATTTGGTTGGTGAAGGGGGTTTCCTGGGTGTGAGGTTGACATGGAGCGTGGGATTGGACTTCTTGGGGACTTTCTGGTGTTAGAGGGGAGAGGCCTTTGCGCTGGTTTGCGGAGAGGAGAGAGACGATGCCGTCGATCTTCTTTTCTAATTGAGCGACTCGTCTATAAAAGTCAGTCAAGTTTATATAAGTCAATGAAGAACTTACGTTGACTTGCCGCGTTTTCGTCGCTGTGTAATTTCCGGTACCTGACAATCAAGCTTCATCCTCAAGCATCTACACCAACAATTAGCTAACATTCCTCATCCATATTTTATATCATACCTTGAACACGTCTTTTCGACACGGCCAGAACCAGAACTCGGCCACTGACACTTCATCTTCAACCTCGCGCAATTCGTACAAGCCCTCGTCTTGTGCGCCACATCCTGGCGATCATGATCCTGACTGATGAGGCAATCATCCATCGTTTTTAATTCGAAGAACTCATTCAAGGATACCAAAAGTTAATAAACGAAGATGAAAAGTGTAAATTGAATGGCAAGAGATGAGGCTCAGTGTGATTTACTGATGCGCCGGAGGTAAAGATGGTAAATCGGCCGTTAATCCCGGGTTTCGGGGGCTTTTATAACG
Source organism: Fusarium xylarioides (assembly GCA_013183765.1). Lineage (NCBI taxonomy): Eukaryota > Fungi > Ascomycota > Sordariomycetes > Hypocreales > Nectriaceae > Fusarium > Fusarium xylarioides. The sequence goes on along the minus strand of SRZU01000001.1, from coordinate 1,054,815 downwards.
CCCGGTCATACGCGTGTTGCTGTTCCAGGGAGGATTTAGTGCCTTCTTTGGGTGTGATATCGGGGAACGGGGGGCTTTTTAAGGGCCGATGGTCCGGTTGACGACAGATCGTAAGACATATCCCATGGAGATTGCATGAGAGCAACAAACCAGACTCGTAAGAATAATTGCAATGAAATTTGTCTGACTGTATTCTTCCGAATTATTTGAAATCATGTACATTAACTGAAGCGAAGCAGGATATGACTATAAACGTTGCGCTGCCGAGTATCAGTGCTCGGAGTTGAAGAACTGAAGATCCCGATGTTTCTTGTGGACGGCGTAAGTGCTTACATCGAAGTTAGGTGTCCCCAAATATTACTCTCATTTAATTCAGGCTCATAAATACATCCAAGGCGTTTTATTTGTGACTCCGGTAATCGCGATGTTAATTAATCTATGACCAGCATACTCTCGATCATGGTTATTCAAGTCAAGTTCCTATGATGAGTACCTTACAGAACACACGGCCAATATCATAAAAACCAGTCGATAAATACTTTATATAATAACTGCAATCTCTGCCAGTATTCATCTGTGATCTGTAGTGGGTAAGGTATGTCAGAACGGCCAAAACTTGAACCGTCTTACAGTAACTAGTGAACTTATGCATCTCTACGACAAACGGTCATGTTTTAAGAAGTTTAAATTGATTGGTGGTAACTGTAGGGTATTAATCGCTCTGATTCACTGTAAGTGAAGGGAACAACGACATAGATTGGCTGTATTATGGCAGATGAAGATGGGCTAGTCCTCACTGTCCGAACGAACATCATTTTGATATAGCATCAAGTCACAGTCATGATATCACATTTGCAAGAACAAAGAACAAATTAGGACAGGCGAATCAATTCCCAACTAAACTACAAGTAACAAGACCTGTCAAAGTCAACAAAGAAAATCCAGATCCAAAGACTGTCTCAATATTCGTCGCTCGCAGAGGAAAACCTGGCTGTCTAGGCAGATCAGGATAATCTCCAATTCCGCACTGAGATACCCAGTATCTTCCTCTTCCACCAACTCCCTACTTCTTCTTCTTCTTCTCCTTCGCCGGGAAACTCTGATTCCCCGGCTGGCGGTGTCATATAGACACCTGGCTGCAGCCCACCGTCGTCTTTTTTTGTGTTTTCATCTTTTAATCTTTTTTTTTTTGTGTTTTGTTAGTTTTATAAGGGGATGGGGGGACGATTAAACTGTTAGAATCCTGGATTCTACATGTCTAGCCCGGGGAAGGGGGAACTTACTTCTCCTTCTCTGCCTCCTTCTCCTCCTCGTCCTTCTGCTCGCTCTGCTCATCTTTCTGCTCCTCAATCTCCTTCTCCTTCTCCTCATCGGCCGTCTTACACTCCTTGGCCTCGTCCTCCTCGTCATCTAGGTACATGCCGAGGAAAGGGGCGACCTCCGACTGCATTCGGAGAGTGCTTCGGCGGTTGGCCCGCTTCTGCTTTCGAGATACCGAAGTCTCGGCGCTGCGATCGACTGGCTCGTTAGCAAAGTTGCCCATGGTGGCAGAGCTACGGCGGCGAGAACCGGTAGTGTCCACGGTGTTAGCGGTGTTGTTGTCCTGAGGAGACATCTTGATGGTGGTAGTATGTGTGATTTGTGAATTGCGAAGAATGGTAGTTGTTGTGAGAAGTGTCTGGATGTGAGTGTGGTGTGGAAGTTGGTGATTGAGGAGGGATGGAGGCGAAGGGTTGACTGTATATATATGTTTTCTGGATGAGGTGAGTGCCATGAAGTGTATATAGATGTTCAACTGAAATGGAGCTGTTATTCATTTGATCTGGTGCGCTGTATAACTTATCTCATCTGGTCTGATGAACTGACGGAGAGAAGATAGTGTCCAGACGAGACCGGGTGAAATTTATACGTGCATCAGAATCATTCACATCTGATGTTTGTGAACCAGTACGTGAATAGATGATTTGGCAATGAAGAGTGAAAAATAAAATGGTGCCAGTGCCCTGTGCATTGTTCATTAGGTATGCAAACACAAACTTGGGCGGACCAGAAGCTGAGTAGACGACGCCTGGTCTATTTGCGTTCATAGTTGCACTTACAAAGAACATTCGTTAATTGGCCAATAAATAAGAACACTGCAATGACCCGCGATAGCAAATGATGTAGGTCAATCATTCATTCCAAACTGGCGAAAAAATGTCGAATGCTACTCTCATCGATTTGTATGTTACTATTTTGTCCTGTGTATTAGCGATCAACCTTACCTCTGCGCCACAAATAACCCAACACCAAAAAATAACATATTCTGTATGGCATCGATAGGAAGAAAGAAACTAGTTGCTAAGCTTTTGGTGGTGATTCCACGCTACTCTTTTCACATTGAGTTACTAGAGGCCATGCAAGTAATTGATACTGATGGCAGATAAAGGCACCGACTGTAATGCAATAATTACACAAAATTAAGCCGCTTCTTTGAATTACTTCCATCAAATCCAAGACCATGGAAGGCTTGTCTAATTCTGGGTATACCTATTTCAGTGACCAAGATAGGGGCCTTGTTCAAGATAACACACTGGCAGAGAAACTGGATCAAACGAACAATTAAAAATCCCATCGCTGCTGACCTACTACTATCCAGACTTTTCTAATCCCGAACAGGGTCAGGTCCAACAGGTTCCTTGATCCAACCCTCAGGAATCTGATGAATAAAATCATACCACCAATCCCCCAAGACCTGATACCCCTTCTGCGTCGGATGGACACAATCGCTCAAAAGCGTGTCATCAAAAGGTCCAAAATCAGCAGCAAGTACATGGGACCCATTCGCGCTGAGCTCAGCAGCCAATTTAGCAATATGATCACGATAGATCTTTATCCTCTCTCTCTGAAAATGATACCACTCAGTTTCGCAGACATCGGTGATCATGCCGATAATGATAGTGGCATCAGGGCATTTGGACATCATCTTTTCGACCAGTAGTCTCAAGCGGTTGGTGGTGTCTTGAGGGTGGTTACCGTCTGTAGAGACGTGACGGTTACTGTTCATGTCGTTTGTTCCGGCGTGGATAAGGATGAGGTTGGGGCGTTGTTCAAGGGATGGATCGATGTGGTCGTTGATATACTGGACTGTTTTTCCGGACCAAGCTGCCTGTAACCAAGTTAGATTAATGTATCGATGTCTGGACTTTTGACAAACTTACAAAGTGGCCGTCTTTCATATCTCCGGTTGTCTTCTCCGTGCCAGCCCAAACGACCTCATTCCCTACAGATAATGTCAGTCAGGTTCCTTGAACAAAATAATGTGTTCTTACCACTTAGGTCATTTCCCAGTCTCTTTCGGTATCCATTTCCATCTGTTCCTTTTCCAAAGCCAACAGTGATAGAGTCTCCGACAGAGAGAATTCGAAGCTTGACACCGTCTTGAACAACTTCACCAGGTGGCGTGCTTTTGAAACTCAAGAAACCACTCTCTTCTTGAGTGTGAATATCCGTAATCTTCTTTGAATCTGGCCCTGATTTAGGATTTGCGAAGCCTTTTCTGATTTCATAAGGGATGACTCCAGCCAAGGCTGCTGCTGGGAGAAACAGAATGGCAAGGCTCTTGAAGAAACGCATGTTGCCTGTGAGGATAGAATGGAAGAAATAAATTACTAGCAAGAGCAGGGTAGATATAAATATATAGAACTGAGAATTTATTTGACTTTCGTGGCGAGGGCAGAAGAACTTGAATAATTATCAGCGGGCCGTTAGAACCAAAGTCAATACCCTCCACTCCACAAAGACACAGAGTTCTCACCGGGATTCTTGGACAAGTGCCTGTATGAGACTTTGAGATGCCGTGTCATCGTAGGAAGTAATCACTTGTTATAAATGTCCCCCAAACAAGGCTGTGTTAATGCCGTGTAAGTGTATAAGACGACCGTCAAGGGACTAGAGAGAGTTGCCCGTGAAACCTTATGCTGTTTATAGTCTACCCACCGCAGCTCATTGGCTATAGTTATTTTCAGAGCAAAGTTTCGAGCTGTCCTGCTTCAGGTGATTGCGAAACTTACGAGTCAGCCTTTCATTGTTAATAGGCCAGAGACTGTGATGTCCACATGCAGGATTCCGCTAACACGACAGGACAACGTTCTTCCGAACAAAGTGTCCAACGGTGTAAACCAGCTTAGCCTGTTGGTCACGGCATAGTCATACAAAACATTGAATACGAGACCAATGCTCGGTGAGAGTTTGACACTTAGGGCCCAGGCCATCAAAGTCATTTTGTATCTGTAACATAGCGGGAAAACTGTTCATATACTTCTCATGCTCAATAACTGTCTAATTTCCTGTAATAGCGCTCCTAACGAATCAAAGTGGAGAAATGTAGCTGATATACATAGAAGGAAGTCACGCCTGCCGTGTCGTCAGTTGGGTGCCAACATGGCCGTTCACGATGGCTTCACTCGATCATACAGATGCCTCGACATTCAAATCTTGACTAAATCAAAAAGAAAAAAACAGCAAAAGAATTGTATCGTCCGTCTCAACGGTCGGTTTCAATGCGTAATCAGGGAATCGAACCCTGGGCTCCCCGACGCTGCTCGAATGGCAACGGAGAATTTTACCACTAAACCAATTACGCTGATAGAGGCGGTTGAGAACCCAATTGGATGAGCTGTGGTCGTCGGTCTTAAAATGGAAGCTATATGACTCATTTCCGAGCGTTGTCCAGGTCGGGAAGATAGCTTGGCCAACGTTCGGACGGCCAGAGTCTCTTGAAGAATACTACCCCGACGTAGACACACTGTTTCATGACCAAATCAACTCTGATCTTTCTTCCAGGTTTCAACGTCCTCGCGTCATTCTCAGCTTTTCAGTCTGAAAATTGGTCGGTACTTGGTAGCTGAAAGATGAGGATTCAAGAGTTGCTGAGAAGAACATCTTGCTTTTGCTAATAATTAACTTACTTTTATCTCATCCAGCTGAAGGTTATCATCGGAAGAACCCAATGACTGGTCTGAGAGAGTGTAGTCAATATCCTATAAGGTAGTCAACGAATAGTTTGCAATCATTCAAGCTCCGCTTTAATAGTATCCAGGCCTAACAAGGGAATTATCAATCGTGATAATTCAGTCCCCCTTCATTTTTCACGCCAAACTCAGAAACCCCAAAACCAAATCAATTAATATCTCATCTTGGCTTTGGCTTCCAATGTCTCAAAGCCCGGCAGTTAATACGAGGAAGGAAAAAGGGGTTGCACTTTGCGGATCTTACTTATCCCGAGCTCCAACACCCGCACGTGAGACGAGCCTAGCTCTCCACCTCATCTCAAGATTCTCATCAATCTGAAGCTGACATGAAAGATCATCATCAATAACTTACACGTAATTGATTCTCTGCATTGATATTTACTCATTCCGTCACTCTTTTCTACTTTTTTCGCCAAAATGCCGTCTCCGATCGTTGCCGCTACACTCCAGGCTGCGGGCCTGTCGACCATCTCTAATATCCTTGCCCAGATAATTGAGGCTCGTCAACAGAGTGTGAGTTTGACAAAATGAGCCGCCTTCATATCATATTTTTGAATCAAGAATCTCAAACTTTGGAATTGGTGCTATCATAAAGTTCACTGGCTAATTTCCGCAGCGTCCGGTGTCCCTAGACATCGTTCAGCTTCTGCGCTTTGTCTCCCTTACCTTAATGACCGCTCCCCCAAACTACCACTGGCAAGGGTATCTCGAGCGAACATTTCCCGCCTATCCTGCTGCTAGAGGACCACAGCTTGGGCGTCTGAATGATCTTGAGATGCAGCCTACCGAAGATGCACCCGAGCTCGAGGAGCGCTACGAGGAGCGCATGGCGCAGATCAACAAGGATAGAGAGCCTCAGTTTAGCATGCGCAATACTTTGACAAAGTGGTTCGTTGATTGTATCACTGCGGGAGCTATCATGAACACAATTGCGTTTTTGATCATCATGGGTCTGCTCAAAGGTCAGGGCGGTTCTCAGATTTGGAGCAACATCAAGACGGTGAGTTAATAACCTCTATTTGCGGGCTACTCTAATATTTTGTAGGAAACTATTCCCATTATTGTGGCTGGCTACAAGATTTGGCCTGTTGCATCCATCATCAGCTTCACTTTCATCCCTGTCCACCGACGAATCGTGTTTTTGAGCTTCATCGGCCTTCTATGGGGAATCTACATGAGTTTGGTGGCTTCACGAGTATAGATCGTTTGCAATGCTTTGTTGACTATGGTTGTCTTGTGCTAAGCGAAGGCCGAGTTTGGCAGGCTTTGTTATTTTCATGTATGTGCCACTAGGGGAAAACCTCTACTGGCTGAATTTGTTTGGTAAAGCTCGCCTAGTCTATGGCCAGTTATACTGTTGCAGCGTTGAAACGAAATAAATTCTAATGCGCGAAAATAAGAGGAGTATGTTCATCTGTCCTCCAGGAAGAACGATTGATTCAACAGTGTCCATGGGGATCCAATATCTGCCAGCGAGATTGGATTCGTTTGATTTTGCGTCCGAAAAGGGCTAAAACCGTACCAGCAGCAGATCCGTTGTTAAAATCGTATATCTTGGAGTGATTCGTTGAACGTATCAAATATAGACTATTGTTGTGTTATTGTTAGCTATTGTTCGTCTCTTTGCTACATGTTCAGTCCCCCATACGGACTCTTATTCAGTGTTCCGAAAACAACTCTCAGCAAACACTGAACGACCATCTCAAACGACGACGATCAATGTTTCCCCCCTCTAATATATAAACCTCTCGTACTCCTTCATGACCAGATAGATTTCTCATACCTCAACCAACTGTCTCAACCACCTTGAAATTCACCCCATTTACCCAAACACAACAATCAACACAATCAACACAATCACACAAAATTCCCCTTGCACACACATTCCCAATCAAATACTCCCACTCGCAACCACAAACATGCCTGACTTTCGCCGCCTCTTCTTCATCGCCAAGGTCTTGACCTGCTGTTGCTGCTGCAGTCGTCGCAAGCCTGGGAATGCCCGAGGGCCCAATCACCCCTACGGCACCAGACATGACCAGCCAACTGGGAGCAGTAGTGAGAACACTTCTGACTACTCTGAATATTCGGTGCCACCGGCATATCCAGGCGGTCCTGTGAACCTCATTCATCCTGATGAATTTGAGATCCCTGACGAGTTGAATGAAGTACATGGACGAGATGACTTTGGCTTCGACCTGAAAAAATCCAGATCTCTTGTTCCGTGCCCTCCTACGCCTCGTCCATCTTCGCCTGCCACTTCTGAGCCTGCTACTACCAGACCTAGTACTGCTAAGCCCGATACTATGAGGCCCAGTACTGCGGAGTCTACTACTACCAAGACTATTTCAGATGAACCCGCTGCTGGTCCATCTGTCATAGCTGAGACTACTGCTGCCGAATCCGTTACCGAAAGGCCTCATGCTGATGAGCCTGGTACTCCCAAACCTGTTGTCGTTGAGCCAATCACAGATAATACTTCTGTTGATAAATCCGTCACAGCCGAGCCTGAAGCTACTGGGTCTACTACCAAAAGGCTCGTTGCTGATGAAACTGGTGCTACTAAGTCTGTTGTCACAGAGCCCAAGCTTGACGCTGAGCCTGGTGAGCCTGGTCCCACAGAGACTAAGACCGATCGACCTAAATTTGTCAGTGTCGACCTGGCGGAAGCTGGTCCTCGCAAGTCTGACATCGAGGCCAGTGAGGTTAAAGATGGTACCACTGAGGCCAGCTCTGGCGGAGTTGGTCCTACGGAGAACAAGGACGAGGATAAGGGCAAGGACAAGGTCTCGGAGTAAGGCAGGAGTTGCAAAGGATGCGGTTCTAGTTTCGTTCGGAGTTCGGCGTTGGCTTGGTAGAGGATGGATGGTGAATATCTGACTGACGTGGTGATGGAACTTCGCATAAAAGGGAATTTGCTTGTTTGCTCTCATGGCTTATTGGATTCCTTTTTGAATATACAAACTGAACCAAACCTGCCCCTCAACACGATTCATGGCATTGAGTCTCATCTTTGTTTTCAACCTCGTGCTATGCAAATATATGTACGGTGAGTGAGCTACAAAGCAGCCTCCTACCAATGATAATTTGTAATGTCACCTTGAGATAATCTGAAATTAGTAATGTCTTTTAGACCTTCTACTATAGGAAGGACACATAATGGCCCAAGCCATGAGCAATGGCCAAGTTGGTCGGGCAACTCAGTTGATAGGCGAATTCAGTGATAAATATGTGGTTGAAAATGTCGCGTGCATTTTCAAACCCCCAAGAAACATTTTCCATGGTTCATGCTGCAGATTTTTATGCGGGGTTTAATCTGACCAAGGACCGGGTTATCAGACTGCTACTCGATCAGGGCAAAAGGCAGCAAAAGCTGAAGTGTCAGTGCCAGTGCCAATGCCAGGTTTGTGCATAATGCATTAGAGGCTGCAAGACCCTGCATGCGGGTATCCATGGGTGTTGGCCTCAAAGTGTATTTCAGGCCACCTTCCAATACAAATGCCGAAAGGTTGGGTAATACAAACATAAATAAATGTGACATGCCAAAATGGAGTGATAAGGCTGAGCTGAGCTGGGCGGAGATATCATCTTTTGTTTCTTTTGTCACATACAGAACTTGTGGATGACGAAGAATGAAGACATTGTTACCTACCTATGCCTCATCTCACAAGGTCATGAGTCATGATATGCCTCTCTTCCAAGCTTTGAGTCAGGAGGCTCACCGACAGAAAGTCATGCCACGAATTTGTTGGTTGGCTGAGGTCCATGAATACGTTGGCAGTTTCATATATTATGGATAGATTCAAGCCACTTGATCCACAGAGCAAATTTTCATGCGTCGTCTGGTTGAGCATTGTCCATGTCGAGATAACGAATGTATCCAGATATGGAAGCCAAGCCACTTCATTATCACAGACATCACAGCAGCAGAGGTCGTACCAGGAAGTACACAAGGCGGTAGTCTTGGAGGAGAGGAAACAGAATATGCAATTTTAACGAGCAAATGATGAATGAAATAACGCAGCAATCTTCCAACCAAGATGCGGATATCATTCCAGAAACGCCTATGAAATAACCAAGTGAACCCATCCCAAGAACCTCTATTCGAAGATTAATATGTTACGGCGATTTCCCCGGACTCGGCGCATCATTCTGCCAAACTTGATGCACATCTCGTGAGAATTGCGCTGTTAAATCGCGGATTTTGCTATTGATTTGTCAGTCACGTCATAGACCTCAGCCGTGCTGACATACGAGAGCTTTGTAAGATCAACATCCATAGAGACAACAGTAGATAGATCGGAAAGATGATTGTTGACCATGGCTTGTTCATGCGCATCAACTACTGCTTGCTGAACCTGTCGGCTTTCCACCAGAGCATCCGTCATCTGAGCCCATGCCTGCGCAGCCTGGATGAGATAATCGCCAATATCGGTGACGATGGTACTATTCTTCTGGTCGGAAGCGGGTGTTTGCTTGGCCATGGTCCTCGATGTAACCTGAAGATGTTCAACAAGAGTGAGTAATTGCTGGGTAGACTGGGCGTCGTATTGAGGATGTACAACGGCAGCTCTGTTTGGAGTATTCATTGGAGAAACGATCAAACAATTTGTACGAAGAAGTGGTCGTGTGAGATATAAAAGATACAGACAGTGACAGGCGAGGTGTGATGAAAGTGCAAAGTGAGAGTGTTTTACGCGCGGCTCGAGTATAAGACACGGACACAAGCGGAAATATATATGGACGGGACGGGGGGAAAGGGAACGGGAAATAATGATCTTCATCTCACCATCCAAAAGACTCCACTAGGCTTTTGACGAGACCAAGCACAGCCCCGCCGGCAGAGAGAGAGAGAGGGTGAGCAGAGCCAGCCTTTGTGCTGGGTTGGGCTGCGTGGGTGCGTGGGCGTGGGCGTGGGTGCGTCTGAGCGGGTGGAGCCACACAAAAGGGGAAAATACGGCGCAGCACAAAAGAAGCAAGTAAATGATGAGATGATGCGAGACAAGAGACAACAAGGCCAACACTACAGCAGACTCGAGTTAATTTAGCGCTCTCAATGGAGTTCAGTGTAAGGTTAGAACCAGAGTAGAGAACACAGCCCACTAAAGTTTACTTATTTAGAGGCAATGCTAGTTCTTCTAGAAGCACTTTTGGGAGGGGACCATGTTAAGTTAGACGATCCATGGATGAGATGGTGTTGTCTCTTTTCTCTTCTCTCAGTGGCGGGATCGGCAGTGGTTCCGGGGGTGTGCAACCGTGAAAAGATCCATGAGAAACAGGCCAGCCAAGGTCTAGCCCACCTGCACCCTTGGTGAAAAAAGGAAATAAGCCGGGACTTGAAAGTGGCATTTTGACTCGTCTGAGGCGTCGCCAAGAGAGAGTGGGAGGGAAGTGAGAGAGAGGGTAAAGGAAAAACTGACATGTTTAATATGGCATTAATAATTAACAATGACATCAGTGAGTGATTGTTTAATCCCGAGTATTCGGAGCTATCAATTGGCCCCTCTTCCCCGCGATAGAGCCATCGGCCTAGTCTGAAATGGATCTGTAGATATCGCCAAGGTAGTTGACCGAAAGATAGAGAGAGTGGAAAGGAAATAGGTAATACGCAGTGAAACTCCCCCCATCTTGTCTCTTCCCGCCTCGGCCACCAAGTCCGAAACAAAAAGAAGGGTCATGAAAGAATATGATCTGACGATATGTTTTACCGGCAAAGGCATCCGGGCTACGGGAAAGTCAAGTCAAGTTTTGGGGTTACACAAAGGAAAGCAAATTAAAATATGCGGGTGAACAGAGGGAGAGGGCGGGATAAAAAGAGAGACATTGGCGCTAATGCACCCGAAACAATGGTTCGGTATCCATTGAGAGAGGAGAAAAATACGCCGATAGGTCCCGGTGCATCCACACCTACAGTACAGTACAGTTACAGGAGGAAAAAGTAAAGAGATAACAGTGACAGTGACAGGACACGACAGGGAGGGCGATACGAGAAGAAATGGAATCGTTTTGGAAGGTTGATTTCTGATGAATTGTTCTCGGGAGAAGCAAATTAATTGCATGTCGTGCAGATCCTAAATGTCAGTTGCTTTTGAGGTGTTGTACGGTTTCAGAGTGTTTGTAGCCTGTAGGGCATGTCAGTCAGTGCTTGACTTTAGGGGTGTTGTCTCCTTGTCTTGTCCTCTGCGACCGCTATCACTAGGCAACACAATAGTTATCTCAATCACTTTCCATCACCTGTCATCCAGTGGAAAACGTGATATCACCTATAAAATGTGATTTCACGAATCATGTCTCAAACCGTCAGCACACATCCCGCCAAGTTTCAAGAGTCATTCCATCCTCCGAAGCAAGGGTTCTCTCCCAAGTACAACCCTAACCAGCATCCAAAACGTCAATCTTGCTTTATAATCAACAAACACCTACACGATTTCGGCATATGAAAAAAACTCTGGGCTTTACCGTGTTTCCACCCCGGTGAGATGTAAGGGCGGGCCACCCTTGCAAGAACAAAAAATAAAAAAGTCGGATCAGATTTTCTGACGCATGCTACGATAATGGGATCCACGGGCTTTTGCTACGTCATCTTGTACCTGGTGACTCCCGGTTGCCACGTTGTTTTTGGGGAGGGGGTCTGGAACGCGGCTGTTGGGAATAGGACAGGTCACTTTTTTGGGAGAGGGGAGGCTGAAGAGACAACAACTGACAGCGGATGTTTAGTCCCGGTTCTGACAGCTTGGGCGGTTAGATATCGGGTTTGCTAAGCGGTGTTTACATTAGGCCATCTGTTGACGTTGACTGTTTGTGAGCATTCTATCTCGTGTTTGTAGTTACACAGTCACGGTAACAGTCACAGTCACGATCACAGTTATCCACCAACTGAAGCATAAGGCAAGCATATGTTTTCTCATCAACATCTCTTTGTTGTCTGTGAACCTTGATGTCTTTCCTCTTAGTCTTGTAAATAAATCCCTCCCAATGACGAAAGATTGACTGCAAGAAAAGACCCTGCATCTCAAATTCGCCACAAGATCTGACCGAATGTGATATCTTTTCATCTGATATCGCGCAACAGAGAAAACATCATGACAGTCAGCCAATCATAGACTATCCCCTCCACTCTCTTCTCCCCGGAAAAGAGATGATATCTACTCAATCTCAATCTCAACAACCGAGACAAACGCCAACCATTTACCGCCATCATCTTGGCCCCAAAACTCCCCCTGGTCAAGACCACTAAACTCATAAAGTATTCCTTGCGAATCATACATACACGACATTACCGAAAACACTACAACCATCATCGTAACCCTCCACTCCTTGCAAATTAAACTAACTAATGCGTGTAAGTTAGTGTCAGTTCGGCCACTAATGCAGCCTGTACCGGAAATCCATGTCGGTGGGGTTCTTCTCTATCGAGCAACACCCGACCCGACGTCAAAGAGATGATCATTCTGGGCTGGGCCTCGGCGTCTAGCGCTCGGTGGTCCGATGACCTAATAATCGGCTGTACGCTAAGGCTGAGCGTGTAGGTACCTACATAATGTTATCTCTTGGGGGGCGTTTGGAGATACCGCAAACTTTGTTGTTTGCGGGGGAGTGCGGAGGAATGAGAAAACAAGACCAGAGATTTTTTCCCTTTTCTTACTTAGGCTATCAAACGGAATTGATAGGGAATCATGGAAACTCGCTAAACGTCGAGCAAATCATCGCAGCCTCGTAGCTCAAGGCTATAAATATTCAGCTGCGTCTCGTAGAACGAACACAACTAAAAAAGACATCAGCTAGAATCACACTATCTATTCTCCCAAGTTGCCTCACCATGAATAGTAAACCATCTGTTCTCATCATCGGCGGAGGTGTCTTCGGAACCTCAACCGCATACCATCTCATCCAACGCGGCTACACCAACGTCACAGTGGTCGATCGTTTCGAGGCCCCGTCTCGCGACTCAGCCGGCACTGACCTGAACAAGGTTATCCGTGCAGACTATCCCAACCCGTACTACGCCCAGCTCGGCCTCGAGACCCTTGCCGTGTGGAAAGATCCAGACTCTCTCTTCAAGGGCCTGTATCGCGAGTCGGGATGGATCATGGGGGGTCATGAGGAGACGAATCAGTGGTTGGAGGACGCTAAGGATTTGGCCGAGAAGAAGGGGAGACAGGGAGTGGAGTATCTGGATGTTGAGAGGATTAGAGAGAAGTGGCCTGCGTTGACTGGGGAGTTTCCGGGCTGGACTAATCTGTACAGTCCTCAGGCTGGTTGGGTAACATCAACGCCCCATATCTATCTTTTTCAGTACTGACTTTCTCTAGGTTCCCTCAGGCCAAGCCCTTCTCCGCATGGCCAAAGCTGCAGAGAAGTCTGGCGCAAAGCAACGCTCCCAATAATTCAAGTCGTTCAACTCAATTCAAGTCCGACCCCCTGACTTGCAAGTCAGGAAAAAAGGCCACAAGTCAGTCAATTCAATTCAATTCTGATTGGCTGACTTGTAGCCAATCCAAGCCGGACCCCCCCCCCCCCCCCCCCCCCCCCCCCCCAAGTCAATCCAATCAAAAAGTCGGCTTGAATTGAGTTGTTGGGAGCGTTGGCGCAAAGTACATCACTGGCCATGCAGGCCAGATCAAGGAGCTCCTATACGAGGACGGAGCCTGCAAGGGTGCCGTCGCCGCTAACGGGGAGATTCATCGCGCCGATAAGGTCATTGTTGCAGCTGGAGCAGGTCTCCCGGCTCTTGTCGAGGGAGCGAGAACTGATGTTAGAGCCGAGACTTCGGTAATCTGTGTGATGAAGCTGGAGCCACATGAGATTGAAAAGTACAAGGACATTCCCATCATTGACGACTTTGAGCAGGGTATGTGGACACTGAAACTTGTGATGATTGGAGTGCTGATAGTGGATAGGCATCATCTTTCCTCCTGATGAGAACGGCCTCATTAAGCTATGCAGTGTTCGGCTTGTGACCAACTATTTCAACCATGTGCACCCCGGCGCTTCGGTCTTACATTCAGTGGGTGACTATCCTTTCGATGGATGCCCCAAGGAACTTGAAGTCGAGATTCGAAAGTTTGTTCGAGAAATGATCCCTGAACTCGCAGATCGACCCTTTGTCCACACCCGTCAATGCTGGTAAGTAATCCCCCTTATCAAACCACCTCACTTATACCTAATCATTTCCCCAGGGACGGCATGGCCTCAGACCTCAACTTCCGCATCTGCCCTTATCCCGACACAAAGAATCTCTACATAGCAACAGCCGGTTCAAACCACGGCTTCAAGTTTCTCCCAATCATTGGAAAGTACGTAGTCGATCTTCTCGAGGATTCTCTCGACTCAGGCCTCAAGAATCTCTGGAGCTGGAAATTCGGAAAGAAGCCCGATGATTTCCAAGATCCTCATCCTTTTCCCCGCAGAGACTTGAACGAGTTGACGGGTTGGAAGGGGAGAAATGCTCCAGCGGAGGGAAAGCTTCCTTGGACGTGGAGCCGTAGTCGTCTCTAGGGGGTGTAGATGTAGTGGATATTTTAGTTTACTCACATCTCACGACTGGAAATCTTTGAAATCAAAATAGATCCGCCGATGTAGGCCTAGACAGGGAATAGAAATCATCACATGACAATGCACTAGCTACTTAGTTAGAGAGACTAGAGAGATCCGCTCGTATGGATCTGCGTGGGAATGCTAAAGTTTGAACTATCTTGAGATTTAGCGTTGTTTTCTCACTTCATCTTCTCCGTGGCGATGTTTGAGTTATTAATTGAAGGGACTGGAAGTTTATTACCCGTTTGAGACGGACGAGATGCAGTCCAATTCCGTGAATGCCCGCCCGTCGGTATCACTGCGGCGTCAGAGTTGGCCGTAACAGTAGTCGAGTACCTATAGGGTACTAATCTTGACCCATTGGGTCATTTACCAGTCATTGAGTTGTTTTTCGTATAAAGCCGCAAATAGTCTCAGTTTTGCTTTTTATTCTTCTAGTAAACATCGATTTGTTTATTAATTACATGTCCATTTGGTGGCTCTGACGTGAAACTTCAAGGTTTCTTAGTGGAGTATCACATATGTGACTCGTCAATATCCGACATCTCGGTACTTATCACATCGCACTAAAAACATGGGCAAATTTCAGGGTCGCAAGATCGTGGCCTGCACGGCATGCCATTCTCAAAAGTTAAAATGCAGTGGAGGTACGTATTTCGATTTGTCCATTCAGAGCTATTGTTGATCATACGTAGATATTCCATGTCACCGATGCATTCAACGAAATAGAGAATGCGTATACCCAAAGAAAGATAAATTCATCACTGTGCCAGAGAGTTATCTTCGTGATATCGAAGAAAAGGCGAATATCAACAGTCAGTTCAGCTTCTTAGCTGGAGCGGAAGACTCAACCACTCTCTTCGACACGAGCCACTTGAAAGAACTATGTCCAGCAGAAGTCTTTATACAAAAGCTGACAGACATTTCTGCTTTACTACACCCATATATACAGACAGAATCATGTCAGCAACTGCAAGTGGGTGAAGCCGGTGAATATGTTCCTTTTCATCTGAAATCCGAGGATGGAGGTGAGTGGAACAAATGAAAACACCCCCAAACAGAAAATAGACTGATTCAAATCTTCCTTCTTAGGGTCTCAGATGTTAGTAAAGCTCCCGTCAGAAAAGCAAGCTATGTGCCTTTTACGTACCTTTGAAGGGGCAAATAGTGAATATCACTGGTTTCTCCGTCAACGGTTTAGAGATCGGATACGGCAGACATACTCCCAGCCTACAAGTCACGTCGACGACAGAAATTGGTTCTGCCAACTGTCCCTTGTTTTGGCTCTGGGCCAAGCTCTGGAGAAGGAGCCAAAACAAGAGTCTGAAGAGATAACTGATCAGTGGGATTTCAATCAGTCTTCAGCTCCTTTGGATCTTTTTGAACAAGCCGTGTCTTTACTCACCATCTCAGAGACTCTAACATTAGAGGATCTTGAGGTGTTAAATCTAATGGTAGGTTTCTGTTCCATGGGAATTATGAAAAGCAACTGACCGTTGCATAGGCTTATTACTGCCACTTTACAAATCGCCCAAAGGCAGCTGTCGTCTACATCAGCCAGAGCATAGCATTGGCAAGGATACTTCAACTTGACGATCCAGACACATATCAACGCAAGATTTCGGAGCGGCAAGACGGTAAAAGCCAATGCATTGCCAAAGAGCACATGCTTCGGTTATGGTGGACGACTGTTTGTCTGGATAAGACGCTTGCTTCAGAACTTGAAATAACGCCAGTGTACTTGAGCCCTCCTTTAGAGTTGCCATTGCCGTCTTTGGAAGGGTTATCAGCCAAAGATGAAGCGGAATTCTTTGATTTGGATCTGTTATTGGCAGAGATCCAGTCTTGAGGTGGGGAGCAGTTGTCACTTTGTTATCTTGCACACGCATTCTTCCCATTATCGTTGCTCTATAGGGTTAGGGAGTCATGGTGTTAAAATACCAAGGCGGAGTTTCGAGGGGATGGCTATTTAAGTGCACCAAAGAGGTTTTCTAATTTATCTTCCAACATTTGATATCATGGTATGTCTCGGTGCTCGGTTGACTGGTTCAGTCTCTCTATGGTGTGTTGACGTTGTAAGTAGTAGTCTTTGATGGATAGAATGACTCTATCTACAATGGTATACTGGAATCTATTCTAACTACCTATTGACATACGACTAGAAATAGTTCTCATTATCAGATACAACTATATCAAAGCTCAGTCCATACAAAGATCTCTGATTTCATATAATACAACGGTTAGCAACTTAGCAGCTTAGCAAAGAACAAACACGGACGAGTTTGTGGATTGAATTATTTGACTCAGCTAAGCAGGAGCGGCTTGGTTATAGACAAATATCAAAGTGCCAGTCAAGAAAAGTTTCATTTCAAAGGACTATAAAGCCATAGCGTCCTTTACAGTTTCAAAGTTCATCTCCTTTGTTGGAGCAGCGTCAACAAGATAAAGCGAGAAAAGAAGTATCATCTCAAACTGAGACGAGGTCCGCTCCTTCAAGCATCAATAGCAGATAGGATTTGAGGCTAGAAGTCCTCCATCGCCAACTGCCAACCACACACTAACAATCCCTCACTACTCATACAGCAAACCACCGATGAAAGCGACAAAAACAGGAATATATCCCCAGTGAAACCACTCATTCCCCCCAATAAGCGACTTGCTCACGAACCCATCAGTCGCCAGCATAAAAAGGGCTCCAAGCAATCCCATTCCCATGAGCTTCTTGTCTCCAGTCAAGGCGTTGTTGATAAAGAGGTAAGAGATGACGATATTACGCGCGCCTTGCAGACGTGCGAGGGATAAGCAGGTCTTTCGGCTCTGAGGATCGGCTGGGATAGGGAATTTGACGATCTTGAGCGTGGCTTCTGGTCGGAGCATTGAGTTGATGCCGATGAGGCCTGGGATGGCGGAGATGACGATGGCGCCGCGATAGAAGAAAGTGTCCCACATTATGAAGATTCCTGAGGTTTGTGATGATGTTGTAGGAGGGAAGATGAGGTTGAGGGACACGTAAGATTTGATGTGAATGTCAGAACCCTATATCATCCATGGTGTGCGGACATAAGCACTAGCCCCGTCAGGGCGTATTAACTGTATCTCCGATATGGGTGATGGTAAGCTATACTGCTATTTTGAGCTGTTAAGGAAAATAAGGAGTAAATGGATGATTCTTGATGTTTAAAACCAATAGTTTAATACGTGCTGGAATACTCTTGGTGGGTCTTCGAGGGTATGCTGCAAACTGTTCCATATTTATTTATACTAGGTATGCAGTACTGGGACAAATGAGATAAATAAATTCTTGATTTAGTTTCAACTTTTATTCATTTATATTCTTCTGTGTTATTCAATAGCTGGATCCGTCGTGACTAGTTGATTCACAGAGACATGTAAATCATTGACCATTATGCGATACTTCAGAAAGTCCACTTAAAGCGAACTGCATAACAAGGCAGCTGATTTCACACAGAAGGGACTATAGCACCCGGTTTTTATTTCGAATCTAGAGACGACGGAGGTATTTCACGCACGCTGGATTGAGGAGAAGATTCCATCAACTTACAGGCCTGAAGCGCTTCTATCCTTAGACCTGGAGGCATAACAACAACACTCAGCTGATTTTACTGGCTGACTACCATTGTAGCTCAAAGCTAAGAACAAAATGTACTCTGTGAGAGATTAGGCAGCTTGTACACAAGTCCATTACTGATTGGCGTGAATATCTAATAAAAAGATGGACGTGAAAGGTTGCCAACACTTACCTAAGTCCAGTCACAAGGTCAAACTAACACCAAAACAATTTCTACTATAAAACCATAGGGCTTACAACGCGGAATTATCCAAATGACCTGGACATGCATATCCAGGGCGGGTGTCGGAGTGTTTGACCATCTACAGAAGCATACGTACACCTGACCAACATCAACATCAACAACATCACGATAAGAAGCACAACCCCACCCACCACAACCGTAAAGCATTTCCCCATCCGTGGCATAGATACGTTTCACTATCTCAAGACTATCTACGTCACCCTCTCCCGCGATAACGCTACTGTACCCCGCGTCTGGCCTTTCTCTCATTCGACCATCCCAAAAGGGTTATGTTAACCCGCAGGCAGTCCTCGAAATGTAACCAGATTTGGGTTTCACTGGCGTTTATCTTGACGATATGCTTGACGCAGAAGCAAGGTATGGCATAAAGAAAAAGAAGGCTGCTGTGTAGATGATTGTGGCTCTGTAATTACTCGATATCATTGTTTGTATTTTTTCATCATGCTTGTCTTTTCGGAGAGTCTTCATCCTCATACAGTTCATACTGTACTTCTTGTATCATTTGGTGCCACTGCTTGTGCGTGCTTGGGTCTCTTGGCTCATGCTCTTGTGTACAAGCGAAAGACATTCAATCGATATGCGTATCCATCATCTCCCCCACCAGAACCTGCAAAGAAGACTGCTCCAGTGGACTATACTACTGTCTATCCTCCATCGCAAAGACATGCTCTACCTGAAATATCGCCAGAATTTGGCTCTGGCGATGTTGACCTTTCTGTGGCGTCAAAACCTCTTCTGAGGCTGGATGAGGACTATCGTTATGCCAATGCCGGGACCTTCAACTTCACTAGCTTCAGTGTTGGTGAGATCAGAAAACTCGGCGACTTCCCTGACTATGCAAAGCTGTCGGGTGTTCCTTTACCAGAACCTCTCAAGAGCTTCAATGTCGACAAGGCAATGCCGAGACCATACCGCCCATTCCGGTGGGCTTATCACCAGACCATGTGTAAGTGCTACTCCATCGCCTCAATACAGCGACAAATGACTAACACTCTTTGAAGCGTTGAAGAAGATGGACCCGGACCTCTGGCTAGAGATAGAGAGCACATATCGCGAACGCGTCGCCCAGCGACAAACTCTCTACGCAAAGCACGGCAAAGATGTCCTCCAGGCCTTACCCGGCTCTGAACTCGCATGCAAAGAACTCATGGAAATGGTCATTCAGTTCTTCTGTGCGCGATATCCCCAAGCATTCGAACTCCACGGCAAAGTATTTGTCAATCACATTCTGGCAGTCAAAGAAGATCTTGATCAGACCGAGCCTCTACTCTTCCTTCTCAATCACGTCCCTGAGGACTTTGCACTCACACTGCGAGATCCTGCGACAGGACGGTATTGCTTCAGAGCTGGTGTGATTTGTTCTTCTGTTGGGTGGAAGTTGAGTGAGAAGATTGGACTGGGGTTGCCAGAGATACATGCTCCTGTGCCTGATTACAAGGAGAAGATGGAGTTTAGCATGGATCGGTACGTCAGCTTGGATCCTAACCCATTTATAAGTTGCTGATTGAATGGCAGATTCTTCACTAAAATGCCTACCAATAGTCCCATTCAGCGCGGATCCTGGGGTCTCGAAGTCGGTCAGCCGCTCTTCATCCCCGCCGAAGACCCCGAGTTCAAGACTCGAGAAGTTCAAAATCCTTCCCTAACCGAGGAAGACATTTCTCTTCGAGTTGACTGGCAGACACTTCGTCGCTTGCCTCTTTCAGGCGCCATCGTCTTCAACTTCAAGGCTTTGTTCACACCAATGACTGAGTTCAGAGATGAGCCGTACGTTCCCTCTCTGGTACTGAAGGTGTTGAATGAGGGGAAGGAGAATATTATGAAGTACAAGGGGACGTGGCATGTTGAGCATGTTACAAAGCCAACGCTGAGGAAATGGGAGAGGGAGCAGATCGAGAAGGGGTTGATCCCTAAGGATTGGGAGGTTACTACGTTGGCGGAGAATCCGTTCTTCCCTGGATGGGAGAGGAAGTGGACCGTCAATTGAGTGTAGTAGATATGGAGATCTTATGTAGCGATTTTAATTTATTTCTGATATACTTGCAAGCCCTGAGTTCGATATCTCGTGATAACTTCATTCTCCAAGTGATACATGGCTGGGCAACGGAGACTCTGGCAAGGGTTGGGCAAGTCTAGCATCGCCATGAGTGTTTATCTTCGCCACGAGTATCATGATTGTAAAGTTCCAAACAAATGCTTCATTTATGGCTCTTTCATCTATAGAAATAATGCATAAAAGACATAAGATTGCTCTATCAACTCAGGAATGACCATCTACCAAGGGTATTTCCTAATCTCACCCTCCTTCTCAACTTCCAACCCCCTCGCCAACTGCTTCTCATGCTCTCTATCAAGATACTCCAATAGCACCTCACCATACTTCTGCTTGCCCTTATAATTCGCAACCTTGTCATCCCAACTCCTGACCGCACTCGCCAATCTCCCCGGAACATAATCCTCCTGCGCAATCTCCGTCACAGGGTGGAAATACGTACGGATAGTAAACACCACTCCACCAGTCTTTGGCAACCGCCTCAGAGACTGTCGCTCAGACCGAAACATGTGGTTCTCAACAGCTCTATTCTTCTCAGCGGTGCTCCAGCTCACAGAGGGTGCGTCTTCATTGCCGATACTCCAGCTCCAGGCTAGACTTTCGTCGACTTGGATGAAGTAGTTGTTGCGGTTGTACACTGTTTCTGGGCGAAGGCGCTTGAAGAACTTGCACATTCCGGTCTCGAGCTTTTCCTTGAAATGGGGAACGTCGCCTGATGTGTGGATGTCAGAGAGGGACATGCCGTATTTGTCTGAGAGACGCCAGAAGCCAGCGAGGAGAATGGCACCGGCGAGGAGATAGTATTGGCCATCGGGACGTTCGATCATGATTGCAAGATCATCTTGGATGAGACGCGAGCAGATAGCCATGGGATCTTCAGCCAGTGGACGCTCAACAATGTTAAAGTCTTCGCCCGACCATTTATTCTTGATCCCAACAGCCGTCCGTTCAAAAAGACTCGGATATCTCGCAGGGAGATAATCAGCCAACTCCTGCAGAAGCTCAATAGCAGCAGGATACGCATCAGGATGCATATCAACACACTTAGTCCCCCTCTCCTTAATTCTCGCAGCTTTATCAGCGTGATATTTCGGATAGTGATTATCCAGCTCAATCCACTCCTCTACAGGACATGTCCGCAGACCCATGGTGACTTGGTAGCTGGGGCCATAGCGGAATGCTCTGTAGGGGAGGGGCTTGGTCTTTTCGATGGACCAGTTGGGGTAGGGTTCTGGGATGGGGGTCTTGTAGTCGCTGGGTTGGTAGTTTGATGATACGGGAGGGAGTTTGCTCTTGTAGCGGAAGCTTTTGCGGCTTTGGATGATGTCGTTGAGTTTGTAGCCGAGAAGGGCGAGGCTTGTTATGATACTGAGGAGTATGACGGCTTCATGAGGGCCGAAGGATGATAATGAAAAGCCCATTATGATCTGGACAAGGGAAGTACTATCCTGAGATGCAAGTACAATAGAAGATACTTGTGGTGTAAAACAACCGTGTAAGTCAATACATATATACACAACCCTCAACACACTTAGCAGCCATACCACCCATTTTAACCCACCATCCCACTATCACTCCTCCTCGTAAATGCAAGTTACGTATCTATCATTTCACAAACCGGAAATCGCTTCTCCAAACGGACGTTCCACGCCCCGCGACCTCCGCATCCCGAGAACCCCACCCATCTCTGAACCTCCGGACAACTTGACCCAAATAGGAAAAACGACGCTATCGCCATCTTATCATTCCCCGCAAACACTCCGGTAACATTGCTCCAAAGAGGGAATGAATGTGTTGGTGATGGTTAACCTCGCCGCTTATGTGTGAAACTAGAGTAAGGAAGTATCTTGAGGAAGAATGAGGGCTTGAGAGATGGGTATATGAAAGGGTCTTTTCCTCGATTGTCTGTATCTAGCATCAAGCAATCTACTTCAATCTCAAGCACTCCATCTCTTCACTCAAACACTACATCTCTTCACCTAAACAAACCTCAAAGTCACTCTCCAGAAGACTATCAAAATGGCCTCCTTCAAGCACTTCCCCCAAGCCCAATCCAAATTCGAGATCCCCCATCTCGCAGGCGGCAACACCTTCATCGGCGACATCCACTCCACGCCCGAGGGCGCCGAGAAGCCCCTGGCCATGGGTCTCTTCCGCGTCAACAAGGGCGAGCCTCTCACATACACATACAAGTACGACGAGTGCAAGATCATCCTCGAGGGCAACTTTGTCATTGAGGACTCGACGGGCCAGAAGGTCGAGGCCAAGGCTGGGGATGTGTTTTATATCCCCAACGGCGCTACGCTGACTTTCACGTCGCCGGATACGGGGTTGGCGTTTTATACTGGTGCGCGAAAGATCGGTGATATATAGACGGACAGGCTTGGATAGCGGGATCTCATAGATTAGAATGTTACATATATGAAGCTCTCAATTAAGCCGGTAACCCAAGTTGAACTCATACTGTGTGTGATATGTCGCTTTAAACTCCAAATATTATTCCAATAAACAATTTCGTTTACAATCCTAACCAAACATTGATCTCAAGTTGTTATCCTCCATCACATCCACCCAATGCACCGAAGCCGACCCAGGTGCTTCGCTATCATACGCATCCCATATCGCTTTGATGAGCTCCTTCGCTATCATGACTGGTTTCGGCGGTAAGCTGCTTTCCAACATGTTCAGCCGACCGGTGATGAAATGCCGAGCGTTACTAATATCGAGGGACATGCGGGATATTAAGTTGGCAGGTGGCGGTGAAGTGCCCAGTATGTCCATAGAGAAGGGATCCGTCTGAAAGCTTGACGAGCCGATGCCCGCATCGAACGAAGAGGTAGAAATGTCGAGCATAGTCGTAGTATCGTAGCGAAGACCAGTACTCGCGGTGATGTACAGCAAAGGCTGGATACAGCGTGTGCCAGAATTGGGCGGAATATGCTCCAAAACATTAACAAGCCGAAGACTCAACGGAATAATCCACTCCTCCCAAGGAATATGCCGACTATTCGCATGAACAGAGTCAGTCGGTAATCGCAGCGCCACCAGATCCGGAAAAGTCTGATACAGCTGCAGCAACGCAGCAAGTTTATAAGCCTCAGCGACCTGCGCGAGATGAAGCGACGGTGTGCGATAATCTCCCGTATTAGCAACACAAAGGGTATTCTGGAACTCAAGCCCCAGAAGCTTCTCCTCCAACCGCTGCGCCTCTTGGATCTCCTCCAAAGCTCGCTGGAAATCTCGACCCGTTTCTTTGGGGAGTTTGAGATTTCGTCGGAAGCTTCGGCAGAGTCTTATCGCTTGTGCGAAGAGCTGAGAAGCGAGCGGGGAAATACCAGTCCACGGGTGTGGCGAGTTGTCCAAGTATCGCTCGGCTAGTTGCATTTGAGGAGTCAGTCTGAGGGCCTGTGACTGGATCGTCGGTGTCGAGAGCTGTGTCGTCTTGGTGTACTGCCGCGAGGAGCATTTCGCAGTATGTTAGACTTCTGTTGAAGAATGATAAGAGTTCCAGGTCTTTTGCTGAGAGTGATGAAATACGGCGATTGAGGCGGTTTAGGATCTTGCGAGCTGATCGGAAGAATGGTAGACCTAGTTGTCTCGCATCGACCCAACACACCGTCGTTCCAAGACAAAACAGCGAGAATAATGCACCAGCGGGCATGTTATCATCAGCTGGGTTCTGAATTATCTCTTCTGCCTCTGAAAGCACTGATCCAGTAGCCGCTTGCAGGAAATACATAGCCGATTGCTTCATGTGTGGTAATCGCGTGGATAGAAAGCCAGCAGACATGCTCTGCAATGAACTAAACACAGATTGTGAACTCGTGCATAGCTCAAGAGCGAGCTTCCGATTGAGGTTAAAGTCTGAGTCGAAACCAGACCATAACGTACAGACTTGTTCGAACCAGTTGCTGATGAGGAGCGATGAAGTGTTGGTTATAAGACCAACAGTGAGCGGCGTTCCCTCAAAGTATTGGGGTTCATTCGTAGGTGTAAGAGCCTGAGAAGTCATTTCGACATTTTGAACCGTCATATCGTTTATATTCTCTTCAATGATGGAATTTGATCGCGCAAAGATATCGTTATCCGACTCGGTACAAGAACTCGTTGTCCAACTCGCGTCACCGAGAATTGAAGTATTGTCCTCAATAGGTAACTCCTCGGCCAGCGCTGGAGCAGGTGTATCTGGTGGAACATCGAATATCGCAGAAGGTGTCGCTACAAATGATGGCTCGGGCTGTATAGTCGAACTTCTTCGCGAAGATGTTGGTGAAGTTGGGGCCGCGTACTCGAAGTTTACTTCGCCTGGTTGATGTTTGAACGACCATTTAAACTCTTTCCAGTAACCGCCGCACTTGACACCCTTGCGAATACATCTCAGACACTCAGGTCTCGTCTCATCGCATTTTGTCTAAACAGTCAGTATGCGATATCACAACAAGTAGATCAAACCTACATGTTTAGCCTTGCAAGTAACACAACCCGAGCGAGAACGTGGATTAGGACCATTCTTAGTCTTTGAAGCTCTTCTGCAATTTGGCTTTGTTGAAGTTTTCGTCTGCATTTTGCACGTCTCTTACGAAGAGGTTGGAGCTATGAAATGAGAAAAAGGAGAGAAGATCGCAGAAACATGGAGGTGTTGGTCCTTAATGGGGGTGGATTCGAGAACGGGACATGGGGGCCTGGGCGTGGCAACGTATCTCCAGGCCCTGGACCATTGGACGAGATAAAAAACGCGGGGAAGTGCATTCACTATCAGCCACTAATGGACGCTAATTATTGGTTTGCTGTTGTACAAAGCGTAGATTAGTCACAACGAGCATTCCAGCTTTGATTGAAAGAGCCTTGTTTTCTTCAATTGAAGGTGGCGGTCGGTTTGACCTTATCAAGCTACGGAAATCGCGCAGTGGGTTCAATCTGACCAATCAGAGAGCGTTTTGCTGTTTACAGCTCAACATTTTGCTGTGACGACGTAACGCTGATAAGAGGTGAAGCTATTGGTTTCCCCTAAGAGATAGGCTTTGGAAGCCGAGATGAGACATATACAGTACGCCTGAGCGATATTCTGAACTTGCTATCTTCTGAATAGTTTTTATTCTACTGAGGATATGTATTGTACGATGCTCTTGTATGTGTAAATAGAGACTATACGTCTACTGTATACGGATATCCTGGGTCACATTCTAGAGCTCAAGTGGACATTTGGTGGAGTCAAGCATCGATCCCGATACTCCACCAACTCGCATCTCGGCACTCGCTTATCATACCCAGCTACGATAAGAATTCAACATTCAAAGCTTACCTATCATAACAACAACAACATGAAACATCTCAACGCGTCTTATCATCCCAGAACCTAACCCTTAACATCCATAAAACTCATGTCAGAAAGCTTCCAGAAGTCATGGCTCACTATCGATCTCCGGCAAGATGCGGGGTGCACACCCAAACCACATGCTCACTAATGAACGCCTCGTCTTCTGTTTCGTGTAACTCTATCCTCCAAGTTTTAAGAGGCTCGATCGTAGCAAGCTATTACTCAATGGAAATTCATTGCCGGCATGTCAAGTTCATGACATCCCCTGGGAGCTCCACATTGAAAATCTGGGGTATGGGGTAAGCTTTACGGATAATAACGTCAGTTCATTGAAACTAAGATGTTTACCCCTGGAAATACATATCATATAGTGCCTTCTAGAGCCTTGGTTCGATCTTCCATTCTGCTGGAACACAGAGACCCATAGCCCGCATTCCTGGCACTTCACAATAAAGAGAAAAAAGAATATGGGGAGGCTTCCTCAGCACTTTGAACTCTCCCGTACGCATTCTCATCAATGTCCAACTTGATAACTTGGTATGGTCAGTTTTATGACTTTTTGGTCGATACGTTCTGTCTAGTTTCTTCTATCTCTACTTCTAGATCTAAGTAAAATGCGAAATCTGGCCCAAAACCCAACAAATCCATCACAACCTCGCCTTCACACCATCCTTCTCAATATCCGCCTTCGCCTTTGCATTCCACCTCCTCCACAAACCCTTCCTCAACTCCGTACCCTCTATAAAATTCCTAAACCACTCCCTCTTAAACTTGGGCAACTTGCGTCCCACCCCCGGCTCACCCTCTCCCGCAAGCTCCCTCACCGCCTCAAAGTAATCCTCAAAGTCTGGAAACACAACAGAGAACTTTGATCCATCGCCGTGTGTCTGTATCCTCTCATCCTCCCACTTCTTCATCTCCTCTTGCGAAGGTACGGTCGCTCGGCCTGCGAGGATACGAGCTGCGTAGACGGCTTGCCACTCGAAGATCTTGAATGTGAGACCTGCGCCTACTGCACCCACGAAGAGAAGCGTGGGATCTTCCCGCCATACGATGTGCTGGTACAGACCTGGTACGTGATTGTTGCGGACGGGGAGGGAGGGCAGGAAAGGGAGGGTCCAGCTGTAGCCTGTGCCGAAGATGATGTGGTCTACATCTGCAACACTGGTTCCGTCGATGAAGTGCACCGTTCGGTTGACGACTTTGGCGATTGATGGGTGTTGCTGGATCTTGGGGTGGTCGAATGCTACATCGCCGAAGAAAACGTTTGTGGTGTGGCCGATGGTTACACAATGGATGGGTGATTTGGCTGTGTCGACGAGATCAACTGCGATATCAGCCGCTGATACAGAAGCACCCACAACAACGACTCTCTACAGACATATTAGCACAATCACTACCTCAAGGTCACACAACCTACCTTGTCATGAAAAGAGTCTCGACCTCGGAAATGCTTGCTGTGCACTACACTCCCCGGCCTCGTCTTCTCAAACTGCTCCAAGCCCTCCACGGCCGGGATATACGGCACCCAATAATGACCACTCGCCACAACAACTGCGTCAAAAGTCTCACTCCACCAGTAATCCTGCTTCTTTCCCTCCTTTCTCAGCACAACCTTCCACTCATCGCCTGTCTTCTCAACATGTTCCACAGTGGTGTTGTACGAGATGAGATCTTCGTAGTGGTTACGATGCAGGATACCTGCTATGTAGTCACGCATGACTTTCCAGTGCCGGAAGGGTGTGTTGGGGCCGTGCATCCCGATTGATCTCTCACTTCGGATTTCGGGGATGGGCTCTTGTGTGTATTCCATGGTGGATGTGTCCACGTTGGTTTCTAGGTAGGGATACAGAGATGATTCTTCATGGCGTGGTTGTGTTGACTTGGGAAGAAGTGTTGGTAAAGTCTCAGGGATGGGCAGTTGCTCATCTGCTGTACAATCAGCGAGCTTTGCCAGGTTTGAGATTGTTGGAGGCTGAGCTGTATCACCAATCCTTTCATCGTCAGCTCAAATTCTCTCACCATATAATCTAGTAGTTCACTGGACATCTCATAACTCACCAACAACCTCCAGGTCCTTCACGGCGTTCAAAAACTCTGATAAGATCAAACGTCTTCTCTTGCGCCAAAGCATCAACCGCAATAGCACCCGCTGGCCCGGCGCCGATGACCGCCACACGTTTTACACGAGGCACAGACATGGTAACAACTCAATGCAGAAAGCAGCGCAAGTGTAACCACAGAAGAAGCACAGGAGATAACAATTTGGTGTATGCGACAAGTGAGGGAGGCGAAATATAGAAAAAAGAAAAGATTTAAGTCCTTTTGTCGTTGAGTCGGAGGATTTTAGCGGCCGATATGCTCCACATGCGGCACGTTTGTCAGACCAGACCCTTGATTGTGCCTCAGATGCGATATATCACGCCATAGCAAGGGTTGTTGATATATACATCTCCGATTTGTTGTAGAGGTGTAATTGAGTTCTATATCATGGGATTGTTCGTATGAGATTTATGGATTCTAACGCCATTTCTTATCTGCCGAGTTCTAGACAGAGGATTTGAAGATTTCGGGAATAGTGAGGCTGATAAGCTAGACAAGAAGATTTATAATAAGAGTTCTCGTTTATATTGAAGATCAGTAGATGAGTCTATCATCACCTATAGCATACGAAAACACACCTGACACATTTACATCTGCATTGTCCCTAGCGCTTGCGACAAACGTCAAACTCAAAAGCAATGGTATTGAAGGTATAAACTGCATAACCAGATGCATCGCATAAAAAACATCGCCATGATCCATCATCATGCAACATGTCCTCCTAACTCCAAACGATCAACCATCTTGAAAACGACCCCAGATGTAAACAAGCCATCAACGCCATGCAGAACAGACACAAATAGCCGTAACTTTTCATTAAACCATAGCTCATCAACAACTAAACAATAGCTCCATACTGTCTGAACGATGCTCGCGACGATGGCCCAACAGACTGTTCAGGTCGATACTCCTCAGGTCCATATCGTTCCAACTCTCGGAGCCAAGCATTCATCCTCGCCTTCTTATCATCGCCCAGACTCCCATACTCATGTGCAGCCCAATCATCCTCACTCAAGCTCCACAGCGTCAGATGCTCAAAGATGGCCATGACAGCAGAGATGACAATAACCGCAATCGGATTCCCCCAATCATCAGACCACGCAGCGTAGAATATCAGCACAAACGCATCAAGCGCATCGCTGAACAGATTCGTCGCAAGCGCACGGGTCACTTCGCGACGAGCAGCCGAGTCGGTCGCAGCGTTTGTAGTATCGCTCGTGTACAAAAGTCCCGAGAGAAGAATATCGCGGATGCCGATTAGACTAGCGAGCATATACGCTGAACCATCGGGTGCGATGTCGAGGGCCCAGAGGCCGAAGCGCGGGTATGCTATTAACGAAACACCGCGGACGAAACGGGCGAGAGAGAAAGTCGTGATGGCGAAGCGTTGAACATGGTTCGCTGCTGTTGGAGCAGGAGGAGGTGGTTGCTCATATGGCGATGCGATGGCTGTGGGCGTGGAGATGGGAAGTAGAGGAGAATTTGAATGTGGCGGCATTGCCTTTGGTTTGGTGTGGTTCAAGCCGTCTCGTCACAGTAGATATTATTAGGTGACGTTGGAGGATTTGGATCAACGAGCTCAAGATTATCACGGGCTTGTATTAGAAAGACGATGAAAAAGTAGAAAGCAGGAAGACCTAAGAGAAACGGGAGGAGAGCTGCGAGTAATATGAATACCATAATGACACACAAGACCTACAAAAAGAGATATTAATTATCTTCCAAGGTCTTGTAACACCCATGCCTAGCACCAAAAAATCATCAAGCTCACGCGTTTCCCCACAGATAAAGTGGCGTTTCGTTCTAGAGGGTGATGACCCCCAAATTCTGTACGTCTCTCCCCTCCATCACGATCTCGATGCGACGCAGCCTTGGGAACTTTAGCTCCGACAGTCGGTGAGAGAAGAATGTGTGATGAATGATGAAGTGATGTTGTTTGAGGAGGGGGATGATCGTTCTGCAATAGGGGTCCTTCAGTGGCGATGAATCATGAATGCTGCATTGCATGTGTCGTCTATTTACTTCTCTTCTCCGGTAAATGACTCTATAAATTATAATGGATGTGATGTTGGTGATGAACTGGTAGAGATAAGACGATATCATCATCCCACTCTGACCTGCTTCTGACCAAACCACTACCAACATAACTACCACTCTCTTCTCCCCCGTGTTCCTCTGCTTCGACAGGCACTTTCAAGGGGTCGCACATCAGCCTCTCTCGAGACTCGATGCGACCTTGATCACACCCTCATTAATACAAAGAGGGTTGCTAGCATGCATCGCGTCTCTCCCGCCTCTGAGCGGGGAAGAGCTATATCTGACTCGCGACAGGGATTAGCTAAGTGTTTTCCCAGCCTTCTCTAGTCTCTGTTCCTCTGTTAAAGAGGTTGTATGGTGAAATCTAGTAACTTGAATAGTCTTGCGATGGTGTCGTCGTATATTGCTTTAGGTCTCATGCATAACAGATCAACAGCCTCGCCTTCACAAGTCCACCACTCTAACCCCATTCAAAGACCCCATTTTGATCGGTCAAAGTCTTAGTATCGCGACTTTTGACTTGGTGTTGTGATTATCAGACGGAAACGGCAGCTAGAGAACCGGATCGTGCGGGATATCCCACTCTTTTTCACCATCACGCGGACAGATCTCTTATCTCTATCTTACACTACCGCCAACCAAGGAGCTTCATTAACTCGTTCGCACGCTCACACTTGCAGGACAATGCATTGATATTTTATCGTAAACGCGCAATGTGCACTGCATGTGCATATGAGGAGGGGGAACACTGGCATTGTAATATGGTCATGCTGGTGAAATGTCCATAAATAGTCTGATGCAGATGGTGGTTCTGAAATGGCCTTGTTACAGACCGAGTTTTATTGGAGGCCTGCATTGAGTCAGATTGACGAAGCATCTTTACTGGATAAACAGTTTAGAGAGTCATGGGCTGTTAATGTCTACCTATTTACGCCTTGGCTTGGTTAACCACTTTAATGGAATTTCGTAAAATTAGGTAGCTTACGCCTGATTCTTTTGCTGGTCCAGACCCAGGATTTCGGATGCAGTTATCCCTGTCATCCTAACTGAATGGTTAACTGTCTGTCACTTGAGTGCAAACATTTGAACTGTCTCAGCCATGCTGCAATATCGCCAACCGCCTGCATTATAACCAATTATAGTGACATATCAGCAAATAACAAGAAAACACCGACATGAATACCCAATCCAATGACCTCCCCCTGTCAAATCCAAGCTAGACTCAAGATACTGTAACTGTAACTCATACCCCAGCACTCGCTTCTCCCCGTCAGATCTACCTTATTCCCCCGATCTCGCCAACTCTATTTCCTTACCTCGCTCCAAACCCTCACGCTATATCACTACCTATCTCCATAAATTACTCGAATGCGAAAATCTCGGACATCAACTCAAACCCCGAAATCAAATCTAACCATGAAGAGTACCTCGCTCGTGCCGTGTCGACTGGCATGTTTCTCAACGCCAGGGGGTCCAGATCAGGCACTAGCCTTGCAGCGCCGAGGACGTCAGAATTGCCAAAGAGACAAATTCCAAAGGATGCTTTGACAGCTTCTGCGTAAACGGGCAAGTCAAAGATAACCTACGCACGGGAGAGCTAGTCTATCCTGTTTCGTCAGTGTAAGTTGACATGTTACGCAATTTATCATGTTTAAGGGTCTTCTTCCCTCTTGTCTCTTGTCTTTTTGGAACCTGTCACATTTGTAGTGGACGAAGCAAAACAGGCCATTATTTGTGGAGTCTTTAATTGGATGTTTTATCCGATTGTGCATATTCTCGTGGTTTTTTGTTCTCTCCCCCTCATCCAGTGAGGGAGTATTTATACTAGATGCTGTCCCGAGGAGTCGAGGCGCATTGTGATAGTTGGAAGAGAAACGGCAAAGATATGGGTGCTCACGATACAGAAGGCAAAAGGGCGAGTCCGAGGAGTAGTCTGAGGAATAGCCCAAGGAGTAGTCCTCCATTACAAGAAAAGGCAGATCGGGCGGGGCATGATGAACAAGGTATGAGGATGACATTCACTTTGGGGCATTGAGTAGAGAGGGGATGCTTAGTTGAGATTGAAAGAGTTAGACGGATGAAATGAGTCGTACAAGACAATCGTATGACAACTAACACCACTCCAGATACAGGCCCATCCCCCGATGATACCCAAGGCCTCTTACACGGCAACGCAGTAATCGAAGCCGGCGGCAGCGACGAAGACGGTGAATTCTCCGCCAGCGACTTTGATCCCGACGATTCTTCAAGTCTCCGCTCCTCTTCAACATCCATAAGCTCCAGTATTCTCGAACACAGTTACCAAAACGGCCGTCGGT
This sequence comes from Fusarium xylarioides, assembly GCA_013183765.1. Classification (NCBI taxonomy): domain Eukaryota; kingdom Fungi; phylum Ascomycota; class Sordariomycetes; order Hypocreales; family Nectriaceae; genus Fusarium; species Fusarium xylarioides. The sequence continues at coordinate 1,022,605 of SRZU01000001.1, read as the reverse complement.
ATCACCGTTATCGCCATGGACGATATCCCTTACCGAATGATGAGGCGGAGCAAAATCGTGAAGATATGCTCCATGCGATGATGTTGGAGGCTACGAATGGACGGTTATTTTATGCGCCGGTTGGGGATAATCCGCAGAGAATAGCGGATTTGGGGACTGGGACAGGAATTTGGGCTATTGAGAGTATGTGAAAGACATGGGTTTATGAGTGAGAGAGATGCTAATGGTGTTAGTTGGTGAGAAATATCCGAGTGCTGAAGTATTGGGGTTGGATCTAAGTCCAATACAACCGACATGGGTACCTCCAAACGTCAAGTAAGTCATACTCACACATACATATACTCTCAAGCCTGACTTGAACAGATTTTATGTCGACGATATCGAAGATGAATGGCTCAACGGCGATGACTTTGACTTTGTTCATCTCCGTAACATGATCCCAATCCTCAAATCGCCCGTAACCCTCCTCAAGCAAGTATACGCGTAAGTTTACCCCTTCTACGCCCAATACTTCTCTGACAATACCAGAAACATGAAACCTGGTGCCTGGGTAGAACTGCAAGACGTAGACGGCCAAGTCCACACAGACGACAATAGCATTCCCGACGATTGGCCCCTAAAACGCTTCACAGAAATCATCCTCCAAGCATTCGCCCTCTACGAAACAAACGCACACGCCGCTGTCTTCGGAGGCCAGTATCTCGCCGAAGCAGGATTTGTTAATATTAAGCACAATTATATTAAATTACCTTACGGGACATGGCCAAAAGACAAGTAAGTCATACCACCTCCTGTCAAAGTTGTCGCTAATGGTGTAAGGGTCATGAGATTGGTGGGAATGTATTATCGAACTGCATGTGAGGAGTTCTTCCCGGCGATTGGGAATTTGCATTTTCCGCAGCTAGGTTGGGGTAAGGATGAGATGGAGGTGTTTTTTGCCGAGTGTAGACAGTCCATGAGGGATCCCAAGGTTCATGCTTATGGGAAGATGCATTTTTGGAGTGGGCAGAAGCCATTGGATGCATAATGAGTTGATAATGGGATCTACAGAACCGAAGAGAAATGTTGAAAGATTTATGTTTGAGCGTCAGTAGAAGAGAGGAACTGAACAGTATATGCTTCATGACCTATGCTATCAAATACCACTTTTTAACCCAACTCCAATCTACCCAGATATACAGAATCTATTACATTACTTCCGTCCCTTCTTAGCCTTCTTACTTCTAGGCTCCTCATCTCCACCCTCCACATTCCTTCTCTTCTTCCTCCCCTCCTCTAGCAACTTCTGCATACCCTCTGTAGCCTTGAACTTGGGATTCGAGGGATCAATAGCATACTCGTGACTCTCAAACACAGCCTTGAAACGATCATCGTCAACATCCATGCTAAAGTCCTCCTGCAGACCGCCGCGAGACTCTTTCGCGAGGGCCTTCTTCTTGGCCTTGCCCTTCTTCTTCTTGGCTTTCTCGGCGCGCACGATCTCGTTCATGTCGAAGTGGTCTAGGTGATCTGCTTGGTCTGCGTCTGCGTCGGCCATGACCTTCTCGAGCTGTTTCTTCTGGGCTTTGTTTTCGGCCTCGGCGGCTTCGCGGGCTTCTCGCTTCTTGAGACGGTCGGCTTTGCGAATGGAGGTTTTGGATGATGCTGCGGGGTCTTCGGCGGCGGTGAAGAAGGGGTCATCGAATCCAAGGTCGTCAGTCTCGCCTTCAGGTGCATCCACGACCTCCTCTTCCTCCTCTTCGGCATCAGGGTCCTGGCCAGCACGTCGAGCTCGGGCAGCTTCGCGCTTCTTCTCCTTGCGCTCCTTTTCCTTTCGGATATACTTCTCAATCGTCGTCTCCTCCTCAGCTGTCTTCTTGGGTGCGCTCTCTGACAGAGCAGGGGTGAAAGTAATCTCCATGTCGCCTACGGGGGCATTCTTGGAGGACTTGGTAGGTTCCTCAGATAGACCCAAGGCAGCGCGCATTTTCCGACGCGCCAACTCCTTCTTGGAAAGCTTGGGCTCATCCTCTCCTTTCTCCTCAACAACCTCTTCTTCCTCCACGTCGTCGTCCTCGCTGTCGCTTGCCAAGTATGCGCGGAGATCGTTCTCTTCGATTTCGTTGCGACTACCACTGAAAGCACGGTTGATGGACTCCTTGCGCGAAGCCTCCTCGGGATGCATGTCCCAAGTAAGCTTGACCTTTGAGCTCTGAAGGGCGTTTGTCACGAATTCAACAGGCTTGTATGACTCGGGCACCTTTTCGCACTCGTCTCTGGGCTCGTCATCGAAAGTAACATCGTCGGGAACGAATCGAAGATCAAGAAAGTTAGAAGATGACTGGTACTCTCGTCCATCGACAGCCTCGTAGAGCTTCTGCGCAACCGCTGGGCTTGAGCAGACCATGACGGCATAGTAGTATCGTAGACGGTCGAGCTGGTAAGATCGTAGCGCATCACTGTCAAAGTCCTGATCGTCACCCTCTTGGAGCAAACTCTTCTTGATTCGCTCGTCTCCATCCTCGCTTTCCTCATCGGTATCCGAATCGTCGTCCGAGTCGTTCTTAGAGTTCTTGAACAATTCCTTCGGGGGTCCTTCAACTTCTTCTTGCTGCATGCGCTCCTTGCCAAATTCACTAGGGTATACTGAAATCTTTTCGATCTTGCCATCAGTCTCAGGAAGGAAACTGTTGAAGAGGGCCATTAGGTCGGTGGATTTAACTTGGTCCCAGTCAAGGTTGACAATGGCGATTCGATTCGTCACTTCTCCAGCCTCGACGTCGTTTTGCTCGTCTTGGAATCGCTGCATGTCACCCTCAGTATCGACTTGCGCGCCACCTTCTTCTTCGTCGGAGTCGGACTCTTCCTCCTCAGAATCAGAGTCATCTTCAGAAGACGAGAAGCCACCGCCACGAGCAGGGTCATATTTCTCGTGGGCCTTTCGCAATTCTCGCTGAACGACCTCGTCATCGTCGACCTCGATGTCTTCTTCCTCGCCTCCCTCTTCATCCTCGTCTTCTTCTTCATCCTCTTCGCGGTACAATCTTTGCAGAGCCTTCTTCTTGGAATCCGACTTGACTTTTCGGCCATATCGATCGACCTTGGAGGTAGCAGTGAACTCGTCATCCTTGAGCATGCGCGAGAATCGCTTGTCGATTGTGGTTTTTGTCTGCTTCTTCGAGGGCAATCGGAATCGAGGATCGGTCTCGAAGTCGGCAAATCGCTTATCAGCGATTTGGCTCGCCGCAGGAGCAGCCTTCTTCGTTTTCTTGTCGTTTTTCATGTTGTCTTAACGAAGCTAGTTGTGATGAATTCGCGAAGCTTGCTTGAGTGGAGGGGCAGAAAACAGTTGGATTCAATTTTTTGGCGGTGAATCTTTTCTGCCATGGCGGTAAGCTTCTTCCGGTCAAGCGCCCCACAGTCGGCCATCGGTACTGCCAGGCGCCGCGACTTTTCCAAAAAATTTCCAGCGACTTTGGACTTGGACTTCGATTTTAGTTTGCGCCAACGACAAGGTCTTGAGAACGTCACCTCAATTCTCTTCATCTATATCGTCGCGACCCCCAACAATGCCTCCTCATGCGCGACCTGGGCGAGGGCCTAAACCTCAGAAGAATGGTCGAACTGAGCAACGCCAACAGAAGCGCAAGAGAGCGCAAGAGGATCTTCAGCAGCTTGAACAACGAGTAAACGATTTGGTATGAAGATACAATTTACGACAATCTTTTACTTTGGCTAATACGAATTTAGGACCCCAAATCAGATGAAATCAAGAACTTTTCCCATCTTCCTCTCTCTGTACCGACCGCCACCGGCCTCGAAGCCTCACATTTCCAGACCCTTACCGATGTCCAAGCTCACGCCATTCCACTGGCTCTCAAGGGCAAAGATGTCATGGGAGCCGCCAAGACAGGAAGCGGAAAGACTCTGGCTTTCCTCATTCCCGTTCTCGAGAAACTCTACCGTGCTCAATGGACCGAATACGATGGACTAGGTGCCCTTATCATTTCTCCCACTCGAGAACTTGCGGTCCAGATTTTCGAGGTGCTTAGAAAGATTGGCAGAAACCACGTCTTCTCTGCAGGCTTGGTCATCGGTGGAAAGAACTTGAAGGAAGAAGCAGAACGATTGGATCGAATGAACATTTTGATTTGCACGCCCGGTCGAATGCTGCAGCATCTTGATCAAACAGCTGGTTTCGACGCCAACAACTTGCAGATCTTGGTTCTGGACGAAGCAGATCGCATTATGGACATGGGTTTCCAACATGATGTCGATGCGCTAGTCGAGCATCTGCCCAAATCGCGACAGACACTCATGTTCAGTGCTACCCAGAGCAAGAAGGTCTCAGATCTTGCTCGTCTCAGTCTCAAGGACCCCGAATACGTCTCTGTTCACGAAGCAGCAGTCAGCGCCACTCCTACAAACCTCCAACAGCACTACATCATTACACCTTTGACAGAGAAACTCGACACATTATATGGTTTCATCAAGGCTAATTTGAAGAGCAAGATTATTGTCTTTCTGAGCTCAGGCAAACAAGTTCGATTTGTATACGAGAGTTTCCGTCATCTTCAGCCCGGTATTCCTCTACTACATCTTCACGGTCGCCAGAAGCAAATTGCGCGAATGGAGATCACAAACAGATTCACAGCTGCGAAGCAATCGTGTCTATTTGCGACAGATGTTGTGGCGCGAGGAATTGATTTCCCTGCTGTTGACTGGGTTATTCAGGCCGATTGTCCTGAGGATGTAGATACATATATCCACCGAGTTGGAAGAACAGCTCGATACCAAAGCAATGGTCGAGCTGTGCTATTCCTCGACCCCAGCGAAGAGCCAGGAATGCTGAAGAAGCTTGAGCAGAAGAAGATCCCCATACAAAAGGTGAATGTCAAGGAGAAGAAAAAGAAGAGTATCAAAGATCAGCTACAAAGCATGTGCTTCCAGAACCCAGATCTGAAGTATCTTGGCCAAAAGGCTTTTATCAGTTACACACGGTCAATCCATTTGCAAAGGGACAAGGATGTTTTCAAGTTCAACAAACTAGATCTCGATGGCTTCGCTGCCAGTCTTGGTCTCCCTGGTACACCGCAAGTCAAGTTCAGAAAGGGCGAGGATATCAAGAAAATAAAGAATGCTCCCCGTGCTGGCTTGTCTAGCGACTCTGAAATGGAAGATGGCGAAAAGTCAAAGAAAAAGAACGAGGTGCGCACAAAATACGACAAGATGTTTGAGCGAACAAATCAAGACGTTCTGTCAAGTCACTACAACAAGCTTGTGCTTGATGGCGATGAGAAGGAGGAGGATGACGAAGGCGATTTCTTGTCAGTCAAGAGAGTACTGAAGGATGATGAGCTAGATGACGAGGCAAACAATGCTTTCAAGAGCACAGCAAAGGTCATTGATGGTCTAGGTGGTGAGGAACCATTTGTGGTCGACTCGAAACGTCGTGAGAAGGCTCTCAAGTCAAAGAAGAAGATGCTCAAGTTCAAGGGCAACTCAACCAAAGTCGTATTCGACGATGACGGCAACGCTCATGCTATCTACGAGCTCAAAGACGAGGACGACTTTATGGGAGAGGGTCCAGCCGAAGAACAGCGTCGCAAATTCGTCGAAGACGAGACATCGCGCGTTCGCGAGGCAGATGTGGACGACAAAGCTCTCGCCAAGCAAAAGCGTCGCGAGAAGCGAGAAAAGCGCAAGGCCGCCGAGCGAGCAGAGCGCATGGGCATTGTATCAGACGACGACGATGGCGACGCACCCATGTTGCACAATGCAGACGGTGGCGAAGATCCTCTGGCGCTTTTGCGATCATTGCCAATGGGAGGCGACAGGTCAGACAGCGAGGAAGATCGCGAACCGCCCAAGAAGAGAGCCAAGAAGTGGTTCGAGGACGATTCGGAAGACGAGAGAAACCAGAAGAAGAGCAAGGGCAAGGGAAGGGTCATCCAGGTGCAGGACGAGCCAGAGACTCTGGAGGATCTCGAGGCGCTTGCTACTGGATTGCTGGATTAAGGAGGTGGATGGGCTTGGTACCCCTTGGAGCCTTGTACAGAGGGATAGACAAAAGTTGCGAATTAAAATGCACAGGGTTAATGTTCAAGTTTATACTCACGAAGTCTCCATTAGAAAGGGCTGATTGATGCTGTCGTCAGAAAAGTCATGATTAAATTGTAAGTAGCACCATTCTCAGCAAAAGCTATCCATTCCCATACCAGCTCCACGCTTCAATGCCTTGCGTATATAATTCACACTCCCATACAAGACTATGTACATGAACCAACCAACGCCCAGAAAGCACATTGAAGTCTAAACTGCACCAACAGTTTTATTAATCTGTTGGTTTTTACGCCAGCTATTCCACCACGTTTCCAAATAATCGAATACGATAGAAGCACGTATGGTCTACCGCGCCGTAATTGCCCATGGATCGAACGACGATCTGGTCTGTGCCGATTCCGAGGTTGGAGAACTGATCCTTGATGTGCTGTACGTGTACGCCATCATTCAACTCGTTTCCAACGTACTCAAAGTCGCTGATCTTGACGAATTGGTCGGATAGGGGAACAGACACGTTCCGATTTGTCGTGTCGTCTCTGAACCAGTGGGATGTTATAGCAAAGACTTGATCACGCTCCATTTTATCTTCGAATCTAGCAAAGACTTCGATCTGTCGCGGTCGAGCCAGTGGATCTGTTGTGGCGTTCTTGTTAATGTGTTCGATGACGATATCAGTGGGAACGACCAGATGGCCAAGGTGAACGGAGATTCTGGCACCGTGGTATCGTCCACTGCCATCCATGTCGTGAACTGAGCAAAAACAGTCTCCTTCATCTTGCCAAGGGTGAAGTGCCGCCGCGGCAGGGAGAGGATGTATGCTAGAGATGCCACGCTTCAGGGCTTCTTTAGTAGCGACGCCCTTCTTCCATGGATCCCATACACTTGTCGTGAGAGAGCCGTCAATGGTAGCCCCAGCACCAACCGCAAAGAAGTTGACCTGGTGCTTGAGCCGTGTGTTCCAGTCTTCGTGGATCTTTGCCTTGGCACCAACTCCAAGAACTTCGTCGGATATAGTCTGGACAACGATCTCTCGAATGAGCTTCCTCATCTCAGCGTCCGATGTTCCCTGCGGAGCCATCAACTGCGCAGTACGAATCGACTCTTGGATATGAGTCAGCATATCCGACTTGAGCTCTTGGAGCTCAGCTTGAACTGTTGTCTGATGGGTTGCCAATTCATTCCCAAGATGCTTTATGAATTCGTCTCGAGTGACAACTGTCTGGTTCTGCTTGCCGAGTTGTTCATTGACAATCTGTGCGACTTTCTTGTCAAATGCAGCTCCTGACCCAGCAGCTTTTGTCTTAGCCATTGCCTTTTCAACGAGCGGTTCGAGAATCTTGTTGTTATTCTTAAACCATTTGTCCCAGAAAGTAGGCAGCTTCTCTTCAATGCCGCTGTCGACCACTTTTGTGAGCTTCGACTGGAAATCCTTGTCTTTACCGAGTCCAGCTACAATAGCCTTCCACTGCTTTTCCGTGGAGATCTCGTAGTTTCCGCCCTTCTTCTTCATGTTCAAAAAGCTCCCACTCTCTTTCAGGTAATCTTGAAGGCCATGGTAGAACCGTCGAGGAATAGATGGTTTTCCATTGACGGTTTCCATGGTGATAAATTGAGGGAGTTTCGCTTCCAGCTTCTCGAGACTTTTCTTCTGGTCACTGAGTTTCTTTGACGTCAGCTTTTTTACTATCTTGTTGACTTCGTCCGTAAGTTGAGTGTTGCCGATGGGAGTTTCTGCAAAGACATCATGCTCATTGTCATCGCTACTCCAGGAAGGCAATGGGGGCAATGAGAACGATGGCATCATATCTCCGACGTGTTGAACAAAGCCAGAAGGGTTCGGGATGTGGAAATCACCTAAGCCAAAGTTTGGAATGCTCGGTAGAGATGGTTTCACAGCTCCCATGCCTGAAAAGAGGAAGACTCCCAAAAGCAAGCTAACACCGACCATGAGAACAGTATAGACAACTCCTTCGATCTGAGAACCTCGGATTTGAACACCAGATAATCTGTCAAGAAGGTTGACGAAATGATCCATAATCTTATCGACCAACCATACCACAGACTGTAGATATGTCATGGGGTTTAGTAACTTCCACCAATCCGTAGGACCACCATTGTTGTATTGATCATCGTCAAAATCGTCAAAGTCATCGTCTCCGCGTCGTCTCCAGATCAGATTAAATGGCCAGAGTGTTGATAACCAAGCAATCTGTTCCCGATACCATCGACGCCACGGCTCTATTTGGGGCGCTCGTTCTCTCTCGGCTCTCTCAGCTCGTTCACGAGCAATTTGGTCCTCTGTTTCTTGAATCTCTCGCTGAATGTCCCAAACACGCTCTTGTGGATCACGGGGAATCTGACGGGCCTTTTCAAACGCGCTTGATTGCGAGAGAGTCCTTCCAGTTGTAGAAAAAAGGCTCTGGCCTCCGCTTGTTCTTTGATCTCTCCTCTCAGGAGCAGCCTGTCGAGATAGCTGTTGTGCTGTCTGTCGACGGGTTGGGTTGGCAACTGTACGTCTAGAAGTCTTCTTTGTGATTGTGCGTGCCTTTCTCGCATTGCCTCCATATCGGGTGTCGCTCTCAATGTCGTCTTGATCGCTTTCAGCAGAGCTTTCACTCTGTTCGCTATCTTCCACCGTAGGGTTTCGAGGCCCGGGCTGACTTTGTCGGGTTTTGTTTGGGGCTGGTGTGTTCGCCGAAGTCCTACTACGAGCAGTGGGTGCAGCCCTCTTTTCCGGCTCGTCTTCTTCTAGTTCACGCGATTGCTGCCGTGTTTGTCTCGGGACTTGGAGTGACGTTTGCTGAGTATCTCTCGGTCTACTAGGCTGCGGCTCAAAACCGAGTTGCGGGCTTAGACGAGATGGCTGTAGGCTGCGCTGTACAGACGTATCTCGTTGAGTTCGAGGGTTTAGATTTGGGGCAGCAAGTTGCCGTCCAGTACTTGCTGTCGAAGGTGGCACCGATCCTATTGTTGCATCTTCATAGTATTCACTTTCCAAGCCAAAGCTTCGTGAGCTATCATCATCTCTCTCAGCCGCTAATTGCTGAACAGTGCCTGTTGCGGAGCGTGATGTATCTATTCCATGTCAGACTTGTCGAGAGCAATATCCGTGTTACTCACTGTCTCTTGATGGACCCGCGTCATCTGCCCTTGCGGACGTTGCTCTTGGCTTCGCTGGCCGAACGAATTCTTCTTCATCCTCAATGTCGTTTGCAAGGGCTTGATTAACAGCACTGCCCAAATCCATGCGCTGAAGACCAGCACCCACTTTCGGCGGTGGTTCCGCAGCAGAGCCATATGTGTACTGCCTCCGTGTACTTGGCGTTCCTTGAAGAGCCGGTAAATGAGGCCTCACCAACGTATTTGGCGGCTCATTCGTAGATTGTTGCTCGGGCTCCCGGCTTGTGAGGCGGGTATTACGTCTACTGACTCTGGGAGGCATGGTTGAGGTGAAATGTGAAGGTTGAGTGAAGTTGGTGTGAGCAGAGGATTTAACAACAAAAAAGAATTCAATTTAAAAGGGAAAGTGCCCTTTTGTTTCATGAAAATCGTGTCCGTCGTCTTTGAGATGAAGATGGGTGAAAGTGGTCGTTCTTTGTCTTCTGAGATGAAAATAGTAGCACTGACTTTGTGTCTACCAAACAAACGTATCAGAGCAACACCACCAAATAGCTTCCCGCCTCTAGTTGTGATTCACAAAGACAGGTTTGCCGTGTGCCAGCTTGACTGGCCAATCTAAGCGCTGAGATGTAGTCAAACACAACAAAGAAACATGTTGGTGGCGGTGAGATGAGCAAACAATGAGTCCTGAGGTTCCGTCAAAAATCCCGCGATGATGGAAGTGCAATAATTTCGGAATCGGCGATGAGTTCCTTTTGCTAGGTTGTTGAAAGGCGTCTTTCTTTTTTTGTCGATACTTCTTGTGATGCTATCGCGAAGATGCTGTATGCAGCCGACGCGATACGCGCCGAGGATTAGGCGGCGCAAATCGAGAGGCTGGTTGTACGTGATCACGTGCACTGGCGTCGTACAATGGAGTGCTTCTAAATTACAGTGAAGCAGCATCAAATTGGTTCAAGAAGTTCATCTTGACAGGCCTCAGGCAGAATAACTGCTCCGTCAATTTTCAATTTACCCTTTGTAAAATCGATGCCAATTAAAGTGCGCCTGCCGACTACAAGACGTATTGTTTCGTAGAGTGCAGGTTGATTAATTACATCCATAGTACAACAGATCATGTAAGAGATATAAACATTACGAGGCCCGTACTCCACAAGTACCCTGCCCGCCCACCATGATCGTCTCTTCGGTCCAGTTCAAGCCGGGTAAACCGTCGTTAATACAAGCCCAGCTAGGGGAGGAAAGAAAACACAAGACCTCGATCCCAAATGATAAAAAGACTTAGGTAACGTAGTCCTAAGGGTAGCCTAACTTTTGCTGAGTTTATTTTGACACCCTGTCTTAAGGTCCAGGCCGTTGTATGGAGCGCATATTGTAAACTCGATTTTTGAGTGTAATCCAATCGGGCCTATGCCATGCTGCGTTCGACTCATTCTCGTGAGATCCGATATCGACAGTCTAGTCGTTACTGAGACTTCAGCCTCAAGCCCCGAATAATCCTCCATGAGGCATGGCTAGCATGGGCATGTCAAAGATCCTTGGAGTCCCACCGCCATTAAATTAGCAGCGTCAATCACAGCACGAACCCCCTCCTTCTAACGAGCGAGCCCAAAAAAAAAGCTGCCCCGCCATCCCCGACTATTTCCCCCTACCAATTCATTCATTGACCTTTAACCCCGCCATCCCTCAACGCAACCCGCCTCCTCGACTTCTTTTTGCTTTGTGTTTTTTCACCGCAATCTTGAATCGCTCAGTCAGAACAAAGAAATCTATTGAAAATGCCTGTTGGAACTGTTCTCGTCACCGGGTACGCCACTCAACCATCCCTTGCGACACTGACTCCTCCTATCCCTCATTGGTCTAGGACATTATCTTTGTTGTCGCAAGCTTCAGGGCACAGATCACACGGTGTCGCATAAGACAAAGAAGCACCAGCTAACGACTGATCCTCCAGTGGTACCGGCTACATCGGCTCCTTCACCACTCTCGCCCTTCTTGAGCACGGTTACGATGTCGTTATCGTCGACTCCCTCTACAACTCCTCAGAGGTTGTCCTAGACCGCATTGAGCTGATCTGCGGTCGCCGACCTACCTTCTACAAGGTCGATGTCACAGACGAGAAGGCCATCGACGAGGTCTTTGCCAAGCACCCTGCCATTGACAGCGTCATTCACTTTGCTGCCCTCAAGGCAAGTCACATGTCAACCGGAGCGATCATCTACGACTAACACCATCAAGGCTGTCGGCGAGTCTGGCGAGATCCCTCTCGAGTACTACCGTGTCAATGTCGGTGGCAGCATTTCTCTTCTCCGCTCCATGGAGCGCAACAACGTCAACAACATCGTCTTCTCCTCCTCCGCTACTGTCTACGGCGATGCTACTCGTTTCCCCAACATGATTCCTATCCCTGAGCACTGTCCCATTGGACCTACCAACACATACGGCCGCACCAAGTCCATGATCGAGGACGTTATCACCGACTTTGTTAACGCCCAGCGAAGCAACTTGGAGAAGGCCGGTAAGGAGTTTAAGCAATGGAACGGTGCTCTGCTGCGATACTTCAACCCTTGCGGTGCTCACCCCACTGGTATCATGGGTGAGGACCCCGCTGGTGTTCCTTACAACCTGCTTCCCCTCCTCGGAAAGGTTGCTACTGGTGAACGTGAGAAGCTCTTGGTATTCGGCGATGGTGAGTTTTCCCAACCCATAATTGCTGCGCAACTTCTAACATCTGGTAGACTACTCCTCTCGCGACGGTACTGCCATTCGAGACTACATTCACGTTGTTGACCTTGCCCGCGGCCACCTTGTCGCTCTTAACTACCTGCGCGAGAACCAGCCTGGTGTCAAGGCATGGAACCTGGGTTCCGGCCGTGGAAGCACTGTCTTTGAGATCATCAAGGCCTTCAGCAAGGTCGTTGGCCGTGATCTCCCATACGAAGTCATGCCTCGACGACAAGGAGACGTTCTCGATCTCACTGCCAACCCCATCCTCGCCAACAAGGAGCTCAACTGGAATACCGAGCTCACCATGGAGAAGGCCTGCGATGACCTCTGGAAATGGGTCAGCAACAACCCCAAGGGTTACCGACAAGATCCTCCCGCCGAGATGGTTGAGGCTGTCAAGTCTTCCAAGGCTTAAAAATAGAAATAATGATGACCGAGGCCACCCATGTGCGAGCAGGCCTCTTACAGTTTACGGAGCGAGATGAAAACTTCTTAAAAAGATTTATGTTTTTTGGTCATGGTTGAACCATCCATATGGCATTATAGACAGACAGCGCATTGAAAATGAAAATAAAAAGGCTAGACTTAATCGATTTTAATGAGCAACTTTCCAATCGTCTTTCGGCTGTCAATGTCCTGGTGTGCTTGTGCGACGTCCTTGAGAGGGTACACCTTGTGAATGGTGAGTTCGAGCTTCTTGGACTTGATGAGGTCGAAGAGCTCGGATGTGTACTTCTCGAGATCAGCTCGCTCGGAGACGTAGCCGTTGACTACGGGGCGCATCAAGCGGACGCACTTGGGTGTAAGTCGGAAGAGATTCACGGGGTCTACGGCGCCGGACTGTATTATTGTTAGCTTGAGATGCGAAAGTTGTTGGAACATCACTTACAGCGTTGCCAAAAGAGATGAGGTTACCCTTTTTAGCAATCATCTCAAGATCCCCATCGAAAGTAACCTTGCCCACACCGTCAAAGATAACATCCGCACCATGGCCACCAGTGATCTCCTTAACCTTTGCAACAACATCATCGTGAGAGTTGATGACCCACTCCGCGCCATTCTTCTTCGCAAGCGCAAGCTTCTCCTCTGAACTAGCAGTACCAATGACCTTGGCACCGACAATTCGAAGCAGCTGAACAAGTAGAGTACCTACACCTCCAGAGGCAGCGTGGACAAGAACCCATTGACCAGCCTGGACCTGGCCAGCTTCGCGGATGAAAGTCCATGCTGTGAGACCTTGCAGGTAAGCAGCGACAGCTTGGTCAGTGGGAACCTCATCAGGAATTTTAACAGCGTCAGAAGCATTGACAACACTGTACTCAGCGTATGCGCCCACAGTTCCCATGAAGACCACGCGCGTACCGTTCTCGAAGCCCTTAACAGAGGAGTGAGCGACAACGACAGTACCAGCAGCCTCACGACCAAGCGTAAGAGGAAACTGGGGCGCCTTGTAGAGACCACTTCGGAAGTACGTATCGATATAGTTCAAGCCCGCAATCTGATTCTTGACAAGGATCTGGCCCTCACCAGCTTTAGGAACAGCAACATCGTTGAACTCAAGAACCTCAGTGCCGCCGTTCTTGTTAATCTGAACGGCCTTCATCTTGGGAGGTACAGGCGCCATTGTTGCTGTTGAGAAGTGTGAAGTTATTCTGGAGATTCGCTGGATGGGAATTGAGGGTGTGAGTTGTTTTGCTATGAGGCTGGTTCTGAGCAGGGAGCAACGGAGAGGTTGAGCCATGAGGGTGAGTGTCGGGACTGGGGATTATTAATGTGTCGGGTCGGAAGAGGGCGGTTTTGGGGAGGAGTGGTTCGGAGCTATAGCGGGGATTGGGGATCGGGCCCATGATGGCGGGGTAATGATACTGAGGTGATTGCACGTCATGATTGCGGTTTCGGATATAGATTGAAGAGAGGAGATATTGATGTGAATATCTCGAAATCGATTTATTGGGTAGACATAATAGATAGAGTGCTTACTCGGATAAGTGACTGGTAAGATTCATGGTCTCATTGCTTACAGCTCCTCTTCTAGAAGGCAGATGACATTACTGACATATGGAGAATCCTTTATACTATCATATTTACATCTATAAACCCATCAGCATTACCTATGCTACTATATTAATATAAGACTCAATACTCATAAATTTATCAATGCATGTTAAATCTCATCCATGGATATATCGATTGGAACTGAACTGTGCTGGTGGACGGCTAAGCTCTTACCCACATCACTTACACAGAAAGCACACTACCCTATAGCCCAGCTCTGAACATTGAAGATCATCATACCTGGTCAGTCTAGGGCCTGAAAAGAACCTTCAATGACTATCCATACTTGTAGTGGAAATAATAAGGAAACTTCAGTCTCGGAAGCCAATTATAATGAATCTGCTCAAGTACTACTGCATGATATTTGATGATACTCTCGGTTACGAAAACATGGACAATGCTTCTAGGGGCTAGCCTGTACCATAGTTACGGATACGCGGATATTTTACGCCTGGAAGCCTGGGGATATTCTCTGGTATCCTTACGCGGTCTCGTATTTCTAACATACACCACTGTTACAGCGCTTTGATCAGATGGACCCCGTGATGCCTCAGCCAACTTGGACTGAGTCGTCATGATTTAGATAACCCTCTTCAATGGCTAAATGACAGCTTTATGATATCATGAATTTGCGGTATGTCAATTGGTTAATACTACTTCGAAGCAAATGCCGAGTGTGGCTTTGCCCAAGTTAAGCTTGCGCATTGCTTGTTTCAAGGCTGTTGCGAACTTAGTTGACAGCTAATATGGGCACGTCAGGGACCAGGTCAGTTTTGTACGAGCCTGCATCTCGATTGCTGATCAGATCGTTATGCTAGTTCTCAATGGGTTAATACACGCGATGCCATTCATGTCGTCTACTGATTTCTGCAGGCTAGTATTGAATCGAGGATGTTGACTATCATCCAAGTATTGGGATTTAGGGGAAATGTCTGACTAAGCATAGGTAATTACAGTTACGCCTCCCTCAAGTCAATATACGGTGACACCGACTGAGCCAACTGGAAAAGAAGAAGATGATGAATAGATGATAAGGAAGAGAGGAATTGAATTTGTTCTATGGATTGTAAAAGAATGTTCGAAATGCTACCCCCAAAGGGCTTAGTCCTCGTCAACTACAACGTTGTTCCAACAGTTTGATTCCAAGCTAACAAGGCACTGTACACGAACCACGAGAAGGATTCTTCAAACATCAGCCCATTCACAACTCGTCTACAGAAGTTCTCACATTAGTCTCGAAAGAAAGTCTCAATTAGGTTGAGGCTACGCCAGCATACGCGTGGCCAGCCTGCCAGCTCCTCTTAGACGGAGGCGTCGGTCCAGCCTCCCGACGGGTTTATTATTAGGCGTCGCCCGAACTGGCCTGTTTACGGCCTAGTGATCGCCGCGAGAGTTTTTCAGCCAGGGGTCGGGGCGTTGGTTTCATGTGTCAGTGGCAGTTGGGGCAGATGTCATGACAGAGGATCGTGGCAGTGCAGGCGGCTTGGCATGACAAGAGCTTCGCAAGCTCGTCCAGGGAGTGACCCTGTATGTGTGCGTCGGAGGATTCTTATTGAGGCCGGCTAATGCACAGTATTGAGATGTTCATTGGGGTAATTGGAAAGACATTACAGTTGAATTAGCATTGTTTCGTCCAATGCTGGGGTCAGTGATTATCAATTAGACCTTGGGCCACTATACGTCACCTCAATTAGAGTGCATGTTTTAGGGCGTTTACCTCAACAACAGGGCATCCACTCATACGATAACACGCCGAGAATGAAGTGTAGTTTACGTTGAACATAAGACATTCAACGCTGCCCGAACTTATGCGATTGCTTCCTTGATCTTGAAGAATGGTAGAACAAGTCTGTCATGCAATTGAACTTTGAAATCAAGACTAAACACAAGATATCAGGTCTCATTGGAGGCTCTCATGTCCAGTGAATTACACGATGTGACACCCAGACGTGTGTGGGGTGTTGCGGCTGTGGCTTAGTGCCCACACAGTGGGGTATCACAGCTTTCAGGCTCCCCCCCCGGCTTCAGGCATATTCTGTAACACTAAGAACCGCCTCCGACTGGACCTCACCTCGAGACAACCTAAAAGGCGAGGCCACTGCACACTCGGTCAAGCTAGGAAGTACCGGGGTCGTGTTTTTGTTTCCTCAATTATACAATAACAATATCATCGCAGCCTTGTGAGGGGCTGACTTCCATTCTTCTCAACCACGCATCATTCATCTATCTCATTTTGCATTCTTTCAACTATTACAATAAACACGCATTCATTATTCGATACCCAGCATAACACCGTCAGAATTTACAGCATTCAAATCGAGTCTCAGCCCCGTCTTCAAACAGCTTATATCATCATTGACTCGTCTACTCGCCAATTCAAATGATAGCCGCATCTTGAAATGAATTCCTCAACGGTTAACGCCCGACAGAGGCGCATTATCCAATTATCACAGCAATGGGGTTTCTCACTACCACCCAATGCCCCTACTCCTCTCACGCGACCGCCTCACCCAACCTCTTTCCGAACTCACGGCGACGATGAAGTCGCTGACGGCCTGCTGCAGAGGCGGTCCGCTGAAGTCGCACAACTGCGACCTAAGAGTGGTTTGTCGCGAGCCTTCTCATCGAGTAATCTGAAAAAGGGAAAGCATTGGGATACCAAAGAGATACTGAACGTGTTGAACTCTTGGGTCGACAGTTCAGGCTCGCCCGGTGTAGCCGAATCTTTGATCGCGAAATTGGCTGCAGCCGGTGTCGACCTAGGTGGTATGCAGACTCAGAAGCAGGGATTATTAAACAGAAGAAAAAGCGTTGAGCATGGTCTTGATCGAACTCGCCTTCTCAAGTCTGCGATCGAACGAGACCAGCTAGACATGGTGCATGTGCTTATACCGCATGCTGACCCATTGACCCTTGATACTTGTCTTCCAGCTGCGGTAAGAACTAGAAATGCACGAATCGTGGAGGTCCTATTGAGGTATGGAGCAAATGCATCCAACACTGCGGAAGGGCAGGACGAGTTCCGCAAGGCATGCTCTGTTCCAGCCTTATCAGAGATCGCGTCACTCATTCTAAGATCCGATGGACGGCCGGAAGAAATATGCACATCGCAAGCGCTTACCGACGCCACAAGAGCACAATGTTTCGACACTGTTTTACATCTAAGTCGTTCCACCGCAGACGGGAACTACAACAACGCTGAAGCTCTCAAGATCGCTATCAACGACCAGCGAAGAGATATCGCAATGGCGATCGCTACAGGAAACAAGGCGCCCCAAAGTCCCGGCCTTGATGAGGCTTTTGAGCAGCTCATGAACAACACAGAATTAGAACCACGGTCGAAACTTGACTTTGCTGAGCTGCTGCTTTGTTGCGGCGCCCAGGGTTCTATACTAGAAAGATCACTTGAAGTGGCCTGCGAGACGCAGTTCTTTGAGATGGCTGACCTTTTGGCGCGTTATGGAGCTTCGATCGAGCACAACGACGCTTCTGCTTTGAAAACTGCCATTTCAAAGGGCCAAACCAGCCTTGTGGGCTCTCTTCTCAACGGATCGTCCAAGATTGACCCTGCGTTGGCATCAAGTTGTGTCCCTCTGATTCCCGAGCATGCAGATCCTGGGACTCGACAAAATTTGCTACACTCGCTCCTCAGACGGGGAGCAAATGGCGATGTTCTGAACGATTGTCTCATTCTAGCTACTAAAGCTGGGGACGTTCATTCTGTAGAACTTTTACTGAATCCTCACTTTCGCGAGCCACCAAGTGGAAAGCAAAATGGGCAGGTAAAGCCACGCATTACTAACCGTCACGCTGTCGCATCGCCTGACTACCAGAGCGGAGAGGCCCTACGCATAGCAATTTTGGCCGGTAATGCAGACATGGCAGCCAAAATCCTCTTCGCAAGACCCTCCAACGAAACACTTACCGCAATATTTCCTCTGGTTAAGAGCCTTCCCCCGACGGATCGATATCGTATGGTTGAGATGTTCCTGAGAGGAGCTTTAACGGGCCCAGCTTTGCACAAGGCTCTCCAAGATGAAATTAGCGAAGACCCTTCCCAGAGAGACGACGCTCTGATCAATCTTTTACTCAAGTATAATGCGGACATCAATTATGATGATGGCGCTGGACTTACCCAGATCATAAATCAGATGGACCTTGGGTTATTTACCAAACTGATGCAAAACGCCTCTCCCCAGACAGCAGCTGCCCATGTCAACAATGTGATGAGTATCGATAACCACCAAATCAGGTACGAGATGATGTCAATGCTGTTTAATGCAAGGGCAAGTGTCGCTGGACAGCAGGCTGCGGAAGCTCTCCTTGCGAATATATCGGAAACACCTGTTGACATGTCTCTTCTTCGACTTATCCTTGAACAAGGAAGACCAGATATCAACGGCCTCAATGGTCATATTCTGCAAAAAGCTGCCCAGACCCCTGACCCCAAGGTAATTGATCTGATCCTGACCTTGGGCAAACACAACCATGACACCATCTCTGTTTGTCTCGAAGGACTAGCGAAAATTCCATCGAGCGAGAACAAAGCTTGGAAGCTTGATGTTATTTTGACCAGATCACCCAAGAAGATCAATTTGGATGCAATGCTTGTGCATGAAGTCCAGACTCTCATTGAGGACACATCTGGCAATGCCTCTTTCAAAACATTGCAGAAACTTTTGGACCGCGGCGCCGATGTGAACGCTTTCCAGGCAAGGGCACTATGCAGTGCGGTCAAAGAAGCGAAGGACACGATAGTCGATACTCTGTTCGCTAGTGAGAAACCACCGACAGCAGCATCACTAGCATTCGCTCTTCCGCAGGCCCTAAAGATCTCGGATCCTATGACTCGCTTGACTTTCACTAAGAGTCTAGTAGAATCTGGAGCCTCCCCCCGTGAAGTCAACAGAGCATTGATCCATGCTATTAGCCATTTCACCACAGACGTCGCTTTGATCTGCATTCTAGCCACTTATGCCGATGCATCTGATGGAGAAGCCCTTACACTCGCTGTTACCAACGAGTCAGTCGAAGTATTGGATCTCCTTCTCTCACAGCTCAAGCATACGGACGAGACCATAGATTCTTGCTTGGGTCAAGCGATGAAGATCGCCGACTGGACGGTTCGTCTTAATATTTGCAATCGTCTGGCAAAATCTGGCGTTTCATCTCAAGCAGCCTCTGACGCACTCCTTGTTGCGGCGAGGGATGGTGATCTGGAACTTGGAGATGTTCTTATTGCTCACGGTGCCAGTATTTCCACCAACGGAGGTCAAGCTATCATTGAAGCATGTCGCGGCGGTTCTGTTGAAGTTCTTGATGTGCTTCTCAAGTCTAATGCTGATACCCAGAAGTTAACATTGGAGCGTGGATTTCAAGCTGCGACTGAGGTTCGGGATTTGAACAAAAGGGCGATGGTCTTCCAGCGCCTCCTCAAGAGGGGTGTTTCTGGAGAGGTTGTCGACATTCAGCTCGTCTCAGCCGCAAAATACGGCGAAGAGGGCCATGAAGTGTTGCGTGTTTTGCTGGCAGCGGGTGCAGACCCTAACTACAGTAACGGCGAGGCAGTTGTGGCGGCAACCCGAAGTGCCTTTGTTGGTAGTCTTGAGTTGCTGTTGGGATTGTGGCATGAGGGCGGTAATCAGGTAAGTTTGACAAGTCGTTTGGAGACGCTGTCGCTAACGTGTTTGGAAAAAGGCATCGCCTCCTACTTTGGTTAGGGCCATGAAGGCAAGCTGGAAACTTAACCAAGATACCAGGCTGCATATAGTCCAAGATCTGATGAAAGCAGGCATGCCAGCTGTGGATGAAGTCCACATCGCCTTGAGTAAGGCAGTTGGTGAAGACGAACCGGATGAACGACTTATCCAGGTCTTGCTTGACTCTGGAGCATCACCGTTCACAAACGGTTGCTTTGCCCTTACCCAAGCTGTACAGGGTGTCAAGGTTTCGGCACTAGATCTTCTCCTGGGTAGTAAGATCGACGAGGACGAGATACTCAAGCTTTTCGAAAACGGATTCTCAGAGACACAGTTCAGCACATGGTTCTCCCCGAACGGTCTAGAGGTTGCAAAAATGCTTCTAGCTAAGGGGGCTAAGGGAGTGGCTGTCAGCAGTGCTCTGGTGCAGGTGATGAAGAATAGCACAGACGAGACTGAGTCATTGGCTGATGAGTTTGTTGACTTGTTTGTCGCTCATGGAGTCGATATTGACTTTGAGAATGGAGAACCTCTGATTTGCGCGGCATCAAAGGGTAATGCCCATTGGACAGAAAGGCTACTTGCTTGCAAGCCATCACCACAAACACTCACGCTTGCTTTCGAGCGCGTGTTTGATACGGCAAGGTCACCTGATGAGGTGCTGAAGCTGTTTGAACTCTTTTCGGGATATCGCGATGGAGAGGTCGGGTTAGATGTCATGACGCGGAGTGCTGGGTCGGATCCGATCCTTATCAGGGCGATTTCGCAGTATCCTAGGTCGACAGAGCTGTTGCAGACGTTGTTGGATGCTGGTTTCTATCACGATCAGACAACAACCTATCGTATCCACGACAGTGTGGAGGAGCCTGAAGAGGTGACGGTGCTTGCCTGGTCAATTGCACAGCCACAGAAGAAGGTCAGCTCGGCACTGATTAAGATGATGATCCAGCGTGGTGGTAAGTCTTTCATCGTTATTCATTGCAGACTCATCTCTAACATTTATAGCAAACGTCAACTTCGAGACAACAGTCAGCCGTACCACCCCTCTTATGATAGCTATCCAAGCTCGCCGACCAGATATAGTTAAAGAACTACTCATTGAAGGAGCGAGCGTCGATATTACCGATGCCATGGGCAGAACACCTCTTGCGATGGCCACCGATATTGGTGGTGAGCTGTCGACTCGCATGATGGGCAACTTACTAGCATTTGATCAATCGAAAGATGATGGATCACTACACAACTCCGCCAGAGAACTCAACTTTGCAGCAGTATCAGTACTAGTGGAACATGGCCACCACCCTGACTTCCCTAGTCCGCTACACGATGGAAGATCTGCTCTGGGCGAAGTCTGTCGCCATGGAGCAGGGTCTGGTAAAATGACGGCAGATGCGGAGAAGCTCATGCAGAAGGTGATGACTTTCTTGATCGACGCTGGCTCAGATTTGACCTTGCAATCGCATGGAAAGTCTCTGCTTCTTCTTTGCTTCGACTCTGCAGACCCTATTGTCACTACTCGCAGTTTCTTGAAAGTGGCCATGTGGAAGGAGATCAACAAACCGTTTAATCATTATAGTGATGGCGAGTTTACGTATTCTCCGACAATGTACGTCAGCAAAGTGATGCCCGAATCGGATACTCGAGACCAGCTTCTCAGCCTTCTTCGAGCGAATCGAGCAGTGGATGTATACTACGCCAACTCTGGAGACCAGCCTGATGATGCAGTCGGCCTCCCCAATGATATGATAGTCCAAGAACGCGAAAGAAAAGCCAGGTTACGACGAATTGCACTCGAAACTGAAGACCATGCTATTGCGCTCGCACGAGCAAAGGAAGTCGCCAGTGTGGAGAGAGAGATTTGGAATCACAAGGCGGAAATCGAGGATGCCCGCCGTCGCAGACTCCACAACGAAGATATAAATGCAACACGACAAAAGGCTGATCTTGAAGAAACGCTCTTCCTAGCAGCTGTCAAGAGACGACAGTTGGAGCAGAGCAAGGTTACACAGTCCAGTCTCGAGCGCATCCAACAAGTCGCTGCAGCTGAACTCCTAGCCGAAGAGACCAGACAACAGAAGATGATAGAGTGGGAATCTAAATTGAACTCTGAACGAGCCGGTAATGCGCAAGCACTTAGTAGTCTACGCATCAGTGAGCGTGAAGAGTTGGAACGAATCGAACGAGGCGCAGATGAGAGAGTCAAGAGGAGACTCGAGGCGCAGAAAAAGTTGGTTGAGACACAGGAAAGATTGGCAAAGAGGCTTGCTTCGGGACCTGGAGGAGGAGCAGATGCCAGGAGGCAGATTGGATTCGTGGAAGAGATTAATTAACCCTTCTGGATTCAGCATTAGCATCACTGGTAGGTTTGGGGGGATAGGGATAGGCGTTGGGTGTTTTTATTATCAGATACCTCTTATAGCTTATGATGAGATGATCTTTCTTTTTCTTCAAGACTAAAACTTCTCAATTGGTCCCGAAATAAGATCTGAGAAGCTGCTTCATGATGTGTCGTTCATAATCAAGCTTTGAATCTAAATCTACTTCATAGGGTAGCATGCTCAAATGATATACGCACACAAGCATAACAGGCATTTGTAGAACTTTGTGGTTAGTAAGTGCACAGAGAATAAATACAATCCACCAAGTGACCAAGGAACATATGAAAGAATAATTGAGTATCTTATCCTCAGCTAGATCTCTGCCAACTGCTATCTGTTGGTACAAACGTAGTTCCTAAACTCCATACCGACTGATGACCATAACACGCTTCAGCAAATCCACAGCAATAATAACACACAGATATAAATACCCTTCCAGCAATAATCCCAAACAATAAACATCATCAGCAAATAATAGTACACCAGTATAACACTTAATCCTTTCGCGCCATCTTGATAGAATCAGCACCAGTTTCCACAACGCGGAATGCATCAGCATCGCCCTGTCCGCTAGCAGCCTTCTCATAAGCCGCTTCACTCCTGTCACAGAGAACGTCCAGGTCAGCGTCGCTGAGGACTTCTTCACCCCCTGAGGCCTTGTACACTTGACCATCCTTCAGAAGCAGAGCACGGAGCGACTCAGGGTCGATATCTTCGTGGAGATCCATCTTTTGACCCATTGATTTGAAGTTACCCTTCTTGATAACGAGTTTCTCGAGTCGGCGCTTGGCATCGGCGGAGTTGAGAAGGTTTTCCTCGACTGTGTCCTTCGTAGCAAGGCGGAAGACAACGACGGGGCGGGTTTGGCCGATACGATGGCAGCGGTCTTGGGCTTGAAGATCTTGCTGGGGGTTGAAGTCTGAGTCGAAAAGAATGACTGTGTCGGCTGAAGCGAGGTTGATGCCCTGACCACCTGCGCGGGTAGAGAGCAAAAAGATCTTGTACTCGGGATCGCTGTTGAAATCAGCGATTTGAGTTCGTCGACTCTCCTGTGCGACAGAACCGTCGATACGACAGACTTTCCAGCCGCGGAGTTCACGGCAGTAGTCTTCAAGGATGTCAAGTTGAGTAGTGAACTGTGAGAAGATGAGGACTTTGTGATCGTCTTGGAATAACCGAGGTAGTAGACGGTCGAGGAGAAGCATTTTGCCAGAAGCAGTGACTATGGAGTCATCAACTGGTAGATCTGTGGAGGCGATCCAGGGGTTGTAGAAGTTGTGAGGGGAGTTGCAAACAAGGCGCAGCTGTGCCAGGGGATTGCCGAGCTTCTTCTGACCAATCTGCTTTTCTGTATCATGTTAGAATACCCTTGAATAGTAACATGGGTCAACTTACTCGCAAGCTCAAAAGCCTCGGCCTGTGCGCGTTCCTCTAGTGTTAATGGCACTTGGCCACTCAAGTCCTCATCGTCAGAGACCATCTCCTTGGCCAATTTTGCTTCAAACTCATCATCAGACATCTTCTCCTCATCCGAACCAGCATCTTTATAGGTTCTTGTCTTTCTCGGTCGTCCACGCGTGCTCACTGGCGTTGACTGACGAGTGGACTTTGCGCTCTTTGGCTCTGGCTCCAAAGAAGCGGGAGCACCCTTTCGTTTACCTCCAGATTTGGGTGTCACGGGTGCCTCTTCGAGCTTCGGGTTCTTACGTGGTCTACCGCGACCGCGCTTAGCCATCATGACTGAAAAGACATTGGCTGCTGGCTCCTCTGGTTCGACCTGCTGCTTACGCGGGGATTCACGAACGGGGAGTGTCATAGTGTTTGGAGCCGCGACGCTGCTTGATCGAGATGACTTGGTGCTTGCTTCGGTTGATTTGGTGCCATAGATCTTTTCATGTACCTTGTCCTCCAGATACTGTCTGGTATCGACCTTTTTGTTGGTAAGCACGTTGTAAAGATCTGTCTGTTCCTTTGTCATGGGAGCGAAGAGCACATATTCTCTCTTCTTGGGGAGGTAGGCCGCCACATCTTGTTTAATACGTCTCAGAAGCATAGGCTGAAGAATGAGGTGAATCTTCTTGACGAGCTCTTGCTTCTTTTGATCAGCGATGAACTCCTCTGTGCCCTGCTCATCTTCGAGATCAGAAAAGTCAAACCAAGATTCGAACGCTTCCCAGTCTGTAAAGATGTTGGGCAAAAGGAAGTGGAGTAGCGACCACAGCTCTTTGAGGTTGTTTTGAAGAGGTGTTCCTGTAATGAGAAGACGAGTTGCAGATGAGAACTGACGAAGCTGCTGGAACAGCTTGGCGTCTGCATTCTTCATGCGATGGCCTTCATCCTAAGCTTCATGTTAACATGGTATAGGTGAGAATGAGATAATGAGACTTACAATGATGATAAACTCCCAGTTGATCTTGGACAAGTTGTGCTGATCTCTGAGAACCATTTCATAGGATGTGCATACCACGGGGAATTTCGTGGTGGGACGACCAGCCTTGAGATGCTTCAGCATTTTGGTTCTGAAGATCTTCTCACGGTCATCTTTGTTGCCATGATACATGATGACAGGGATAGAAGGCGTCCATTTGGTGAATTCGTCCTCCCAGTTTGAGAGTGTACTCAAAGGAGCGACGATCAAATGAGGACCGAGATAGTTCTCCTGCTCACGAAGAAGCGCAATCAGGGCGATGGTCTGAACAGTTTTGCCTGGATTAAGTCAGTACTCATGAGATGCTCATAAAGTGAGACTCAAACTTACCAAGACCCATCTCATCAGCTAAAATGCCGGACATGCCCTGAGAACAAATCTCATACATCCACGTGAGACCTTCAAGCTGGTAATCTCTCATAGTGCCATTGATCATACATTTCGGCTGCTGTGCCATCTCCAAGCTATGCTCACCCAGCGTCTTACCATCAAGACTGCTACCGACCCGACCCAACACCTGAGTCTTTTTGGTAAGAATATCAGAGAAAGCAGCTGACTTTGCGAGCAAGTCGTCAAGTTCTCTAGCCTTGGCTTCACGCTCAGACTTTGTCTCAGCCTTCTTCTTTTTCTTCCTCTTGAGCATCGCCTGTCGTCGCTTCTCCTCATTCCTCTCATTTTCTAGACGCGCCTCCTGCTCTTCCTTGATAAGCGCCTCGTCGGCACCTTCAAGATCATCTTGTTGTTCCGAAGGCGGCGAGCTGGGAACGCTTGTAGGCAGCCGTGAGTTGGAACGAACTGAGCTAGAGTTGCTCGGCGACTTGGGTGCCGCCATGTTAAAATGAATATTATAACGATGTGTAAAAGAATGAGTAAACAAGAATATATTTAAAGAGAAAAAAAGAGCGTCAGGGGCCGAGTCGAGCTCAAGGCTTGTTTAGTGGTTTCGGCGATCCGATCCGCTAGTGAGCAGGATGATGTAGTTGACTCGCCTCGAATCGGGGGCGTGAAAAAAAAAGAAAAGGGAGGAATTTCTCAGGTGAAGTACAAAAGGGGGCTACAAGTAACAGGCCCGAGTAAACAAGTGATTTAGAGCAAAAATAGCAATTGAGTAACAATGTATAAGCTAATTGATTGTATCGTTTCTCATGGACAATTGTCGTTGCCCGAGTCTTCTCTTTTGACAATACAAGGGACAAAGGGCGTGACCGCGTAAAGGAGCAAACGCGAGAAAGCGGCGATGTCACGAGTTAGCGCGTTGCAAGGACACGAGGGGACAGCCACATTCTTTTCTCAACGCCACAGCAACGCCTCCCGTCTCTCTCCCCGCCAATTCAATTGGTGACAGACCGGAATTACCCCTCCACCCCACCAAGAGAAAATATCAAGACTCCCACCATTCAAGCTACAGTAGAGTCACCCACTCAATCTTCAACAACAGTCCCCGAGTGAAGCTATAACGAAGCTTCATCTCTCATCACAGCCAACCTGTTCGCCCTTCGACTTCTCCGCCAGGCACCCCGAAGCCTCTCTCCGTTGATATCCTTCAGAATGGCATCCTTCGCCTCCCAGACTTACACTCCCACCGAGGAGGCTGAGATCCAGCAATGGCTCACCACCTCCGAGCGTCTCAAGTCCCCCGAGGACAAGTCCACCATCCTCGAGACCCTCAACAACCACCTCTCCAGCCGCTCCACTCTCCTCGGTAGCAAGCCCTCCAAGGCCGACGTCGCCATCTACGAGACCCTCGCTCCCATCGTCGCCAAATGGTCTCCCGAGGAGCGAACAGGCGAGAAGGGCCACCCCCACATCGTCCGCCACGTCGACTTTGTCCAGAACTCTCCCCTGTTCGGCCTCGATGTCAAGGATGAGAACAAGGTCCAGGTTGATCGTGACAACGTTCTCTACGTGAAGCCTCCCGTTGACGCCAAGGCTGAGAAGGAGAAGAGGAAGAAAGAAGCTGCTGCTGCTGCTGCTGCCACTGGTGGTGAGGCTTCGCTTGTTGATCGTACCAAGGAGAAGGTCAAGGAGGTTGTTGAGACGGCCAAGGAGAAGATTGCTACTGATAAGCCTAAGAAGGAGAAGAAGGAGAAGAAGGAGAAGGCTCCCAAGCAAAAGGCTACTCCCGCCCCTGCGGCTCCTCTCTCACCTGCTCTCATTGACCTCCGAGTCGGTCACATTCTCAAGGCCATCAACCACCCCGATGCCGACTCCCTCTACGTCTCCACCATCGCTGTTGGCGACAAGCCCGGCAACGAGGACTATGTCGAATACGAGGGTCAAGTCTGCCGCACCGTCTGCTCCGGTCTCAACGGCCTCATCCCTCTTGAGTCCATGCAGGGCCGCAAGGTCGTCGTCGTATGCAACCTCAAGCCCGTCAAGATGCGCGGCATCAAATCCTGCGCCATGGTCCTCGCCGCCTCTCCCAAGATCAAGGAGGGTGAGGTCGACGACCACAAGGGCCCCGTTGAGCTCGTCACTCCCCCTGAGGGTGCCAAGGCCGGTGACCGTGTTTGGTTCGAGGGCTGGGAGGGTAGCCCTGAGGGCGTTCTCAACCCCAAGAAGAAGATCTGGGAGACTTTCCAGCCTGGTTTCACTACCACTGATGGTCTTGAGGTTGCTTTTGATGCGGGTGTTGTGGAGCAGCTTGGAAAGACTGGTCGTGGACGTCTTGTTACTGAGAGTGGTGGTGTCTGCACTGTCCCCAGCCTCAAGGATGCTGTTGTGCGATAAATCCCAAGTTAGAATGCTTGTAGTGTAGAAGAGCAAAAATGTGATGGACCAATGTCAATGGCACTTTCAAGAAACTCATAAATGTTTGAACATCTTGGTGTTGTTTATTTGTTTAGACGTCAAGTCCTTCTGACCTCTCTTCACCTCTCAACACTACTATAATGTACAGTGCATAATCTACATCCTCCTCCTATGGTATACAAAACGCAGCCAACAGCCGCCAACTCCCTCTATCCGAATGCTTTTTTGGTTCTTCGCTATCATGAATAAAAAGATCCCCTATCTCAAAACGCCAAATGCACAACGCCCAAATCATTTCTCCTTCTCATGTTGGTCTTCATCATAGTGATACATTGTAACAATGACTTTTAGGAGGTCCGAAAATCAGGAGAAGAAATACTGACTTTCTCGCAGCCGCTTTACGTCAAAATCACCCTGGTAACCATGTTAGTATAAATTGCAGCGACCTCTTAGATTCTCGACGTACCTTTTTGGGGAGTTCGGGGAAGGTCAGCGGGCGCCAGAAATGCGTGATCTTCTTCCAGTTTTGCTTAGATTCCTTCTTGGGTTGGATAACTTTGGTCTCGAAACTGGTATGCTTAAGACGCTCAAGTAGCTTGTTGCTCATCTCAGTAATGTTGTCCTCCGCAGGTTCCATATTCTTTACGGCTTCCTGAACTGCCGACGAGAGGTTGCCTTCCGACCCAGGAATGTCTCCGAGGCCTCCAATGTCCTCAGTCTCCTGCTGGATCTCAGGGTCCTCCTCTTGCGAGGCTGGCATCGACTCAACGATGGAGGCAGGCGTAATGATCTTCTTTGCTGCCTCAATGTCCCAGGGATTACCGGAGCGGAGGAGAGTGTTGCGTTTGTGTTCTAGCAACACTTCTTCCCTTTGAGTGAGCTTGCTCGTCTTGCGGAATTCCCTGATCTTGATGGCGGCAGGGCTTGTATTGGGAATGTTGGCTAGATACAACGAGCCCCTGTATCGAGCCTCGAACTCGGTTGCCAATCGACCGACGACGTCCTCCTCGTGGATTCGGATGAAAGCGTCGCGCAAAACTCCGCTCAGAATGTCCACATCCGCGGCATGAGTCCAGAAGGAATCGTGAACGGCAGCGAACTTCAAACCGAGCTCGTCACACTTCAGTGCTGAGAGAAGCATGTGGCTGGCATCCAGTGAGTGGATGAAATTGGGAGGGAATCCTTGAAGTTGCTTTCTGCGATCCACGGGCTCTGTCTGACCCTGTGTAGGATAACTGATAGACTGCAGACAAGTGCGGATCTCTCTGGTGATTGCCTTTCGATAAGGCTGCACAACAGGCATTCTCAAGGGTGTAGTCCACACCACTGTAGATCGAAACTGTGAGGTTAACTCGTCCAAGTCCTTGCTCTTGCCCGCGGCAGTCTTCTTTGGAGCAGGCTTGTTGTCTTTCTCCTCTTGCAACTGATCGAGCTGGGCTGGTGTCAGGGCTTTGCAGACACGCGCGCCAATCTCACCAAGCCAGTATTGAATATCATGAGCACCTCGGAACATGGTTCCAAGGGCATTGAAGATATGCTGTGCAATATACGTAGCGGTCACAAGATTGGGAATGCCAGTCTCCTTGAACATCTCTGGGTAGAGGGCATCCAGCTGCTTGCAAACTTGTTGCTTAGCACCGGCAAATGTGACACCATAGACGTTGGTCATGACAGTTTGCTTAACTACCTTTCGGGTGATTTTACCCAGACAGTTCTTTCCAAGCTGACTACCTGCGTCAGCGTCCTTCTCGATCGACTCCTTGACGAGGTTAGCGACAGCCGAGTATACATCGGCAGGTCGGTCACTAGGCATGAGGTTGACCTGTTGAGCACCCCATGTATCACCACCAAGGGCTGCGTAATGCTGAAGACCGTTGCAGGTGCCATCTTGATGCACTGGTAGATTGGAGACAAAGTCGGTAGGATCAGGGAGATCGTAGGCAGCCTTCAGCTCGAAACAAGTAGCCAGGCATTGCCAAGGATCTTCAGCCTTCAACCACCACCGACTACCATTCAGTGGGTTCTCGACACTCTCTCTAATGTTGGCAAGGTTGTTGGTGGCGAATGCCTCTCTCTCGTCGAATGAGGCCTTATCGTAACCGTACAGATTAGCAAGGTGGATCTTGAGCCATCGAAGACCTTGCTGGCCAAGTCTCTTCCCCTCGGCGAATTTCAGTAGAGCACGTGTGTGATCAGCTCCCATGTGGTTCAGGTATGTCGGGATAGGATAAGCACGGCCGCGATAGTCCATGTTGTGAGGAAAGTAAATGACTTGCTTGCGGAACGCGCGAGCGATCTCTAATTGCAAGTTCATGTAGCAGCGTTGTGAATGAAGGGCTCCACGCTCGTTCTCGACCTGCTTGACCTTTCGAATCCAAGCCCGGCGAAGGAGAGGGTCTGAGTTTGTGGGTTCTGGTGGCATTTCAAGGTCGGGTGTGAGCTCTGGCATGTTGGCGATGGCATCACCACTGTTCCAGGCCTCGACCATTACGTCGAGAACCGGGTTGTTGACCCTCCAGGGTGTTTTCCCCAGCACATCCAAGCCCTTGAAAACCTGGTCCATGTCGCCACGCTTGATGGCCGCATTGGCGTAAAGCTTTTGCTCAACGTCTCCAGACTTGACACGAATTAAGGAGGCCCTGCTAGCCAAGAAGCCTCCTTCATTGATGCGAGTCCAGGGTCTAGGTTCGGCAATCATAGGGAGGTGCTTAGCAAGGAAATCGCCCATGGGTTCCCGTTTCAACCGGTCGACAAGCTCTGGGTTGATGGTTAACATTCCAACCTTCTTTCCCTTCTTGGGAGCCTGCATATGAGAAAAGGCAGGCTGGAGTTGGCTGATTCGTTCCCCTGAGATAGGGTGTTCCTTCACAACATTAATCTTGGCGGTCTCGATGAGAGATTTCAAGAGAATCGATCCAATACGGGCCCTCACTTGCATAGACCATGATGATAGCACAGGATCTTTTGCTCCAGTCGGCTCATGAGCATCAGTGATGATGCTTTGCCGGACCGGCGCATTCGTCTCAGTAGACGCCTCAGCCTCAGTAGACTCCTTCACCTCAGTAGACTCCTTCACCTCTGTAGACTCCTTCGCCTCTGTAGACTCCTTCGCCTCTATAGAAGCATTCACTTCAGTCGATTCCTTCGCGTCTATCGGCTCAGTTGCCTTTGTCCGTGTCCGTGTCCGCTTCTTCGGCTCAGCTGCTAGAGCCTCTTTTTTGTCTGCTAGGAACTGAACCTTGCGGAGCCGGCGCTGTTCCTTTGCGGCCTTTTCCTTCAACTGAGTCTGAATGTCGTCCTGGGCTACCCGGGAAACGTCGTTGATAAGTCGTTGAATGACCACACCCTTGTCAACGCCCTGTAATGCACTGATATTGAGCAAAGTAAGAATAGTCACCGCAGCCATTCGAGTAGGGTCTGCCATTCGGAGGATAGGACCGTAGATACAGCGCTCGAGATCCTCTTCAGACTTAACTTCCTTTTCTTCGGATTCTTCAACCTTAATGATCTCTTCCCGTAAACGGGCCTCCATGGCTACAAGCCAGCGTTGCATGCAATCAGAAAGACTCTTATCCTCGGCCTTGGCACTCAGAGCTGTGTTGATACCCATCTTGTCCATCTTCTTCTTTGCGTTTCGCCATTTCTCAATAGCAGTATCGATGGAGTCCTTTTCTAGACGCATTTGGAATTCGCGCTGCTCCAGAGGATCCAGCTTGGAGATATCGACATTTTGGAGTTCGGCCATGAGGTTAAGATTTCGTCGTAAAGCGTTCAAACCCTCGCCTCGTTGGGGTGTCGGACGAACCTCGGGATAATCTTCACCCGTAAACGCCGCCATATCCTCATCGAGGTCGTCTTCCAGCTCAAAACCCTCCTCTTCGCTTGCCAGACTAACGTAGCTAGCTTCCTCAGATCCGGGTTCGACTCTGTAAGTAGGGCAGATTTCAGTGATAACACCAAGGTCTTGGTCGCTGAGTATATCGGCTCTGCTCAACACTCGCAGACCGGCCTCGTCAGGAGCCATGCTCATGTAGCGGTTGATGAGTCGTTCCAAGCGGGCTCCACGTTCCGAGATCAGTGAGGCTTTGAGCATGCATGCGATTGTCTCCGCGGTTTGTGGTATATTCTGGTTTCTTATTTGCAACTCGTACCATTTGTGAAGTCGTTCGGCTTGTTTTCGGTCGGGATTTGTTCGAAGCTGGTCGAGGGAAGCGCGGAGATATTGATTGTGCAAAATGATCATTTCTTCACCAGGGAGTAAACCAGTCAAGTTAAGTCGCTTCAGAACGAGAGATGCTCGATCAAGCTTGCCCACGCGAACACAAGCATCAAAGACTGGAATCATCTCTTCGATCTCACCAGGAACACCCTTGTTGTTGATCTTGCCAAATTGTCGAGGTGCTACTGGCTCTGGAATTGACAACAGAGACGTCGGGTCAAGGGCACGAAGGTCGGAGTAGGAAGGCGGGGGAGCCTGGAAAGGCTGTAGACCAGAGCTAGCAAGCTGGTTATGTAAGGCACCAAGGCTATGACCAAAGTTGTAATCGTCGACAGCTGTCGCGAGATTCCTTCCATGGTTGAGACCAGGACCAGACTCTGAGCCTCGGCGCTTGCGGGGTTGGTATGGCTGAGAAACAACACATCTTCGTCCCAGGTTCGTTGCTGTTATGTGTGATAGTAAAGATCTTGAGGGAAGTCCAATTGATCGGAGGGCAGTGGTCCTGTGAAGAGCAAGGCTCCTCCTCGTTTGTCGAACGAACATTGTGATGGTTTGATGGGAATCGTCGGAAGAGCGGTGGTTATGAGGGGGCGAAATTGCCCAGCTCCGAGAAGCTCAACAGGGAATGGCTGCTGAGTTGATGGAATACTATAACATTAGGCAGGAAATAAATAACACGAGCTAATGAATTCGACTCGTAGACAAGACAAGTACAAGAAGGAGTGTCGCAACAATTGTTGATGGACAAGTCTTGTCCTGTTGCTGCTGTCGCGTGAAGCAGATACTTAGAATCGATCTCCAAAATTTTCAGCATCGGAACGGTGAACTGAGAAGCACTAGAGAGGTCACGTGTGGAACAAATCGTGGCAATAGAAAAGCAGGGGACTTCTTTTCAGACCCACTCGAAATTCGAGAAGAATGTCGAGATGAAAGTGGGTTGCACGAGACTTCCAATAGAAGAGCATTGGGAAAATATTAGAAATATTATTATTAGTTCTTAATACAAACAGTTTTGACTCAAGACTCTAACGGAGCTTCTAGTCCATTTTGGCCGTGATTAGGCCTGCAGTTGAGGTTCTGTCTATGTCGCTGTTCTCTGCTGTAGGTACTCTCCAGGGTGCAGATTTTATTCTATGGAGCCCGCCTCAGCCGATCCAGAGCTGTAAACCGTTCTATCTTCTCCACTTCATAACTGGACTGGACCAAATTCAGCCATGACGCTCTACGGTTCTTTAGCTCCGTGACTCTGATTTTCTAGTCTTGCACCTCAATCGAGAGATCAAATTCAAGATGCTTACTCGACCTGCGGCTGCGGCATTGAGTTGCCGCCATTGCCAATCTGCTATTATTCGTGCTGTGGTATCAAGGCCAGCCACAAGCTCTTTTCGCAGCTTGCCGCAGACTGCTTCACGACGGCTTCCTCTAGCGACAAGGTTCTACTCGGATGTTAAAGTGCACGAGACGATAATCGAGAAAGAGTCTTCGAGCCCGGTTCCTCCAAGCGACGCCCTCAATTCGGAACTCGAAGCTACAGAAGAGGCCGAAGATCCTGAAGATGTTCCTTGGTTCCTTGAAGTTGAACCCCCGCGACATCCCCAGAATCAGCATGCCGTCCAATTACCAAAAATACCTGAGGGTGCGCCTGAAGTTCTTGAGCCAATGGTGAAATACATTTTCGAGGATATGGGATTAGACGAGATTTCCATGCTGGACATGCGCGACCTTGATCCTCCAGCTGCTCTTGGTCCCAACTTGATCATGCTTTTTGCGACAGCTCGAAGTGAACGACATCTTCACATTTCCTCCGGTCGTTTTGTACGATGGCTTCGAAAAAATCACAACATATCTGCAAGAGCCGATGGTTTAATTGGACCTGGTGAACTAAGGACGAAACTCCGTCGACTTCGGAAAAAGGCAAAGCTGATGGGTACCAATACTGCTATCATTCCTGGTGGCGACAATGGTATTTCGACAGGATGGGTATGCGTGAACTTTTCCTCCAACAGCGACAACATCGATGAAGCTGCCAAGGTGGATGATAGTGGCCGCTTCTCTGGTTTCGGTGCTCCACAAACAGGCACCACAGTGGTCATCCAATGTATGACGGAATCCCGGCGTGCAGAGCTTGACCTTGAGAGTCTGTGGCAGACTGTCCTAAAGAAGAGTTTACGTGAAAACAAGCAAGCTCGCGGGGAAAAGATCAACAGCCCTGAGGAGCTTGATGAACTTCTAGCCAGCAAAGTCCAGCTCCCCAAGTCAGAATCTGCCCAACAATGGCAGGCCCTACAAAAAGCGTCCCAACAACAACGACGTGCCTACACCACGAGCGCCAGACGGCTTTCACCGGAGCCTTCACATATTGCTCACACTTCTCCCGCCGTACCAGATGAACTCGTTGGCCTTCAAGACCACTCAGAGCAAACAACCCCGGATCTGGAACAGGTCCGTAAGCGCTTTGAGCACATTCAGCTGGTTGGATTGCCCCTTGATCAGAGCCAAATCTATCAGTTCGTCCACGATGCTATGATGGCGCCTGCTTCTGAGCCTGCTTCCGGGTCACGGCTCACTCTTGTCGATCAGATACTACTAACGGCCGAGGAGCGAGGCATGATCATCTGGACCGACAAAATGTTCTTCACGCTTATCGAGGGAGGTCTGTCATCGCCGTCATTCGGACAACCTCAGCTTGCGCGTGCTCAGAAGAACCTCGAAACACTCATGGTGCAGAAGGACTGCCATTTCAACATCAATCAAACGAGCAGGTTGCTGTCCGCCTACGCGAAACGAGGGGACTGGCCCCGATTTTGGGACACATTCCGCAGACCATCTCTCTTCAAGAAAGTCAGGAATTCAAATGTCTACAAAACGGTCTACAAGGAGATGGCACGTACCAACAACCAGGTCTTTTGCATCGAGAATCTACAATGGGTGTATGATGAGATGATCAACGAGCCACAGCCCCTACCCATAATTGGCCCACTGTACGGTTCGCTCAAGGCGTGCATCAGGGTCGCTGATCCAGCGGCTGCAAAGCTCTTGGGATCAAGCCCTGGTGATATTAGAGTACGGTCACATTATGGTAGGCAGAGGTTGGCGAACAGACAGTATCTCAAAATGTTGAGGGAGGTTGAGGCTCTCCATACGGAGACTGAAGCATACTTTGTTCGGCAGAGAATGTATCAAGGCACGAATGCGTCTAAGGAACTGGATTTGAATGAAGAAGAATAGTTTCACAGATAGGCATTAGAAAAGCATAGTATGGGTTCAGGTCTTATGTATAACAAATCATATGTAACAATATCATGATGCATCTAGGAATACGATTTCTCGGTCAAGGACTCAACGAGAATCCCGTGCCTTGCAATGATGTATCCCCTCTCAGTGACGTGTCGCTCTCCCTTTATGCAGTTATATCTTGGAACTCTGCAGCCCTTGCAGTCAACTTTTCTTAAGAGCCTCCCTCAACAAAGGCGCAACCTGCTTTCTACTAGCAGCAAGTTCCTTCTGCCTCCACGCAAACCTCTTGTGCCCATGATGATCCAACTCTCCCTCCTTCCACGTCTCCAGCTTCAACTTATCACCAGCTTGCACAAACCTATCCACCGCCTCACGACCCTGATCGGTAACACCCCAGACAAGTAGGTGGCGCTGAAACTCCCCGTTAGGATGGGACGTGGTCATTATGCTTGCCACATCGAGTTCGCGCTCCTTCGCCCAATCCTCAAAGGCATCGATCAGCGGCTCTGAAGCACCGGCTTTGTTGACGAGGTAGTTGAAGTCTCGTACCACGCAGCTTATTCCAAGCTTCAGGCCTGAGCCATCCCATTCTTTGTAGTCTTTGCGCAGAATGTCGCGGAAGCTCAGGTCAGAGATATCCTCCTTTACAGCGGAGATTTCGTCAAAATAGGCTGTGCGGTCGAAGGGTTTGTGAAAGCGCCCTTCTAGGAATTCAACCGCTTTAAGATCCTTCTCTCGAACCTTTTCCTTGGCCGTGAGGTTTATCGTGTCGGATATGATAGGAGCAAGCGCAAGTCTAGTGAGTTTGTCGTTCTCCGTAGCCGCATCGCTATCCTCAGGATCCAGGTGAGAGATT
Source organism: Fusarium xylarioides (assembly GCA_013183765.1). Classification (NCBI taxonomy): domain Eukaryota; kingdom Fungi; phylum Ascomycota; class Sordariomycetes; order Hypocreales; family Nectriaceae; genus Fusarium; species Fusarium xylarioides. The sequence goes on along the minus strand of SRZU01000001.1, from coordinate 987,093 downwards.
TCCTCCCAGATCTTCCTTGTCTCATCCACCACCAAGCTCATACAGCTTCCACAAGGTTCGACGACTCTTGGGCTTGCATCTTTTCCAATAACGTTCTCATCGGCATGGTGATCAACACAACCAGTAACACGGTCCGAAAACTTCTTAAGTGGACCTGTGAGGGAGTTATGATCAACCAGCAACCAGTGTGTCTCCTCAGGTTTCAAGTCTGGAAGCTCAGAGAGAGTTATGAGATCTTTGAGAGTGAGTCCAGCGTGTTTGAGAACGGCTGACATTTCGGTGCGAAGAGCGAGGTCATCGCGGGGCAGGTTTGAGAGGGGAATGTGTAAGGTATGAGGAGGGGTATGAGTGCGCATATAAGCGTAGACAAGAGCTGAGCAGAGAGAATCGAGGTCTGTTTCTGTTAGCTGAGACTGTGTTGAGTTATAAGTAGTACTTGACTTGCCAGCAGATTCATTCCCTACAACAAAAGTGAGAGGTCCCTTTCGTTGCGCCGCTGGAGCTGTCAAGGCAGCTCTCGCTTTGGCTAAAAAGCCGCCCAAGGACAATCTCGAAGCCATATTGACTGAAATCGCCATGTTTGATGTAAATATGAGAAAGAAATGAACAAAAGTGCGCAAAAGAAGAAGAACAAGCCACCGATAACGTTTAAAAAAACAAAACAAAACTCACAAGAAGTCCCTGCATGTGTTTTATGTAAGTTGTATGTTGGAGCTTAAACGGTCAAGACGTCACCCAAAACAATTTTGCAGGGAACATCAGCCACAAAACTGTCACTTGATTGAGCTCGCCCCATCCTTAGCAGTTGGGTCAGAGTCGACGAACGATGGTGCTTACTGAGGGATGAGAAAGCTATAGCATAAGTTGTATACATACATTTTTTTTCTGCATTCATCCAGTCTCTGGACGTTATTTTATCATTGCGATGGAAATGGCTTGCGCGACATTTATATGCAAGGTGCCCTGCTGATGCCAATCAGCCCTACATTAACTCTGTTATTTATCCCTTGTAATTAACAGGCCTGGGCCTCCCAAGCACAGTAAATCTCACTCCGTTGAGCAAGTATCTAGAACATGAGAGCACTACCTTGAGGTATGTAGTATGTATCTTGTAATTCAACAATTTGTTAGATGCCTGCATCATATCATTAGAGTATTATAAGCCAAGATACTGACGTGCATGCTCATTGTATACCCGGAAACAACCACAAACCAGCATGAGTTCATGAGAAAAGACAGTGTTTCCATGTGAATCTACTCCGTATACGGGGCGCTCGTAATTATGTATTCCCGTGAGTCGTTGTAGACCGCCTGTAACGTTACCAAGTACATTCTACCTCCAACTACCGGCTTCTCACCGCTTCCCTATTCGGTAGTATAACATCATTGTCTCCAATTCTGCCCGCTATCGGTCCCGCCGTTACACGGGCAGGAAGGGTCCAGACCGGGCCTTGCAGCCTGCGCCCTGCCCGGCCGTTTTTCGCTCAACAGTCATTATCTCCAGCTCAAACTTCCTGACCCTGTAAACTATTCTCTCCTTACTTTGGATCCAAACACTGCCCAAAATGGCTCCTCTTCGCCTCGCTATCCTCGAAGCTGACACCCCGCAGCCCCAAACTCGCGATCGCTTCGGTGGCTACACTGGTGTCTTCACTGCGCTCCTCCAAGAAGCCGCAAAGCCTCAGAAGCTTGAGGATCTGGTTACTATCAAGGGCTACGATGTCGTGAACGAACTACACTCTTATCCATCCCTCGACGACATCGATGCGGTTCTCATCACTGGCTCTCGACACACAGCGTTCGATAACGACCCCTGGATCATCAAGCTTGTCGAATTCACAAAGAAAGCCATTGACACGAATCGCATCCGAGTGGTAGGCGTATGTTTCGGCCACCAGATTGTCGGACGAGCTGAGGGCGCCAAGTGTGGACGCAGCAATAAGGGCTGGGAGGTTGCAGTCACAGAAGTTGATCTGACGGACAAGGGCAAGGAGATTTTCGGGTTGGACAAGATGGTAAGACCCGTTTGCTGCGCGTGTTATTGTACGACTGTTTCACTGACCTTGTTACACAGCGCATTCACCAAATGCATCGTGACATTGTGGATGACTTCCCCAAGGGCTCAATCCCACTCGGCTCCAATGAGATCTGTGAAGTGCAGGGCTTCTACTCACCCGGACGATATCTCACAGTTCAGGGACACCCCGAGTTCACCAACGAGATCATTTCCGAGATTCTCTTCAACCGTCATACAGTTGGCATCTTCACGGATGAAGTGTATAACGAAGCTATGAAACGCGCGCCACTTCCCCATGATGGTGTTGCTATTGCCAAGGCTTTCCTCAAATTCTATCGAGAGGGATAGAGAGGAAAGATTCTGCTGGGATATGGATGGAAGAGTTTATGCGACTAGAAGTTTTCTATGCGCAGCTCAACTTGGAAAAAGGAGGAAGCGTTCGAATTGCACATTATACCAAATGGCGTAATGCATAAATCTGTTTTGCTAGATTAACGACATCAAACGACTTTAAAGTATTATTCAAAATGGCCAAACATAAACAAATATTCCCTTTGAATACTGATATGTCTGTCAACTTGCATACAGAATTGGTGATACGTCTGAACCGTGAATACTAGGCGTGCGGTTATAAGTACATGCCAATGAAGGATAACACGAATCACCCTCTGTACCGATTATCGTGAGAGAATTGATGTTGGATTGTGTAAGTATTCATTATGCCCACTGGATACGCACTCTGGAAAGGAGTATTTTCATCCCAACTCAACAACCGAAAGGGGCTTCTCGTACTATACGTAGGTATGATAATATTGCAGTGATTCAATGCCTCCTTTTTATCTCAGCTCAAAGAACCTTCTCATGAGCCCAAGCCTAAGCCTAGTCTAAGAGCATCCACGCAACTCGAGGCAGTGATTCAATGCCTGCTCTCTCACGGGTATATAAACCCTCCTTCATCCCCATCTTCCTTCATCTCCCCCTTCCTTCATCTTCACTCCTTCACTCCTCATCTTCCATACTTTCATCTTCTATTATGGCCTCTTCAGCCAGCCGTCGCCTTATAAAGAAGGAACAGGACGATTCTGATGATGAATGTACTTTCCTCTCTTCGAACAAGAAGGGCGACTCGAAGCAGACCATCTGCATCGATGATGATGATGACGACGACGACGACGAGGAGAGTATTTCGGGGCTGTTTACCCAGCCTCGAGAGGTTTCAGATAACGACAACCTCAATATCGTCAAGGAAGAGAGCGATGATGAAAAGGAAAACTTCAAGACAAAGGGACTGAAGCCTCCAAGCAAAGACACCATTACGGTCGGAGACTTCTGTGACACGATCGATATTGACCCGGATTCTAGTGACGAAGATACTGATGATGAGGACGATCTAGATTCTTCACACGAGAAGGACTCGGATTATCACGATTCGGACGACTCAGATGACTCGGACGAGTCGGACGATTCGGAAACTCAGCAAAATAAACACAAGCCAAAACGAGGTGTTCATAAAGTCTCGGATTTCAGAAAACTTATCAAAAAATGCGAGAATGAAAAAAACGCTTTGCTCGTCAGGCAGTACATGGGAGAAAAGTTGAGTCCGGCGGAGTGCGAGAAACTCGAAAAGCTGAAGAAACAAATACCCAAAGCACAGAAGGCACTTGAGAAATATGCCAGAGAATCTCCACCAAAAACTGCTCGAGAGTACTGGCAGCGGCATCTGAAGAGACAAGAGGAAAAAGAGGAAAGAAAGCGAAAACGTGACGGCGATGAGACAAACCCGAACAAACTTCAGAAGACAGACATGCAAGCTGGACCTTCTGGTGGAGTTGAACATCCTGGTTACTCGAGAGCAGCAGCTTTATTCACCTCAAAGGGGGCTCAGGACGATGGCGATGACGACAACGACAGTGAACAAGCGAACAAGATTAAGGCCACAACTCATGAGGCCCAGATGAAGCAAATAATGGCTGGAATTCCTGAGGGCAACGACACCCGACATACGAAGACGCAACGGAGGGATCTGATCAAAGCTAAGAAATGCTTCGGGTACAAGCAGATCGAGGCCATTGACGGGAAGTGGAAGCACAAAGGGATGGAAACCCCTATGCACAGTCAGCAGCTCGTGGCCGCTACCTGGATGGTCAGGCGTGAAGCCATGGGATTACATCCGGCGGGAGGTATCCTGGCTGACGAGATGGGACTTGGAAAGACGATCACTGCTCTGGCAACAATTATTGGCCATCCAGCAGAGCAAGAGGACAGAAAGCAACGTTATGGTAACGCAACTTTGGTGATTGCTGACGGTACTAATTCTGCCTCATGGACCTGGATGGATCAAATCATCAACCATACCTCGGTAGAGTTTACCGATAAGTGCCTGATCTATGACAAGGAGCTTCACAAAGATGCAAGATGGTTGAGTACGAAGAATGTGGTGTACGTTCATCGCTCAAGGTTTTCTTGTTGAACCAGAGACGCTAACAGATCAAAGGATCACCAATTTAAATCAGCTACGTGCACAGTTTCCCAGCCAAAGGGAACGCCAAATGCTGAAGGCCAAATGGGCGGGAGACGAGAGCGGGTTTCAGCAAGCCCTTTCAAAGAGGCTCGGTCTACTCTACAAGGTCAACTGGTATCGAATCATTCTGGACGAGGCTCATGGTATAAAGAACCACACCTTAAGTGGTCAGTTCCATGTAATGTATTGCCGTTTACTGCGTATACTCACATGAATAGGTGCTCTCGCGGTCTGGCGACTGAATGCCAAATACCGTTGGGCTTTGACTGGCACCCCCCTTTCCAACAAACTGGAAGGTGAGTATTTCGATAAGTTCAATCGTCTTTTTCTCACGTAACTAGAGTTCTTCCCCTTATTGAAGTTTATTGGTTGCGATTTTGCAACTACCATGAGAAGATACCGTCGGTGTGTATAGTATATGACGGTGAGGCAACATCAAGGAGTGGTGTTTGGTGGACAGGCTCTGGTTTTGTATGGGTGATTAGAGGGGCGATCACATCGTCCGAACCACAGCGAGTTGTGCCCGTCGAATTCTGAGAATCGACTTCTGCCTGTTCAGATTGAGATGTCAGATCGGTACCAAAGTTAGCCATCCACATCTGAGTCGATCCTCTTCGCGCCAATCGTGCCGAATGAAGCCTGCTGGGATGTGTCGGTCCAGGCATGTCCAAATGGAAAGAGTTGAAGGCCACGAGCGGAGGCCTTGTGGTCCGATCTTCGGATACGGTGAAGGAATTGCGCCGTGAAGGGTTAGAAGAAGGAATTAGACCATGAGATTTTATCGTAGGAGTCGGCGGTACAGTGGTGATTCCTTGGTGTAAGGGATCGAGACTTTCAAGACCCGACATTTTTGAAAGAGTGTTCTTCGAACTGTCGTTCCCGGAGCCGAATCGTCTCATCAATACTCGGACGTAAACGTATACGCCTATACATAGGCAGAGAATAACAGTAAAAGCCATATAGCGAGGGATCCAAGAAAGCGCCAATCTCTTCCACATCGGGTTGAACGGTAGATAGCAAAACTGGCCAGTGTTAATGTAACCGGGGCTTTCGATAAATGCTAATGAAGCCATCACAACAGGTACAATGGCTGCAAGAGCGTAGGCCGCCTTTCGATATGGGTAGAGACCTTGCTCTCCACGAAAGATGTACAATGCAGTATGTACTGAGATGAGAGCGACCGAAACATCAGAGGCTTCTATACTGAGAGCAAGGAAGAATCCGCTGACTTGACAAAAGGTCTCAGTCGTTTCAATCTTGCCAGCGACAAGTTCCACGGCGGGGAAGATGAGTAACCAGAAACTCTTGAACATATCACTATAAATGAGTAACATGATGAGGCTTTTCAAAGGGTCAGCAACAGAGGGTGAAGGAAGAGGCACGAGACTCAAGACTCACTCATGGCGGAAACTCCGCCTCATCCGAAAGAACCAGAAGGAAGTTATTATTGTTGCAAGTATACTCATGGATGCGACGGTGAGAGTCGCAACATGAATAACATATGTCTGATGGGGAGTAAGAGCAGCCATGGTGAACTGCTTTACTCGACGTGGCTCGAGGCTGAGAGCCGTCGTTGGATCTGAACCTGTCCATGGCGAAAAGCCCTGGGCATTGGCTTCTTGAAGCCAGGGAGGCATGGTGGAGATGATGGGCGGGAAGTGGATGAGAATCTAATCGTCGATCCCTTCAGTTCGGTAGGTATGTGTCAGCGATACGGATCGTTGCTTGTCGTTAGACTGTCGATGTCTTAGTATCGAATATATCAAGACGCGCGAGCTGTGATGACCAACTGGAATCGACTGGTGACACTGGTGACAGTCGCATCGCGAGATAGTTCAACTTTTGAGGTGAGGCTGGAGGCCAACCCCTGCAACAAAGGGAGGAGGGAATCGAGGGTTTAGCTTCTTATGAAGCAAAATGCTCTTCAAAGCCAAGCAAAGCCAAAGCGGTCACCCGAAACTCTCAATTCTCTAAAGAGCAATAAGAACGAAGAGGCGTGTGCTGTGAAATGATGACCGAGATGTTTGCCGCGTGGGAGACAGACCCGTAGGCGAATTCCCTCTCTCAGGTAGGATCCCGCCTTTGGCCTCAAGCCCACTAGAGTTTTGACTTTGATCTCCGTTCCTGTCGCTGAGGTATGTGTCAATGAAATGATGACCGATCGAGCCTCGGGATTGGGGTCAAGCTCGGAATGGGGGAACTTTTGTTGTTTTCTTTATGGGAATTCTTTATGATCAGTCATGAAATGACAGCCCTGCAGAGCCTGTCAGGATAGTTAATATCCTTTAAGTGGTTGTGAAGTCTCAGGCTGATGACGATATTCCCGTGGTGCATGTGTAAGTGCTACATTTACCAGATCGAGAAATCTTATTGCCCTATTCTGATCTGGGGGGAGGGATGTGCAATGCAGTCATGTCCGGAGGCGGAAAGGCGCAACCAAGTTGAGGCAAGTACTCCAACAACCGAGAGACTTTCTTTAGGATCTTGAGTTTAGAGAGGCGTCGCCAAACTCTCCACTAACAACCAATAAAGGATTGGCTCGATCAATCCGACTCGAATTTTGATGCCTGCTTCTCCGACACTTGCTTAGCCACGACTCACGATAAATTCACTTTAAAATTTGTCGAGGGATGCCAAAAACCAAAGTGGGATAAATTCAGAGACACGAGGGCAGTAATGTCAGTGGACGAATGTGCGTTTCCGGGACGAGATTATCTTCATTCCACACGCCCAGAGTTCGGGATGAACGATTGCACTGACTGAGATCACGGGAAGAAGAGCAAGAAAACATGATCGATTACGGCATTGCACCGAGTAAGGTATATAACGATAGCTTTACTGGTACCTGTACCGTCTGGACCGAAGCGGATACAACACTATAACTTACCCAGTCGACGATATTTTCATCGCCCACACCGCAGTAAACGCTCTATGCAAAGTGACAGCTGGGCTTAAAACCCTGCTCGTCTATTAGCTGCACGCTACGTAAGGGAGACCAGAAGCGATACCATTTGACGACGCACCTCCGCGTGCCACGCCCGTCAAGGCGCCGCCATCCGTGTCCGGGGCTAAACCAGATCTCGCAATGCGACTGGGCGAGACCCAATAGTTAAATCCTGTCAGGCTTTTGAGCCGCGAGAGAGACGATCTCTATAGCGGCCAATCAAGATGTGTGATCTGCCCTCCCGATGCGCACTTGAGGCGTTCAGCTTGCGAGTGAGAGTGGGAGGAGCGGGTGTCGAGACCCAGATCGAGGGTTCAGCAAATGTGAATCAGCATGCATGTCACTTTGACCTTTGATGGCGGTGGCAGCGGGATCAGGCAAGACAAAGTCTGTTTCTCGTTCCTGGATACTCAATTACTGGACTGAGATGACAATGTTCTACGTCGAATAGACGTTCAACTTACTACTGGTCATGACGAACAAGAAAGCGAACGAAGAACTGAAGCATAAACATAACATTCTTGGCGATAGAGGTCACACTCATTGTTCCCTTCATCCCTGTCCAACTCAGCTCAACCCCTGGAAACTATCCCACCTAACTGGCCCACACACCCGATTTTCTAGCCATTCTAGGGGACTCTCTCCTCAGTTTATCTTAACACCCTATATCAAGGTCCGGTGTTTTCTTGCTCCCCGAGGGCCATCGCTACCTCCGCATTTCACCCATGATCGCTCCCGGTTCTTGGCCATGGAGATCTCACACGATCAACAGAACCAAGGCTCGTGCCGAGATATTCGGTCTTGGCGTTGGTGCAACAAGCAAACAAGAGACCAACAAATATGAATTGTGCCTCTCACCATAAGCTTCCCTCAGTGCAGCTCACGTTTGCCACGAGGGCTGGTCCTGAATCCGTGACGCCGTCCCTTTCTTCCTTAAGTTTGTGAGCGTTCAGGCCACAGGTACCAACACTGAAGCCGAGAACTCTCACTGACGATACTTACCATCATTCGTCATTTTCGCCTTGAACAGCTGATTTATGAATCACCATGTTTCCAGAACTCGAGGCGTCTTGTCTATCTGTTCATAGTTGCGTAACCATGGTCCGACTTTGTTCTCAGCCTGCCCGTGAAAGTTCTTTGGATCAACACCAGACCAAACGTATTGCATTCCAGTCGCTCACCGCGGAGGCTTTCGGTTCAACCTTAAACAACAAAGGCTCTTTCTACTGGCCTTTCTATTATTCTACGGTAAAAACTCTTCTGCTGCTCGCTGCTATTCGGAGTTTAACAATCTCCGCTCACGTTCCGCGAGAGCTCCGCTTAAGCAGAGTTTGTCGATCAAATATGCTTCTCACTGCGGAATACAGTGATGACACTATTATAACCACTTATAGGATCAATGAGAATGATTAAAATTCTGAAATGTTATATTGTATTATAGCTTGACGGTCGCAATACGCTGACATGAGCCGTTACTCCTTCGACTTTCTTCAAACCTGGGTAGCTGTAATACGCTGCTATCAGAACAACTGAACAAACAGAGATCGATCCAAGTTCTAAAAGCCGATGGTGACTTCGATTCGCTCATCGAAATTTCTCGTGAAATCGAGATAATGTTCATTCTGGCATAGGAATGAGCTGGCTGCTAAGTGCTTAAGCAGCGTGGTAGTTAACTCGACCGCGTGCCCGAACAGCTCCTGAACACCAACTAGTCAAAAGTCTAGAATTCTTAAGACTTTCCTCAGGAGTGGATCTCTGTTCTCATATAAAGCTTTGATTCCCTAGTCTGTTTGTGGACATCGCCTTGTCTGGCACGCATGATCCATGCGCAGTGACATGACTACTATTTTCAAGACAAGCTGTTTGCGATGCGGGGATATCTCTAGGTCGCATCCTCTTACTATCGTTGGCTCGGATATAACAGTTTAATGTCTTGACGGATATGCACGTGTGGAGAGTGTCATCCGAGATATCTTATAGGGCTGTTCGTAAACATTTCCGAGTTCCATAGCAAGGCTATATATGTATGGAAGATCAAGATCATTCACATAATTCACATCGATCGAAGAGCATCTTGCGCCTTGACTTGAAACAACATGCAAACCAACAAACCGCTGCATTGGGTAAGTTTATACAGGGCCTGTTGGATGTTCACAGATGAGTTTACCATGGCATGTTCAAGTTGGGCAGAAGAAGGAAGATGGAAAATGGGGAGGGGCTGATGGTCTTCCATCTGTGTCGACTTTTCCAACCTGTTTTTTTGTTTTTCTATGTTCGTGTACTGACCAATGTTCACAAGACCCCTAACCCTGTTCATTCTTCTATTCCTTTAACTCTGTGTTCGTCCAACAAAATGTCAACCTCCACTGGCATCATGTAAATCTACCACAAATGAATACAAACCATGTCCATCACAACGCCCTCAAAGACACAATTGCAGTTTCAAAATCCCTTCCCTACCACTTTTAACACCCGTCAGGCCTTTGACGCTTCCGGAGTCTGTTGCGAGCACGTCTCGGCATTGGGGGTGGCCAACTATCTCCTGAAGATCGCCAATTTTGTCGCCAATTTTGTTCAGCCGTCAGTTCTGCGAGTGGTCTTCGAGCGTTAGAAATGGCAGCAATTCTTCTGTGAGCTCTCATACCTCTCCAGCGTCGTCGGTAACGTCCCATAGAATCCACCCACCTTTGAGTCCTCGAGTCCGGCACTATTCGCTCACAGTTGTAGTGGTCATGCGAGAAGAAAGGTAGACGGTTCTCCTCAGCAGGTGGTGTGTCGCAGAGCTGGTTATCGCTCCGGATCCATATGGTTGTGGTTGGTTCATACGTTGTTGAGACTTCAGAAGCAAGTTTTTGTTGTTGTTCCTGCTGTGCCTCAGTCATCCCCCGGATGGCCATAGGAAATAGAGCCCCTGACGATACTAATGTTAAGTAGCTATCACCTACTGGCGCACTCCCTTCGAGTTCACATAGCGGTGTATGCATGATGATCTTTCGAGGACGATGACTTTGAGCAAATGGCGACTTTTTGACGACAAGCTTTGGGGAATGGTGGTTTTCAGGGGATGATGACTTTCAGGGGATGATGATGGTTAAGAAATGAAGTTATCGAGAGAATTGGAACTTATATATAAAAATGAAATGGGGTCCTCAGCCGAAGTTGTCTCATCGCTGGCTTGTCTGGTTGTTCGTTCCTGGCAACGGCTTCCTGTTTGGAGCTGTTCGCCGGACACTGGCGTATGAGGCTTGTTGATTCGATTTACTCTGCAGGTCGAGGGATCGAATTTCTTTGTTGTCACCGGAGCGTCCATCTTTAATAGGAGGATCATTTTGTTGACTTTGGCTGTTCTGTGGACGTTCGTGGGTTGTTCGGGGGTTATTTCTGCTTGAACGTCCCCTTATGTACCGGAAATTATCTTCTGTGATCATCTGATCGGTTTCTGGGTACGTAGGTGTGTTTTTGTTGTGTTCGTGTTCCTGCTGTTGCTGTTGCTCGTGTCGATGTTCCTGTTCATGCCTCTGTTCGAATTTTACTTTGGATCGTTCTTTTCTCCATTCTAGGCAACATGGATTCTCCCAGAAGTGTTTCGCAAGATACAGAAGTACAACAATTAGGACGAGAAGAATCAACCACAGCCATCTAAGTTCTCGGTTCGAGCCGTGCTCTTTGGGTCCCTGGGGAGGTGCATCTGAAGCCTCTCGGGGTGAGATTGTCGTGGTAGAGGTCAGCATTGTAATGGGCGAGATAATTGTTGCAACGGTTGTTTCCATGGTGAAAGAAGTGATGAAGCTGGAGACCATGGTCGTCATTGCAGTGGTCGAGCTGGCACACAGACTGCTTGAAGACACACCTAATCCCTGATCCAAGGCAGAAGACCTAGGCCGTGGCATATACTCAGGACCTCCATCAAGAAACTCCTGCGCATTCTTAACCTTGTCGCTCAACTTCGCTGCTCTCAGATCGCTTTGAGGACAAACACCACGGAGACAAGGATCCACGGCACAGCAACCCAGGAAAGGAAGTGCCTCTCCAACGCAGTTGTACCAACTGACATCGATGTTGTCGTTGATACAAGCCTGAGGGAGGAACTCGTGCTGAAGTGTCGCGTTGAAGCTGGCCGGTCTGAGGCTTTTATCAGGACAGAGACCTTTTCTGGCGCCGCAGGGGTTGATGGTGCAGCAGCCGATGAAGCGCTCCGGATCGTCAGCGCAGATATAGAAGATTCCGCCGTAAGGACAGGTGAGACCTAGATCCTTGACTGGATTGTAGTCTGACATGACTGTGGTTTGAAGTGGAAAGTTTTGGGCTCTGAGCTTTGATCTTAACAGTAAATCGATGAGAAGAGTCTTGAGATGAGGTAGGAACTGAAGAGGGCTTCCATGGTATATACACTGACATTTTACAACTCACAGCACGTCAACTAACCTGCTTCATTGCTACGGGTTGACCGACACTTTTCTGCACCTACATATGCAGGTTGGTCTACAGACGATGCCAATACGGCTGCCATCCGCAGAGTTGAGATCAATAGTTCCATCCTGTGGCGTTCTGATTCTTTGTAGATATAGGCGAGCTGCAGATCTAGTTGAGTTGGTGATATAGTGAGAAAGCCTGAGTTCTGCATTAGTTACAGAATATGAGAAGTGACAGAAACTCATTAACACCAGTGAAGCGGTCAAGAAGGACCAGAAACATGTCTTGACCAAACCTGGCGTACTAAGATATAAGAGTTATTTCCTGCTGAGATGTTGTCAAATGCGAAGAAGCTATGCTTCAGTGTGAAGATTCATCATCACTACGATTACGAGATCATGAAGAGATATGACACGTTCTATCCCATATGATCATGGAGACCACATGGAGTTAGTGTTTGTGTCACGGATAGGATGATCCTTAGCAAACATGTGCAGCCTCCCGTATACACCATGCCAAATGCCATCTGAACATTACCTTTATCTGAACTAATGATCAAACAGCGGAGGTAATTTACCACATATTCCAATCACAATTGTTGAGTTCAGCTTGAACGCTAACGAAGCACTTGTTTGTTCCCACTATCTCCCAGGGTCAACGATGGCAACCCAGTAAATCGCAGCGTGACGTTATCTTAATCAGAAGTAACTGGGTATAGTATGTCGTATCTCATCAAGCTTTAGTAACCGTATTTGTTGGAGCCAGAGTAGATTACGCGGGCCTGTATAAGGGCGAGTTGCAAATATGGTTGATTGGCATCGACGTTTATCATACTCGTTGTTTTGCGTAGTGCTGCCAGTGCCTCAATAGGGTAACTCACGAACAAGTCTAACGTAGATAATATTCTTAAGTCTACCCTGGATGTCACAAAACTATCGAGTGTTATATCGAAATGGTATCATGAATTGTAATCAACCGAACCGATATCGTCTAGGGCTTATCTAACCTCATCTCTTGGTTCGGCCAACTCCAATGTTCTAACTTCTAACTTCTAGCGCTCCCGGAACCAGTCGCCGGCGCGTTTCAGCATGCGAAGACAGCTTCAGACCTTCCCCCGCAGGCCATCGTAAAGGATTTTTTGGTATCAGACCATTTGCGACTCATGCAGCTAAAATTCTCTTCAGCTGTGTCTGCAGACGAGTCGTGAGGGTCAACGATATGCAGGTGCTTGTACCAGAATTGCCTAGTCTGTACTAATGAGCTGTTTCAACGCTTTGATACACTGACAGACACGACCAACGCCATAAGAAAAAGCCGCAGCGATAGCTGATACCGGCGCATGGGAATTGAATCTGTGCTTTGCTGTGCTGTGTCCGGGACCCTTTACACATTCTGATAGAGTCTGTGCAGCGAGGGGAACAAGGCGCATGAACAACAAAAAGCACAAACCACCAAGCCAGGTCCGAGCAAGCCAATAATCAGGGGATGGGATCCTATATTCGATTGGCGAATGCAACCAAGCACGCCTGGATAATGGGGTAGATTATCCGAGGTGCCACTGCAGGTGCCAAATGACATTCGCCAGTCGCGTGAGCAATAAAAAGTATATTAATTCAAATCTTCAAGACCAGCATCCCTGGGGTCTACGTGCAGATGTCAAAGAACATTGGAGGGGAAAAAGCAAAAAAACACAGCCTTGCGCCGAACAGGACCAAATTGCCGGGTTTGACGCTCGACGCTCTACAGGGATCAATCTTGGAGAGGACCAACAGGGCCAGACATGACGGTGTGGGCACTAATTCCATCGTATTCACTGAGGAGAGAGAGAGTCCTATGATAAATGGATTTATCATCAATGCACGCACGTTGAACCCCTGCAAACTCAAAACTCAATGCAAGTCTTCAGCTTGTCGTGGAGGGATTAAAAAAACACCGGAACCTCGTCAGCGAGTTTTGGCGTCAAGCCTTCTGCAGTATTTTTTCCACGGGCGACGGGGCAGGCATGGATATCTTCCGGAAAGCATGTACGGAGGAAGCGGTCAAAAGTTTTGTCTCGACCCCCGGCTCGTGACAAGGGTAGTGACAAGGGTCCCTAGTAAAGTTAGAAAAAGCAAAAAGTCGGTATGATGATTCCTGACCTGTAAAGCCTCTATAACCCCTCTGTAAGCTGTTGACTGATTTTTTGAAGTTTCTGACGATCCGGCAGGTCCTTGGATTATGGCCCCAAATACGGATATCGCGACTCGAGCTTTTGTTGTTGCCCTCAAGGCGCCGTGCAGCGGAAAGCCTTCTCCTGAAGTAGCGGAAATCACAGGACTTTTGATCTGTCAGGTTGACCGAATATATGCTCGTGCGATCAAGTACGGGTTTAACCCTAATCTCAGATCACTGATTCTCAAAGACGAATATCTCAAAGATCGCCCGCGATCAGGGCGGCCGATGAAGGCAACGGAGGAAAACAAAGAGCTTGTATTTGCAAAGGTACAGCGTGACCGCTATGGAAGAGAAAAAACCTGTGCTGATATCGCCGGCGAGCTCAGCGAGGCAGGAATAGAGATCTCCGCATTGACCGTCTATCGGATGCTTGTTTCTTCGGGATTTCGGAAGACGAAGCCAACGAGGAAACCGGGCCTGATGAAGTCGATGAAAGCTGATCGTCTTGCTTGGTGTATTGCCCACCGCGACTGGACCCTAGAGGACTGGAAGTCAGTGATTTGGTCAGATGAAACTGCTGTGATTCTCTTACATCGGCGAGGAGGCTATCGGATTTGGCGGAGAGCGAGTGAGCGGTTTCTCTGCAGCTGCATTCGAGAGCGGTGGAAAGGCGCAATGGAGTTCATGTTTTGGGGCTGCTTTTCCTATGATAAAAAAGGTCCTTGTTATTGCTGGGTTCCAGAGACCAAGAAGGAAAAGGCAGATTCCAAACTTATCATCGAGGAGCTCAACTGCAAGCTCAAGCCGGAGAAGAAAGCAGAATGGGAGCTCACAACAGGGATAAGAAGAGTAGGTCTGAGAAATCTGCCGGGCAAGAAGCCTGAATGGAAATGGAATGAGAAGAACGGGAAGCTTGTGAGGAAGGAAGGAAAAGGAGGTATTGACTGGTGGCGATATCAGCAGAAGATTCTTATTGCAAAATTGCTTCCTTTTGCACAGCTGTGTGAAGAAGAGAGACCCGGCACAGTTGTTCAGGAAGATAAGGCACCGGCACATAACCATCACGCACAGCAGCGGGTTTTTGACCTCGCCGGCGTACAGCGACTTCTTTGGTGTGGAAATAGCCCTGATTTGAACATGATTGAACCAGCCTGGCTGTATTTGAAGAGGGTAACGACGAAAAAAGGTGCCCCGAAGAGTAAAAGTGAAGCTATTCGCAGGTGGGAGGCAGCTTGGTTAGATTTGCCGCAGGCCAAGATCCAAGCTTGGATTGAACGCATACCTTATCACATAGAAAAAATCATCAAGCTAGAGGGAGGAAATGAGTACTTAGAAGGCAGGGGTAAATAGGTGTGAAAATGGCTTATCTGAAAGCACTGACCCACTTTTGATGGCACTAGTCGTTTTTAACCCTGCTTAGCGTGGCCGGGGGTCGAGACAAAACTTTTGACCGCTTCCTCCGTACTATCTGCATTTCTGCAGCGCTAAAAAGGGGACCCAGCATTGCAGAAGCCACTGGGACTGGGTTTCTTTAGTGGCTTTCGGCCAAGGATTTGCTCGAACCCGACTTGGCCCGCCCCCGCAAGCTCACCTTTAGTAGCCTGTGATTGATCCACTGAATTGCATGAGGTAGCGACCTGAGAGCGAGCGAGTCAGTTTTGGGTGCCTTCTCTTCCATCGCGACCTGAGCTGGGCCTGGTACCGTAGTATTAAGCGATCGTGGGCTGCTCCTGCTCCGCGACTCGCAATTGAACGAGGGTCCTAGTCTATCCTGCCTGTCGTTGCTTTACATGGGCTGCTCTTGCCTCCTCTTGTTGTTCTAACTTCTCTTTGCGCTCGGGTCCCATTCTTTCCTTCTTTACTTTCTTCTCTCGTCTTCCATCCAATCCAATCTGATCACTTACAACCTCCCACCAACACCAACACCTCACCCACTAACTATGGTCTTCTAAGCTTTACACTGTCGCTCTCAACAATAACTATTCTTGGTCCTTTCCTCTCACTGAATGAGAGCACAAATACTCAAATTTTAATTATCTTTTTTCTTCTTCTGACGCGCTATAAACATCAGTCGGCAACTGTTATAATAACACACTGCGCTTGTGTCGCACAATCGCATTGCATTCCACCACTCCCGAGACATAAAGCAACAACCCGACTTGTCCATCCCCTTTTTGTGGAGGGGCATAATAATTAAGACAAGATGCCTACAATTAACGCTCTTCGGTCGTTCGAACCTCCTCCTATTCCATCTCTACCCGATTTTGAGCGTCGTCGTTCCACAACATCGACACTCTCCAACAACAACTCCGATTCTGTCACCTCATCTCTGCGGGGTCTTCAAGCACCGCCCAAAAACAGCAGATCAAACCGCCCCAAGAGTGCTAAATTCTCATCCTACCGCCTGCGCAGCAATTCAGGCCTCTCACTTCACACCAATGAGGACATTCTGAGACAATATACCGACTACCACCCTGATGGCACACCGCGTGCCGGCATGTATAGCAATGGACTGGGCCAGTGGTCCGGTGAGAGGTTGAGGAGCATTGACTCTGTTACATCGTCCAGAAGTCAAAGATCTAGTATCGCGTTCACCGAGTCGGATGGTTCCGGCGAGTTGCCTATTCCTGATCTTGTTGGACGGGAGATGTTTGATATGGTCATGGCCGATCATGCCGCCAGTGGTCAATTATGGAGATTTGCCGCCAATCGAGGACTTGGTCAGAATGTTGATTACCTCATGAAGGTAAGATGAGCAGACAAGATATCACCTCACAGATTCTAATCATGAGCAGATTCGCGACTATATCCAATCCCTGGAGCAGGTTGTCATTCAACTCTCGACAATATCAACTTCGTATACATCCATCACCGCAACATCGCCAATTAATCTGCCATCCCCTATGTCCAAGGCTCTCAACACCAACATCAAACATCTCACAACATCACTTATTCCCAGCCTGGAAAACATGTTTCTCGAATCTAAAACCTATATCGAACAGCGCATCGTTAGAGAAATCTTCCCCGATTTTGTCAAACAGCAATTATCTCAGTGTACTAGTCTGGCTCTCTCCCTCGACGCAGAAGGCGACTCACCACCAAACCCTTACCCGGGCCTGAAGGGATCATTCTGTCTAAGTGATCCATCGCGATCCGGAAACCCTATTGTCTTTGCTTCCGATGAGTTTGAGGAACTGACAGGATATGCGCGAAGTGAGGTTTTGGCACACAATTGCCGCTTCCTTCAGGGGCCACAAACTGACCGAGATGGAATTGCCAAGATGCGCTCCGCGATCTGGCGCAACGAGGAGTGTACAGAATTGCTTCTCAACTTTCGCAAAGATGGAACGCCGTTCTGGAATCTTCTTTTCCTATGCCCTCTCCTAGACACCGCTGGTAAAACAAAGTTCTTTATGGGCGCCCAGATTGACGTCTCGTCCTCGCTGCACGACACTCATGATGTTCTCAAGGTTTTGTCGTACGGTGCTGCGGAGGAAGACAAGACACCTGAACGGAGCAATTCTCGCTGGGCTAGCGACGGATCTCAAGGCGAGCCTGAAGCCGAGGAAGCCCTGAGTGTCAAGAACAACCAATACAAGACAACAAAGATGTCTGGATTCTTCAAAGCGTTCAAGAGGCCGCCTCCTCCTCCACTGTCGCCACCATTGAGCCCACGCCGCAGCTCGGATAGACCACGGTCATCAGCTGGACCCACGATACTTGACAAGACCTACAGCACACGAAACGTTATCAGGAGATTTTCTAATCAGCCAGAAATGCTTATGACAACATATGCTCGATACATGATTCTTGAGCATGTTCCTTCATACCCAGCATCCTTGGGCGGAATGCCTCTCGATCAGGAGATGAAGTATCCACCCAAGTTGTGTGTGTCTTTCTATTCTAAAGAGATGCTCGATGCTCTTGATCTGGGCATGTCGGCGGAGGCTATCACCGGCAAAGATATATTTGACATATTCACTGAGCAATCTACACTGCCATCGGTTACCAAGGCCTTCAAGTCCACAGTCCGAGATCTCGTTGTCCGCGATGGAAAATCGGTCTCGTTGGATCTTGCACTTGCAAACCACATCCCCCGCCGGGCCAATATGACAAGGACGTTGAGCGGTGACAGTGGGGAAACATCACCCAAGAAGCCAGCCAAGATGATGAGCCACTGGACACCTCTCAAAGATGCTGAAGGATATGTCAAGTATGTGGCAATGATTGTGTCGCCAATTTAAATACGTGATGAAGGGAAAGACGAAACGATGATATAATATACGGGCGATGGATGAAGATTTGCTTTTTGTATGTATCAGGGGATGTTTGAAGATTATTTATACCTGTATGTACTCTTAACGACCAAGAGAATGAAGTTACGACTATAATTACTACAATGAATTGTTTCAGTATACCAAGCTCTCCTACACTGAACTTGATATTTATAGTCTTCTTCATGGACTTCTATTTATCATACTCTCCATTGACATGCAGCGTAAATAACACGCTGAAGTCCATGCCGCGCTCCAAAAACAGCCTCTGATCGCCGAATTTAACGACAGAAATTCCACCAACGGCACAACCACAACAAAGGGGTAATAGGCACTTCCGATCTCTTAGCCTTATAAATCTCCGACAACGGTGCGTGATCTATGGCGTTTGAGTTATCGGGACCGAGGGGGAACAGCCGCTATTGTTTCTGTTGTTGGTCCCTGGTTTTGGCGGGCTGTGTGTTAAGGACTGGAGGTTGGTGACCTTGATCCTAGATGACCAAAAGACTTAGGTAAGTTACCATGAGTTTATGATAGATTTAGGATATCTTTTGCTGAGTTTATTTGGACATCCGATAGTAAAGCCTGATGCTTTATTGCTCCCCGAGGTTTACATACAAATACTAGAATGGGCATTGGGGGGAATATTACGGATTTAAGAAGATTAAGATTGCATTCTAAGTGAATCACGCTACAGAAGGAAAGAGGGAGATTGAGTGTCCAGAGAAATGGTGTTCACAAGAGGTGGTAGGAATTGGGGTTCAGTGTAATGTTATTATATGGATGTTAGAAGTGTCAAGTCATGGTACACTGCAAGACAAAGAGAGACTGGTCTCAAGTTACTCTCTCAATCCCAGGTGACAGAAGACTTGAATGAATTTATGACCGCTTTGCATAGTCTCGTATGATCTTTCTATTATCTCAGAGTATCTTGTATAAGCTATTCTCGCTCCCCTTGATAAATGACATTAACCCCAGGTACCGCCACCACCACCTCCTCTTCCGCCCTTCCTTTGCGCACTCAACCTCCAATCATCCTCGGTAGCAAATTTATTATACAGCGGCTGGATCCTCTCCGCCTTCTTCCTCTTGCTCAGCTTATCCGTCGGCGCGACCTTGAAGAAGGTCGGTGCCGCCTCGACGAGCCACTTGGGCTCGATGCTCGTGGTGCAGTGCATATACTCCTTGCTCGTGAGGATGAGCTCGTGGTAGATGACCCACTCGGCCTGCTTGCCGAAGAGCGCGGAGCTCGGGTGCAGATACACGGGGGTGCCCTCGATGAGGGTCTTGTAGCCCTCCTGGGGATCCTTGCGGGCTGCGTTGCGGAAAAAGCCTGCGCAGAGGGCACGGCGGACCTTTTCGGTGTCGCGGCCGCAGGACTTGATCTTGTGTTTGTAGCGGTCCATGATCTTTACGATTTGGTCGCGGACGTCTTTTGCGCGACGCATGGAACGCGCTTGGATGAAGTTCTCGAAACACCAGGGTGCTGAGTAGCCGCTCTGCTTCCATGAATTGTAGACGTTCAGGAAGGTAAGGTGGTCGCCGTGGGGATCGTGGAACTTGGCCTTCTTTTGATCTGCTTGGGACTGCTTCTCTTTGGGGCGGTAAAAGACGGTGGGAATGTTAAGCATAGACACGATGCTGAGGACTTCATCCGCACATTCTAGATCAACAGCAGCAATAAGGACCTTGGCTAGGGAAGGTTCCATAGGGAAATCGGCCATCTTTCGCCCCAGTCGAGTGAGCAGACCTTCGTCGTCGAGGGCACTGAGGGCATATAGTTCCTCGAGTGCTGTAAGCATGGTGTTGATAGGGGGCGGGTCCATGAAGTCAAAGTGAAGCAAGTCGTTAATGCCCATTGCCTTGAGCATGAGAATTGTTGTGGACAAGTTCTGTCGTTGGATTTCGGGGATACTAGTCGGCAACATTTCAGACTGGTAGGCTGCCTCGGTGTATAAACGGAAACACTTTCCAGGTCCAGTTCGACCTGCTCGTCCAGCTCTTTGGTTTGCCTGGGCCTGGGAAATTGGTGTGACGACCAGAGAGTCCATACCCAACTTGGGGTCGTAAGCGTTCTGCTTGACGAACCCCGGGTCGACGACGTAATAAATCTCGTCGATAGTAATGGAAGTCTCTGCAATATTTGTGGCGATGACAACCTTACGGCTGCCAGGGGGGGCAGGATCGAAGATTCGACTTTGCATTTCCGTCGGAAGTTGAGCGTAAACAGGAAGAACGATGAGGTCTGGTACGTTAGGCCCTAAAGCTTTCATTCTCTCATACAAGACTTCACAAGCCGTGTCAATTTCTTCCTGGCCTGTTAAGAAAAGAAGAATGTCGCCCTTGGGCTCAGTAATATGGATCTGCATGACTGTGACAAGAGCGGTATCCAGGTAATCTGACTCGGGTTCCTTTGAATAGAGGATTTCGACAGGGTATGTTCGACCGGGAATAGTGAAAATGGGACATTCGTTGAAGTATGCAGAGAATTTGTCTGCGTCGAGAGTAGCTGAGGTGACAATGACTTTCATATCGGGGCGTCGCTTGAGAGCCTTCTTTAGCAGGGCAAACAGCACATCAGTGGCAATGGTACGCTCGTGAGCTTCATCGAGCATGATACAGGAGTATCGCGACATGTCGGGATCCACCAGAATCTCACGCTGAAGCATACCGTCAGTCATATACTTGATCTTCGTCGAAGGACTAGTGCAGTCTTCAAATCGAATCGTATATCCGACCTCCTCACCAAGCTTGCAGCCAACTTCTTCCGCTACTCGCTTGGCGACGGACATGGCAGCCACACGACGAGGTTGCGTACAGCCAATGATACCATCATTGGCAAACCCAGCTTCAGCGAGATACTGCGTTAACTGAGTCGTCTTTCCTGATCCTGTTTCTCCGACTACGATCAAGATCTGGTTCTCGTGAACAGCCTTAATCAATTGCTCTCGGAATGCATACACAGGAAGCGACTCTCGTTGTTCCTTGATGCTGAGGTTCGTGCGCTTGCCTAGAGACTGTCCCTTTGGAATGACTGCTTTTTTCCATTTGGGCACGTCTTCAGAGGGCTGGTTCTTCCTGGCATTCCTCAAATCGCTAGCAAACTTCCTCTTATCGGGATCAGCCATAGGGTCTTGCCATTGGGAGGACAGGTTCTCTTTGGGTTCGTCCTTCGCAGCCGCATCGGCTTCTTGTTGCTTGAGCTCCTTGCGTTCCTTCGCCAAGTTGGTACCAGACATAGCTGCTCGATTCATAGAGCCTTCTGGGGCCTTGACAACGCGAATAGGTGATAATTCAAGGGACTGCTTGGTCTGTCCGGCCAAGAACGGCGGTTCCTCTTCGCGAACCTCAATGTCGACATCCTCTTCAAGCTCAAGCTCGCCATCTCCGCGGAGAGTCGCGTTGTAGTCTTCTTCCAGGTCAGGGTAATCTGAAGCCTTGGCCACTCCCGATGCGATCAATTGCCTGATCTCCCACCTTTCGGGGGAAGTCATTCTCTTCTTCTGTCGTCGTGGAGGCCCCAAGTTATCTCGAGGCATACCGGTTGGTTCCGCGAACCCGTCTCTTGGACCTCCTCCCAGCGCTTCCATGTTGGCACCAGTCGTCATTCGAGCTTGTGGTTCTAGGTCCTCCCCAGTCGACTGATCAACATCCTTCATTGACAAGCCCACACGATCGCGGCCATTCTGGTCCTTATCGAGACTTGTCACCTTGACCCAGACTTTTTGACCATGCGACACCAAATCCGACGGGTGGTTGACGCGCTGTCCAGCAGACATTCGGGAAACGTGTACCAGGCCATCGACTCTGCCTTTTACATTGTGCAGGTTGATAAAGGCACCGAACTCTTTCAATCCTGTAACATGTCCCTCGTAGATCTTGTGCAACTGCGGTGAATCATCAACTTCAGGAGCTGGAGCATTGAGAAACCGGTCGTCATCGTCGTGTCGGCGGCGCCCTCGTCGATCTTTGCGCGAATCGCGGTACCCGTCACGCCAATCTTCGTCGCCTCGCTCATGCGACCGTGACCGTGACCGCGATCGATATTTATCTCGTTTTCGTCGTTCTCCCGAGCGCGACCTCCTCCTCCTCCTCCGTGACTCTTTATAATCACCCTCCCGGGGGCTTCGACTTCGTTTTCTCGCAGACTTCTCCTTTTTCGCCTTCCCTTCTAGACCCTCTAGCAGTGCCAGTGTGTCGTCGAATGCGCCCGATCCATCGTCGCGCGCAGGCTCCTTATCCGGCAGCGCGAGCCCACTAAAGACCTTTTCCTTCTCTTCTAGGGTTCTCGAATGGTGCTCTTCGTGGTTTTTGGTTTTTCCTTTAAACTGGGGATGCAGAGCAAGCACTAAACGATCGATACTCTCTATGAGACTCAGAGGAATCGAGGGGAGGGCCTTTGCTAGATCATCGCGGAAATCGTCGAAGTTGCTGCTTTTGGTACGTTTATCGATGAGAAATTCGGCGACTGTCTTGTCTTCTAGGTTCATGTGATTCTTCAACTCGGAAGACACCTTCGAAACGAGGGATAACAGCTCGAGATTCGATAAGTCATCCATTTTGCTGTTGTGTCGTGTTGGAGCTGCTGCGCCCAAGATCGATGAACATGAAAATAAAAAAATGGATGAGTCAGCAAGCAACTCAAAGACGACTTCAGTCGCAACTACGAAAATACTTAGGTAAATTTATGATAACCTTATGCAATCTAAGCATGAGCTTAGGAGAGCTTAGGAGAGCCTTTAATTACTTTATTTGCCTTTAGTACTGTAGTTGAAGTGGAGTGCGTTCTTGGAGGAGAAGGTCGAGTCATGATTCAGTGTATTTATATGGATTCTGCTGTAAGTTTTAATGAAAACCTACATGCCGAAGCTTTCTGCTGCCTTGGGAGTTAAATCTCAAAGGTGTGTATTTACATAATACAGAGTCTTGCTCAGGAATGACGGCCAATCTTGCTTCAGGATAGATTATTTAATTTTAATGTCTTCTTTTCTTTAAATTGCCTTTTAGACTAGGTATTGAGTACAAATTGCTAATACGCTGTCTGAGGCCGTAAGAACAATTCAGGCAGTGAAGGAAGTAAGATATAGAAATATTATTTACTTAGTAAAAAGCAGTAAAAAGGGGAAGTATATAGTAAATTACTTAGTGATCTGGCAATGCTCCATAATTGAGAAGTAATCGTAATGACTGCTAACAATTCTATATATAAAAAAGCCAAAAGTGTGGATAATGGTGGGTTCCACCTGCTGGACACAGGGAATCACCCTGGAACTCCCAGATTCTTCAGAAGGCTGAATTATGCTAAGGGAGTATTATACCACTAAACCATTCGCCCGATGAATGTGTGACTTTGTGTGAGAGAGCTGAGCGGAAGCTGCACCATGAGGGTACGCAGTTGTCTGAAGCTGTGCGTAGTGAAGTAGTGCGTCGAAACCAGTTTCTGGTATCAGCTGTGCGAGCTACTTGACTTGGTAGCTGGTAGTGAGTAGGTGAATAAACTTACAGTTTAGCTTTGCATAAGCGATTCGTTATTTGCGTCAGACGTTTTGCGCTTCTGCCTGAAGTCCATTCATGTCTTGTCGAGAGTGTAAGTGGAATGACGTATGCGAAACCGTATCGTAGAATATTGTAAGAAGACGATGCACTTTTTGTTTCAATATCTCCTCAAATGCACTTCAATTATAACATGACAGCCTAACAATAGACATGAATTCTCAAATCAGTATCTTTCTTGCTCCATTTCATGGCAAGTCTCGTTGAGGCGACTTTGGCTGCCTCCAGGACTTTAAACTCAGTGATGACCCGATTCTGTGGCTGTCGGCGGGGTTCCAGTGACTGACGTCTCAGCTACAGCCAATCACGCACTCTCTTTCTCCCTGCACAGTCCCTCTTACGCAAGCCCCTCCCCCAGAGACGCCACCCTCCAGGTGACCCAGCTTCTGTCTCGCATGGCGTAGCGCAGAACCTCGCAAGAACCCTTCGTCATCGTCAATCAGGTCACACGCTCTCTTTTCTTCCTCGCACCAAACAAGCATACAAACAACCATCAATTCTTCAACTCAACCGCTTTCTCTCTGATATTTTTCAATCAAGAGTTTCGAACGCTCTCTACTACACAATAATGTGTTCCGCCGACTTCTTCCTCGCTTTCCTCGCCATTCTCTTCCCCCCACTGCCCGGTAAGTCCACCATTTTCCCTGTCGCGCATCATCGCTAACATCGATTTAGTCTGGGTCAAGTGCGGTCTCTGCAGCGCCGATTCTCTCATCAACATCCTCCTCTGCTGTCTCGCCTACATCCCCGGCCTCATTCACGCATGGTACATCATCGCCAAGTATCCTGAGCCGCCCTACGAGTACGAGTCCTTGCCACATGATCGTGAGGGTAATCGCGTTACCTACGTCTACGTTCAGTGCCCGCCAGGCCCTCATCAGCACGGCCATGCCCAGAACCAGCAGCCCAAGCCCCAGCCTCAACCTCATCATGGTGGTGCTAGCAACAACAATAACAGCATGAACTATGGCACTCAGAACGCTGGTGGTTCTTCTCGTCCTGCGCCCCAGCAGCATGGCGTGACAAGTAACGGCGAGGGCAGTTCTGAGAGCCAGGGCGTGCCACCTTCCTACGCCGACGTCGTCGCCGGAGACCACAAGATTCAGTCCAAGGATTAAACGCGCATCGCATGTCTCTTTTACACGATACGGAAATAAGGCACCGAGATGGCTTCATCCGTCTCTTCGAAATTACAGCAACTTGTTACAATTTTGCGCAGCCGTCCACCACAACAAGCGGGTCCTGAAGGACTTGGGTGAGATGGCCGAGTTGGTTATGGCGCCAGGTTAAGGTTAACCTTAACACCAATTTCCTGGTGGAGCAATCCTCCTGGGTTCGAGTCCCAGTCTCATCAATGAGTTTCATTTTTCATACATTCTCACGATGTTCTTTTTGCTCGAAGTCTTAACATCGGGATTGTCGTTTGCTGAATCATGGGTGCTGCTAGGAGGAACTCGGCTCTATACAGTTGCCTGCGTATTCTCCACCTTACACCAATCGTATCAGGAGTTTTTGACCTTCAGATTTGGTTGGATTCGCGCTTTCCTAGTATAATGATTTAGTATGGGTATCGGACGCATTTGAGCTTGTTTGTGGTTAATTAGACTTACTTTCGTAGGCTTGAAGGCTTGTTTCAACGCTGTTGGACCAGGCATATGAAGTATTCTAGACACAGGTAGTTAATAAAGACCTGCCGAAACATTCTCCTTTCTGCGATAACATTACATACGTGAACCATTCTACCCATTACTTCTACACTGGTTGTATCACATGTATGAGTGAAAAAAGTAAAGGTTGATTATGCTTAGTATAAGAGCCTAATCCTGTATGCATATATATGTGTTGTACAACTAAATTCAGATCCTTCAACGCCAAATCCGAGACCAGACATTCAACAGGATGTCAGGTCAATAGCAAAACCCCATGTGAGGTCAAGGCAAAGGTAAAAGTTCAATTGTCATCAGGACGCCATGCACCAAGCCGCAGCGCAGCGCAGCTGTTTTCTACGTTTGATCATTTGATCCCCTTTCGATCCTTTAGCACATGGGTATCGAGCTCTCCATTTCCGTCTAAGCAAAATGCTTTCTTTGTATCCATCCCCATTTTAAACCGTTGGTTTTTGTCATGATCATAAGAGGTGGCCAAATATCTTTGCCCTTTTTCATTTCCGTGAACACTTTCATGCCATCTCCTCGAAGATGCGTAAAAGACTCCTTACGCCCGTCAATGCGTTCTCGTCGGGTCCTTGGCCTGGGGTCCATTCGGCGTGGGCAAAGTCAATGAGTTTTAGGGAGTATATTTGTGGCAGGGAGGCCTCGAGGTCCGAGTCTTCGTCCAGCTCGTCTTCGTCGTCCAGAGCGATGCCGCTATCAACCCTCTTGGTAGTTCGAGCTGCTTGGCCGATACCTGCCTCTGCGTCGATGAGTGCGTTGTTCTCTTCAATTGCGCTTCGGAGGGCTTCACCATCACCCTCGAAGATGAACAGTAGTGAAGATGAGTACATTCGGCTTTCATGTCGTGAGAGGATCTCTTCAACTCTTTGGAGGTCTCGGACAAAGGCTGCGCAAACGGCCTTGCCGAGATCTTCATCGATGCCAGCGCTTTCGTTGAAGATGAATTTCCGGAACTGGTCCACGACGTTTTCTTGGGTGACTGTCGTTCGGCCATAATCTTTATCATAGATCTTGTAGTTTTCCTCGTCTAGTTCTGAAGCATCCTCTGATCCGCGGTAGACCCGCATTCCTGCTATCCGGAACCCCAAGCTACCGTGTGTCGTCTCGGCCGAGATCTTGTCGAAGCGCTGCTTTTTTTGTTGGGGGGCATCGTCGGCCCAGAGTCTTACTCCCAACTTGACATCGAGGATATTGGGGCTCTTGAAGCCAAAGGTAGCATTGTCCAGCACAACCGCCTTGTCGGTCTTGATCTTGTTGTCCCTGGCTGGGACCCAAGCGCCACCCTCTTTTTGTTGTGTCGCTGTAGCGTGAGCAACCTGTTCGGTTACGGAAGCGACAATCTCTTCCTTTGACGTCTTGAGATCTCCGGCATGGGAGATGACACCAGCAACAGCCTCGTCTATTGTCTTCTCAGTAGGGTCGGTAAGGAGGAGAGATCCCATGAACAATGGCATTATATCGGCGAACTCGGGATGTCTTCGATTGGCCGACTGGTAGAAATCGATCTCGGACTGTGTGCAAGGCTTGATGAATAGTTCGCCATCGGGGGTACAAAGCGTGCCGGCACTTGAGTCATCGAAATTAGCATGATGTAAACGAAGCGCGGGGGCGGCTTCGTGACGCAAATATAGGTGCCAAGTCAAAGCGACAGAGGCGCTCTCAAGGGAGAGCAAATTACTCGGATGAGGAGCGCATATGCAATGCGAAAAGGATCAAGAGACTTACTGGCCGGCGACAGCGTAGTTGTAATCGCGAAGCTCTTTGCGATCAGGCATTTGTTTTGATCCCATCATAGTTGGTGGGATTGTGAGTGTGGCGGTGGGCTCGCGCCGGTCTTTGGTGTAACAGCCGTAAAAGGATGCTTGCTTGACGAAAGAGAGAGGGAAAAGGGCAATCAATGTTTTGAGAAAAGATCAAGGTCCGGAAGCGACTGGCGAAGGAATGAATGTTATAGAAAGGTCGAGGGGTGAGGGCGGTGAAGAAGCCTGTGGAGAGATGCGGTTGAAAGGAATTGGACTTTAAAGCTGAAGGCTAGAGCAAGCGATGGATTCGAGGGCGTGGCTCAGTTCGCAGGGTTGAGTGAGTAAGTTAGCGTAGGTAGCGTAGTAGTCGAGTCGAGTCCGGAGTGGTCAGCTCAGCGCAAGGCGAAGCGTTTATAGGGACCCAGTGCGTTAAGTAGGTTTGACTTGAGTGGAGCGCCAAGTGAGGCAAGTTTTGAGGAGAAAAAAAGATAAAGAAATGGCCACTATAGATAGGATAGATATAAAAATAGGGAATGACGGAGGTTCTTGATTTTAGGGTCAAGCACGATGTCGTCTTCCAAGAAATTCAGGGGCGCAGAAAGCGAGAATTCAAGGAGAGAGAGAAGAAAAAGAACTGATCAGCACGATCAACCCCCAGTCTTGTCTGTCTTGGTCAAGGTGCGACACGTCAAGGCACAAGGAGACGAGTTTGTTCAGAGGGGACGGTTCCGCTTCGTCCGCAGATACAAGGGCGCTTGTACTTGTTGCTCTTGAGTTGGAGCAGAATAAAATAAAATAAAATAAAATGGAGAGATCCGAGTGGCGATTTTGTATGTAATTTTTGTAGTGTAGTCTCCAAGCCTTCCTTGGTCAGCGTTTGTGGCGGATGTGACGGACCAGTGGGAAATTGGAGGATGATGTGAGGCCAACGATGATATTTCTCTGACAAGAGCCAGTCAGACGAGAATTGTGATGTACGAGATTGATGGTAAATCGTCATTAGATGGGCATTTCACGGGCTGTTTATACAGTATTTCTACTAGTAACCGTGAATCATAGAGCGGAACGAGCTAGTGACTAGGCAACTCAACGACAACCTCATTGAACAACTTACTCAAAAGTCCTAGGCATTACACAGCCAACAAGGTACAGTACAGCCCGTGAATCGCAAAACATTTCCCCTCAAAGCGATAGCGAGACGAGCCCCGAATAACGAAGGCGATCCCTCTCCAAGCCCCTCATCTCAGCGGCAATACCTGCGAGTCAACGACCAAACAACTGCCAGAAGTGAGCCCTGTCAAGCGCTCTGCCTCGCTGAGCCACAGCCAACAAGAGCAGGGGTCCAATTCCATTGGCGCTGGGCATACTCATACTCTCTGACTTTGTATTTTGGCATCTTTTCGGTCATTTCCAAGAATTGACATGTCTCACTGTCCAACGTTTTGCTGGTTACACGTCGCAACGACCTAGGTTAGTTCTATCATCAGACCCAACCGGGGTGTTTACGATATGCAAGGAACACAGGGTTTCTGGATCACGGATTTGCTCATGTGCTGCCTGTGTTTGCTTTGCTGGCGTGGACATGAGCGGCGATCTTGCTGTAAACTTGCGATCTGACTTAAACGAGCGAGGGTTTGCTAAGAATGACACGAGATTCGTCATTTCTTTGGCATAATGCCATTGATTCGTAGATTCAGCGGATTTAACGAGCCTGAGGCCGAGACAAACGCGGAACGGAAGAGAAGATATGTCTGTAGCCTACCGTATAAACTCACGAAATTAAGTAGCGCCTGTGGAACCCGTTAGCGTTAACCTAGCCTAATTAGGAAGGTAATTAGATGAGGCTCTTCCCCGCACATATCAACCGGGCAGGCTGAAAATACCGATAAATGGATTCAATTTAATCGCGTACCACTCTTGAAGTCGTAAATGAAGTCATCTAGAGATGTGTAATATATGAAAATGACTGGCGAGATGAGCTCTATCTGGCAATGTAGCCCTGGGGCTGGCTAACCGCCTTGACCTAAGAAACGTAGGCTGAAGCTAAAGTAGATCTAGGACTGCATCTTTAAATTGAGGAAGCTGGTTATATATAAGGAAGAGACTTATTTAAAGGCTAAAAGGCTTAAAGTGGTAATATTCCTGTATTACTACTAGGTTTATAATCTAATAAATTTTAACTTAATAAATAGATATAAAAGACCTTTTTAGTATAAAGCTATAGCTTACTTTTAAGTTAAATAACTAATAATTAGTAGATAGTAGAGAGAAGACCTTTAGTTAATTGTAAAGGAAAAATGAAGCTATTTGCCCTATTAGCTAGACCTTAAGAAGGAGTTATTCTAAGACTTTATCTAGCTTTATTCTTAATAATGCGCTATTACTATAGCTTAGTTCTAAAAACAGGCAAGAGATATATTTAGATTATTAGCATTATTAGAGGAATAAGCTAATTTATTTACCTTTTCTAATAGATAGTAGGCAGGCTTTAGAAAGCAATATAATATAGTTAAAAGAAGAATT
Source organism: Fusarium xylarioides (assembly GCA_013183765.1). Classification (NCBI taxonomy): domain Eukaryota; kingdom Fungi; phylum Ascomycota; class Sordariomycetes; order Hypocreales; family Nectriaceae; genus Fusarium; species Fusarium xylarioides. The sequence continues at coordinate 957,279 of SRZU01000001.1, read as the reverse complement.
ATAAAATAAGCTACTTAATAACTTAAAGCTTATTGCAAGATATATAGGTCTTTTTGTAAGTTTATTAAATAGGTATAATACAGTTAATAATTATTACTAATAAAACAGTAACTATTACCTAAAATAGTGTTAAGACCTGATATTATATAAAGGTCTTATTATATAACTAAGGAATATATTATGTTCTAGATGACTAATCAGGGCAAAATATATACTAAAATAATGAGAAAATTCAGGACTTTCGATTGGTGTGCTTACCTAAGCAATATGTGGAGAATTAAGCAAGTTCTACATATTAAAGTTTTTTCCTATAAACTTTAAATATTTCTTACTAAGGAAATATTAGAGGGAAAGTCACGTGACCGGGGTCACGTGATGATTATATAATGAGGATTACGTATACGAGATTTTACCCCTCAGTTAGATGATTCATGATACACCACGAAAAACCCTGTTTTTCTATTTAAGCTTTATAAGCATACTAAAGCCTAGCGCCTTCTAAATTGGGTAAAAAGTATATCTTATTTTTCTCCGAATTTTGGCGGTTTTTGTGATAGTCTTTTCATCATCATTGAGGCTACCCCGCTCTGGGAATCACAATGCCCGCTCTTTTAGAGGTCTATATAAGACCCAGGTTTTCCCACTCAGGGAACACCTTTTTAATTAGCAACTTATCAACTTCTCTATTACATAATATATATCATTAAATTTGGAAAAAATCGCTCTTCTCAACGAATCTACTTTTATCTTATAAATCCTACCTTATGCCTATCTACAACACAGTTACAACCTTTTTCCCTCCTATTTCTACAGCCTCTTCTGTACCTATTACAGTTATCTATCCTTCGACCTATATCGAATTTATAGGCTATTTTATTCAAGCCTTAACAAATAGAAATTAAATATATCCTTAATATGCTTAAGAAATACTTTTCTTAATAGTATACTTTAAATATTAATAAGATACTTATAGCATTTATAAATAATACTAGTAGCACTTAGGCTATACTTAGGGAAAAAACTATCTCTATAAAGACTATATATAGCAGGTAGAAAAAGCAGCAGGTAACTGTAATTTTATATATCTTTAGGGATAGCATTTATAGACTTAATCTTACAGTTATATTTAAAGGTTCTGCTAGTAGTAAAGGCAGGATTTTTAAAGATAAGGGTTATCTCTATACTCTAGGGATTAAGGTAATATATAATAAAAATATATATAATAATAAAGACCTAATAGAATTATAGTTAAAAGAAGCTATCCTAACTATTAAATTAGTAACTAAAGACTTCTTATTAGTAATAAATACTATAACCTTCTACCTAACAGAGCAGGTTAAGGAGAAAGTTAAAAGATAGCTTATAACTTTAGCTTTAATCCCTGCAGGCTATATAAGCTTATTATAGCTACTAGATATAATAATAAATAAGTTATTTAAATAGTTTTATTATAAAGAAATAGATATCTATAAGCTTAAAGAAGAATAGAAAGGAAAGACTAACTAGAGTATAAGCAACTAAAGGATTATAATAATGTAGATTATCTAGAAAGCTTAAGATAGGATAAAAGACTAATAGGAGATAATTATAAGATTATTCCTTTATGCAGGAATAACTATAAGGCCTAATAGAAGTTAAGATAATATTATTTCTATAAAAGGAATTAAAAATATTAACTTTTTAAGCTAGGAGATTGCAGGGGATATAACTATTAAGTCTAAAGAGCTTATTAACTGTCTCTATAATAAGAAAGAGCTAACTTTTAGTCTTAATAAGGAATTTAATAAAGATACCCTCCTTTATACCCTTAGATATCTAAAAGTCCCTTAATTATAGAAAATAGCAACTTTAAATAAGATATTAGCTAAGGGAAAGAAGGAAGAACTTATTAAATGTCTTAGAAGTTACTTAACTGCAATAGAAACGATTAGAGACTTAATTACAGTTAAAATCTATAACCTGGAAGTTATAGCTATAGATAATAATAATTACAGTTAGTCCTAACCTTTAAATATATCCTTAGACTAGAAAAAAGCCTCCCCTTCTTACTACTTATAATACTAACTGAGGCATTAGTTAAATTTATTCTACCTTTTCCCCTTTCATTTAGGCTTACAAAAATACTAATTTCCCTTAATTAGGATATTATTAATTAACTAATAACTTCTTATTTTAACCTAGCTATAGTAAATATTATTTTTTATAAGGGAAATCCCTTCTAGTTAACTAGGCAAAGAGGGAAGATAATAAATAAGGTAGTAGATCTATTTAACCTTAAAGCATTTATTATTATTAAAATTATTAGTTATATTTATAAAGTTATATTAATATTATCTAAAGACTTTAAAATTTTATATATATATATAGATAATATTAATAAATGCATTCTTTAAATTTAAAGTTATAGTAACTATAAGAAGTTAAGATAATTGCAAGTTATAAAGAAAATCAGAATGAGGGGAATGATAATAGAGGTTAGGTTTGTAAATTGGTGGTAACCTCATACAGTTAGAAACTGGGGGCCTATGCAGTAGCTTGGACCTACAGGCGCTACTTAATTTCGTGAGTTTGTGCGGTACTAACATCCATGCATGTATCATGCATGCACGTAGATGAAGCCTCAGCGCCTCAACTGATACTCGAGTTGAGCTACTATCTCAACCCCATACACACACTCACTATGCAGTCCGAGCTCAATCGGACTCTTTACACATCGGTTGAAACACCAAAAAACAACATTACTACACAAACATTCAAGTCGTACAACCCCAAAACACCACACATAGTCTCACTATCACACCCTATCAGCTACACCCGTTCAGCTTAGCCAAAAACCGGCTGGTGACCTCTATCAACTGACCCCCAGAGCCAATGGCAACCCCCACGAATCAAATCAGGATGCCTGTGCCTTTTTTTCCTTAAATCCCTCTTTCGTGTTGTCGACACCCTTTTCTTGACCGGGATGGGTCGGGCCGTATTTACCGGCGTGGTTTGGTTGGTGCTGCTCGCACTAGGGTATCGTGAAAGCCTTGCTTTCAGCCCAGTTGTGATAGGCATTTTGTCTTGAGGGGTTTCCTGGCATTTGATGATGGGCTTTATGCTAGTCTGATCGGTGTTGTTGAGCTGTAAACAGCAAAACGCTCTCTGATTGGTCAGATTGAACCCACTGCGCGATTTCCGTAGCTTGATAAGGTCAAACCGACCGCCACCTTCAATTGAAGAAAACAAGGCTCTTTCAATCAAAGCTGGAATGCTCGTTGTGACTAATCTACGCTTTGTAAAACAGTTATGAGCCCGGGAGGCTAGCCACAGCGGCAAAAGCCTGTAACTTCCGAAATCGCGCAGAGACCACTGTTTGAACCCCAATAAATACGTGAATAAAAAAGAGTGCAAAAGCAAGGACTGAGTCACTAAAACCCCGGAATAACATTTCATCCGGAAGATTCCGTATAAAATGGGGGGTGTGTTGTACAGAAAATATAAGCCCTGTTGCCTTAGGCCCCTAGTGTAGGGACCTTACATTTTGTAGGTCTTTGGCACAGTGGTTTAGTTCAACAGGTGTTGTATTCGCGTAGTACAGTAAGTCGTTGAAGGAGGTCCATGCATCAAGTTAGGCACAGAACACCAAGCTGAATTATGTCGCAATCTCATGAGCTGGATAATGCATGTGTGCTTGACCTTTATGATATATTGGTTTTTTTTTGTATGTTCACTTAACAAAAAGATATATACTCCAAAGGAGCCCGAGCATAAAAGCCAGTTGGCTCAAATATCCTGGAGTGACTATGTGCCAACTCTATGTCTCATGGATGTTCTTCTTGAGAACTTATTTACAACCTTCGTTACTTGTGTGCAAGGATTATATCTACCTGTTCTCTGAGGAGAAGCAGTAGCATTGGTTCATGGCGTTCTGCTTTCTGATACTGTGATTCCATAAGCTCAAAACCCCTTATATTATTAGAAAGACTTGACAAATATATGTATTCAAGGGCTTGATTGACCTACATCAAGTCTCAACCTTGGATCAATTTAGAGGTTCCGAGTTCAAAGCTGCAGAATCTTCTTCTTTCAGAAAGATCTAGCATATTGTGTGTAGTTCATATCAGTACGTTTGCAAGCAAGAGTATGAGTCTCAAGGGAACGCGCAGCTCTGAAGCAGCTTGCCGCCTCCTATGCATCCGCCCGTGTTTGAGCCAAACAGTGGTTAACAGCTAACAATCAGACTGCCATGTTTTATATGGGAGTCTTCAGTCTGTGCTTTTGTGCATTCCTTATTATAAATGCCTTTTGCAGTCTCTAAGCTATCTTGATTCCAGGAGAAAAGACGCTTGCAGATCCTGATGCCGACATAAGTCCCCCTTTTCCAAGGTAGCCATTATTGACACTGCCAGCCAGCTCCTGGAAATCAATTTGTCCCTTCTTTGGGCAGGCACATATTGATAAATTCCGCGCGTGTTCATCTACCCTATGAATCATAGCGTTACTGACTACATAAAACCCAGAAATCTTGATCCCCAACTTCTCTTATCTTCTTCATCAACAACTACCATGGCTGAAGACCCCAAGCCTGAGATCGAGGAGCCCTTGGCTCTGCCAGAGTCCCTCCAGGGCATCGCCAAGAAGAGCCGGAAGAGAAAAAACAAGACCCTCGTCAACCGTGGCCCTACAGCGCTTCCAAAGAACCGTGGAAGTGGTTTCGAAGAGTATTTCGCCGATCCGCCTCTGACCCCCGTTGAGGCCACAGAGGAGAAGAATGAGATCTACTCTCCAGACCTTCCCTTTGCTGAGTATGGCCGTTATAATCCTTAGCAAGTGCCAGTGTTGACATCTACAGGCGCATGCAATCTTGCATCCAGCGTTTCCGCTCCCGCCGTCGTCTCCAGGGCGACCGTGGCCTCTACTTCAACGATTATCTCTTCCTCGGCGGCGTCGATACATCGCCCAACACCTTCGGCGGTCTCAGCCAGCAAGAGTTGAAGGAACTGACTCCCGCCCAGCGCCGAGAGGCTACTGCTACAGATATCATCTGGGCCAACTCTCAGAGCGGCGAGAAGTTCTACGATGGCGATGACAAGAAGTGGAGTGTCGATTTCGCTGCTGTCGTTGCGGGCTTCTTCTCTGTCAGTCTCGTCCACCTGACATCCTTTGAGCCCAAGAGAATGGAGGAGGGTATCGACACGATCAAGAACTTTCTTCGATACGTCCTCCAGCACGATGTCTGCCCTGAGTATGAGGACAGTGTCAATGAGGCTATGGAGCTATGCAAGACAGCGAGTGTCGAGTGGCCCATGATCCGACAGCTCAATGCTGATCTCCCCGGGTACTTCACCCTCGCCTGCTCAGAGATCTTCTATCAGAAATACACCGAAGAGCATTGGTCATTCCAGACTTTCAAGCGACCCAAGGGTTTCGATCCCAAGGCTGTCTTCTTCGCGGCTTTCGCTCTCATGGACGAGCCTGAACTCTTCGAAAAGCTGTCCCTCAAGGAACCCAGCATTTCCAGCGAGTACACATGCACTCTTGAGCTGGTCGAAACCATCCGCCCTGAGGAGGATATCGTCAAGCGTTTCAACTCTCTCGTCATCGGCGACAAGACCGCGAACCACGTCCCTGTTGGTAAAGCTGTCTTCAAACAAGGCTACATTCAGGATGATTGGGAGAACCCATGGTCTGGTGTATGGCCTGTCAAGGAGGATACCATCACTCTCTTCTTTGATGATGCTCTTCTGGCAAACATGATGCCGGGATTGAGGATGGTTGCAAATATTTGCGAGTTGGACGCAGGACTACGATTTCTCAAATCTGTTGAGACGATTGTCCCGTCGTTCTTCATCTTTCTCCCTCAGGATTTGATGCGCCAGTACAAGGAGCCCAGAGCTGACGATCGCGCTGCTCCATCGACCCGAGATGCAGAGAAGGAAAAGGATCTTGATGAGGATGAAGACTGAAGGGGAAGTGAAATTTGGTCGAATGGTTAATAGTTGAAATGATAGCTACAGGGTAGATTGAAAGGTAGCACATAAGCCATTAGTGAGCAAGAAAATATGAAACTTTAGAAGAGGTTGCCAAAATAAACTCAGTAAAGACTCCCATAAACTTATGCTAAATTGTCTAAGTCTTTTCATCACTTAGGATAGAGGTCTCAAGTGTTCTTGCCTCCCCCTGATAAGACCTCGTTCGTACGAGATTAGTCGACAGAATTAATCCACACTTAGCATTGCTATTTTACACCAGTATTTATGTCATGTAACTTGCTGCTCCAACTTTATCTCATCCTTGCATCGAGCTTCTGGAAAGCTTCCAAGAGCCCCACGCACAGACACCTTTGATCGCGACGACATTTCTCTTTCATCAAAGTCGATGTAGCGACAATGTCAATTCCAGGCCTGGGCCAGATTCCTACACAGGTAATCCTCTATGGCAACCATTAATTCGCCCTTACTAACATTTATCACAGCCCACCGCCTCGAGCACCCGCGTCATCACCCTCCGACCAGCCTGCGAATGGCGCTTCCAAGTCTCCTCCCCCGTAATCGTCAAGCTCCTCTCCGGCACAGCAGAGAAAGACGGCGTCGAACTAGGCCCTAAGAACGCTTATACATTTGCAGGCGTCAAGTCAAAGATTCTGACGTGGCACGGATGCGAGCTCGAGATTGATGGCCGATGCGATGTTGACTCCGTGGCGGAATATGCGAATCCGACTGATAACCCGGCAAATGTACATGTGAATCTCCATGGACAGCTTAATGACATGCGGCAAAAGGCGGCGAGGGAGGGTAGAGAGGGACCGAGGGTGTTGATCGTTGGACCAGCAGACGTGGGAAAGACAACGGTTGCGAGGACGTTGACGAGTTATGCGACGAGACAAGGGTACCAACCTCTAGTGGTGAATGCAAATCCTAAGGAAGGAATGCTCAGTTTGCCGGGAACACTGAGTGCGAGCGTTCTTGCGACTGTCATGGACATTGAGGCCGTGGATGGCTGGGGAAGTACGCCTACCAGCGGCCCAAGCAGTGTGCCCGTGAAGCTCCCTCTTGTATTTTACTACGGACGAGCTTCACCTGATGAAGACCCTGATTTTTACCGCGAACTCATGAGTAAACTTGCTGGAAGCGTGAGTGCACGCTTAAGCGAGGATGAGGACGTCAAGAGCTCAGGTGTTATTATCGATGGAATGGGTCTTCCTGAGCAGAGTAAAGATGAGTATGAGCTGGTCGCACACATCGTCGATGAGCTTTCCGGTACGTCTTGCTCCCAGTGCTGAGAGAGGATAAGCTAACGTAACCAGTCAATATCATTATTGTGATTGGCTCAACCAGTATCACCTCCGAGCTATCTAAACGATTCAGCAACGAGCGAACAAGTCTGGGAGAACCCATCAGCATTGTTCCCATCGACAAGTCCGACGGCGTCGTCGTTCGAGACGAAGCATTCTTACAGCACGTAAGAGAAGCAGCTATCAAGGAGTATTTCTTCGGCGACTCCAAGCGCACTCTCAGCCCCCTGATCCAGCAAGTCGATTTCGACAGCGTGATTGTGTATCACAACTCCGACGGTACATAACCTTGCCAAGCATTCTACAGCCGGTTTTACTGACTCACTATGCTAGAACATTCTCCCAACCAGGGTGTCACCCGAGAAGACCCCTCAACGCCCATGCAGCACTGGACGTTTGCCATTATGCACGCAACACCTAAGGAGTCGCCCGATACGGTCCGTGCTGCAAGTGTTATGGGCTTCTTGTACGTGTCGGATGTGGATGAGGAGCGTCGTAAGATCAAGCTCCTTTCGCCGGTGAGCGGACGGTTAGGTGACCAGCCGCTTGTGTGGGGGAAGTGGCCGGAGCCGTTTATTAATCTCCTCGGATAAGGGAGTTTTTGCGTCTTGGCAAGGAGTGAGAGATGGTACTGGACCTGGTCTACGGATAAAGACATGTTTTGGCCCGTACGGAGTAGGGTCGATAGTCAATACTAGAGCAAAACTTTTAGCCAAATTGTGTTTGCCGTCAAGGTCAAGGCTGATTGCATAGACCGTGAATCTGAAGTACGAGTTTGTCCGGGAGGGCATCAAACAATGTTCCCTTGCTCAGAGACACAACCGCCCCTGCGGGCGTGGAATGCCTTCCAAACAAGCAAGACCTGCACTGTATCCGTACCACTTGTATCCGAAGTTGTGCCTCCCGTGCAAGCCAGTATCCGGTATCTTCTAGTTTGGCAAGCCTTGTCTCATCGCAACACAGAAGTCATTAGAGAGCCCTAAATATCCCGAACTTTTGAACTCATCTTACCTTTCTCGTAGACATTTTGGTGCATACATGGTATTGCCTACATGGTATTAACGCCCATGCGAATACCCCATACCCCGCATCGTCTATCATGAATGGAGCCTTTGTGAAAAGCCAAGAAGGTGGATGAGACGCTGTACGGAGAAACAGGGAGAGTTTATCTTCATTTCACATCGTAGTGACATGATGTTCAAGGCGCAGGGCTAGCTTGTCATCAAGAAGCGGAGATACGAGCAGTCATCTTCGGCGAGCGAGTCGTTTTCAGAAGCTGTACAGGGTCTTTGGAAGTTGATATCCGGGGAAGTTCGATGTCTGGACCCTCATCAAAGCTTGGTTTAAGCTTGTTCCCCAGACTTACCCCGTTCAACTTTATTCAAGCGCTAGGGTTATCATTGTCGAAAAGTGCCATTGGTCAATGCTGATACCGTACGGAGTAGTCGATTAAACGTAACTATCGTGCTGTAATGTCTGAGCCGTTCGTTCTCCGTCTCGGCCGTCGGTGGTCGTGGCTTACATCCCGGTGCACGGCCGGTCCGGAGTCTAAAAGACGGCGCCGAGTGAGCGGCACTTGCTTGTGACATTCACACAGTGAAATGATTCCTTGGCTGTAGATCAAAAAGACCCGTATCTACTAGTAGCAAGGTTACGTGGCTGTGTAGTGCCCTTGTTGTTCAGGATACCTGATTCGCGCAACGACGGTTGTGCATAGTCGATGAAGTCAGAGCCCTCAGCAGAACCTGGAACATCTGAACCACTGCAGAGCAGCACCGACATGTTTCCTAGTCCAAAAATCAAGAGGGTTGGGGTCGTTTCAGGCGGTTTTGAGAGGAGATCCCTGGCCAGGCTTGCAACCCAATTCTTAAGCTTAAATCTTAGCGTAATTCTGGAGCAAGAGCCGCCAAAACAAGGCCGTTCCCCAGATGGCCTTGGCCGTAAATGGGTGCCAGGGTGAGTGAAGGCTCAATGTGGTCATTGGAGGACAAAACAAGCATAACGAGCAACACAATGCAACGATGCAGGTTTCCATAAAAAGAAGCCAGCAAAGGGAGTGACATTCATCACCATCATTGCCAAGCAAAACCAAGCTTGGCTTGTGGTAGCAGGTGATTAAGAAGAGAATTATCTTGGCCGAGGCGAAGCAAAAGCAATGCAGTATTGGTCAAATATCGTCGTATGCCAAGCCCAAGCCATGCCAAGTTCAAACAAGCATTCTCCCATTAAGAGAAAGAAGTGGTGACAATGAGACGAGGTGAGGATAAATGGTGAAGTGTGATTGGTCGCTCAATGACTGATTGGTACATCGGCTAACCTCATCATGTGGATATTGTTAACTTGATGTCGAGGCGGATAAGTTATCGCCTGCTGACGACAGACGCTAATGGACAGTGATTGTGGGTGATTCTGGCACAGTAATGGTGGATGGAGATTGATTGATCCAGGCAGATGATGTTTGCGTTGCCATTGAGACTGTACTGTCTGTAGCTTGCGTCGTATTGTGTTCTGTTGTCCGAGGTATTGTCCAATAGATGTGAAGCTTGAGATGGCGTTTCCAACTCTCTTCCTCAGAGCGTTATATTTCAAACGCTGACATTAATCAAGTCACACAACTTGATGAATATTAGACCGTCGGTTACTCGCAGACGGCGATTCAAACAAAAAAAGAAAAGAGAAACAATTGTCCAAGGAAGCAATTGCTGATCCGACCGACGGGCGTAGGTATTGGATCCCCTGCAACCCCTCGTGACCTTGGCAGGATAAGCTTTGATTCGTCTGTATCCCACGCGATACTGCGCGCCAAGAGGAGTACTTGGGAGTACATTGTCCGTCTTTGTTGGTGTGGGATAAAAACGTGTCTCGAGCAAGTCTTTTGCTTTGATGGCGCCAAAGAGGCCGTTCTGGTTCCACCAAACCTAATCTCGACGATCCTCTTGGATAAGATGGATGAAGCTTGTTGGACAACGCTTCGACTGGCATTGCAGTGAATGGACGATCGAAACGTTTGGTTTCATCGCAACAAAATATAATTGAATGCCGCTGACAGTTCTGAACTCAATGGCTGAAAACGATAGAATCGTTCTCTAATGCTCTGACAATGGATCTTAGTACCTGGTAGTACCGTTGGATGCGCCGACGGAGCACAGTGTGTATTGGACTGCGGGGCAGCACAGCACATGCATGGATGCGTGAGTGTGTAAGTGGGAAGCTCACACTCCCGTGCTATTCACTTCCTTTCCTTTCCTCTATTGGACTGGATTGGATCGGATCTGAGTCTTTAGGGATGGGACATGGGAGAGTGAGGTTTGGGATAGGTACCCATCTCCCACTTAGACGAACCTCCTACAGAGCCTCGCTCGCTTCTAACCTCGTTGTTGCCGGCATCTGTCCGGTCCATCCTGGCTCCCTCCTACCTGTAGATAAAAGCTGCCACCCTCTCAACCTCTTTCCACGACTTTTCCTTTCTTCTCTACCCAGATATCGTGCTTCACGCGATCTCTTCCCTAAATATTACTTCAACTCTCTTTTCAAGTTTACTCGCTGATCCTCTGCGGCCGGCCTTGAACAACAACCAAAAAAACATCTTAGCTCAGCTCCCCTCCAGCTTTCGCTTATACCAACACCCATTCGATGGGAGAAACCGAATCCAAATCCGCGAATGGTGCAATTCACGCCACTTCCACGTCGGACTCGTCGACCGTCGCAACCGGTCAGGACGACCAACCCCCTATAGCGGAACCCCCAGACCTACTAGCCATAGAGAAGCCGATTCTTCCTCATACGCTCTCTGCTCATCGCGTCGCCAGAGACCTCAAGTCCGACGTCGACGATGGTTTGAGTAGCGAAGAGGCTGCTGCCCGCCTTGCGCGGGACGGCCCTAATTCTATCAAAGGCGCCAAGGGCATCTCTCTGTACGAGATCTTCATACAGCAGATTGCCAATGCCCTGACTGTCGTCCTCATCGCCGTGACCGCTCTGTCCTTTGCTATCTCGGACTATATTGAGGGTGGTGTCGTCGCCGCCGTCATTGTCCTCAACATCGTTGTCGGGTATGTCTTTGCTGCGTCACTCACTCGCCCAGCCAAATCTGCTGGACAAGTCTTGTCGCTTGCTGCTGCTACAACTCCCCACATCGTTGTTGCACTCACTTTGCTACACCCTCCTCTCGTTCCTGTTCCTGTTCCTTGTTCCTGCTGCCATATGGTGAAGCCTGTGATTTTGCCATGCGTAAGGCCAGAAGCCCCAAGCACTGAGGCCGAATCCTGTGCCATACCCTGAAGCTGACAGTCCGAATCACATCTAGCCGTACTCATTAATCTCCACTCCATGCTAACATTATACCCGCTAGATTGATCCAGGACTACCGCGCTGAGCAGACCATCCAGTCGCTCTATGCTCTGTCCACCCCTAAATGCAAGGTCATCCGAGATGGTCACAGTGAAACCGTCAAGGCCGAAACTCTCGTCAAGGGAGACATAGTCTCTCTCGCAACTGGCGATGTTGTTCCTGCCGATCTGCGCCTGGTTCAAGGTATCAACGTCTCTACCGATGAGGCACTTCTCACTGGTGAATCTATCGCCATCAGCAAGAAGCCAGATGCCGTATTCACCGACCCTGATATGCCCATGGGTGATCGTGTTAACCTGGCCTATTCCGGAAGCTCTGTCACTAGAGGTCGAGCCACCGGTATTGTCATTGCTACTGGTATGGAAACAGAGGTCGGCCAGATCGCCGAACTCCTGCGCAAGACTAAGAACGACGATACCGAAAGGACTCCCGTCGGTCGCGCAGTTTGGAAGTCCTACCAGTTCTGTCGCAGAATTCTCGGCCTCGAGGGAACCCCTCTCCAGGTCACCCTCAGCAAGTTCGCCCTGTTGCTTTTCGCCTTCGCCATTATCCTTGTCATCATCGTCTTTTCCGCCAGTCTGTGGAAGATCACCGATGAAGTCCTTCTGTACGGTATCTGCGTCGGTGTGGCTGTTATCCCCGAGTCTCTCCTCGCAGTTTTGACCGTTACAATGGCCGTTGCGACCAAGGCAATGGTTCGCGGCAATGTCATTGTTCGTCAGATGCCTTCTCTTGAAGCCGTTGGCGGTGTTACCAACATCTGCTCGGACAAGACTGGTACCCTGACTCAAGGACGAATGATTACCCGAAAGGTTTGGCTCCGTGGCGATCTCGCCGGAACTGTTGAGGGCACCGCCAACCCCTATGACCCTTACAGTGGCACTGTCAAGTGGTCTGCTGACTTGGCCGGAAGCTGCCTGAACACTTTCCTCAAGGTGCTTACTCTTTGCAACAACGCCACAGTCAGTGACGGCAAGAAAGAGCCCGAGACGGACTCTAGCAGCATCATCACTTCCGAAGATGCTGAGTGGAAGGCCATTGGTGAGCCTACTGAGATTGCTCTAAAGGTCTTTGCTATGAGATTCGGCCGTAGTGTTTCCGGGGGTGACACCCTGGTGGCCGAACATCCTTTCGATTCTTCCTGCAAGCTCATGAGCGTTGTCTACGGTAACGAGATCGAACAGACTCGACACGTCTACACCAAGGGCGCAGTCGAGGTCCTTCTCACCAAGCTCACTGAGACTGAAGAGTTCAAGAAGGAAATCCTAGCTAAAGCTGAAGAACTCGCCAGCCAAGGTTTGCGAGTGCTCTGTATCGCAACCAAGCCTATGAATGGCGACGTTCAGGACTGTCATGATCGTTCCAAGGTTGAGACTGAGCTTCAGTTTGTCGGTCTGGCTGGTCTCTATGATCCTCCTCGCCCTGAGACTGCTGGCGCTGTTGAACAATGCCGCGCCGCCGGTGTTACTGTTCACATGGTTACTGGCGACCACATCAAGACCGCCACAGCCATTGCTTACGAAGTCGGTATTCTCAACAAGAACATACCCCTCAAGTCCAACACAGTCATGGCAGCTGCCGACTTTGGTGCCCTTAGCGATGCCGAGATTGACTGCCTAGACGAACTTCCTGTGGTTCTCGCTCGCTGTAGCCCTCTGACCAAGGTTCGCATGATCGAAGCGCTCCATCGCCGCAAGGCATTCTGCATCATGACTGGTGACGGTGTCAACGACTCGCCTGCTCTTAAACAAGCTGATGTCGGTATTGCCATGGGAGACCGTGGTAGCGACGTCGCCAAAGAGGCGGCTGACATGGTTCTCACTGATGACAACTTCGCCTCGATTGTTACTGGTATCCAGGAAGGTCGACGACTTGCTGACAATATCCAGAAGGTATGTTGCTGCTCTTATTGCTTGTTGATACAATTGCTGATTGTTACAGTTCCTTCTTCACCTTCTGACATCCAATTTGGCTCAAGTCATTCTCCTTCTTATTGGTCTTGCCTTCAAGGATGTGAATGGTAACGCCGTCTTCCCCTTGTCGCCCTTGGAAATTCTTTGGGCCAACCTGGTTACCTCATCGCCTCTAGCTCTGGGTCTTGGTCTCGAGGAAGCCTCTCCTGATATCCTTCGGCGACCTCCCCGCAGCTTGCGCAGCGGTGTGTTTACCCTTGACCTCGTTCGCGATCAGCTTTTCTACGGACTCGCCTCAGGTTCCCTCTGTCTGTGTGCTTTCATGCTTGTCAATTATGCTTCATCTGGCCAAGGCTACTACCTAATGGCGGAAGGCTGCAACGAAAGCGGACATGATGAGTGTGATCTTGTTTATCGCGCTCGTGCCACGACCTTCTCCACCTTGGCTTTCCTGTTGCTTGTCACAGCATGGGAGGTGAAGCACTTCCACCGCAGTCTCTTCAACATGGATGAGCGTGCCACTGGCCCCTTTTCTGTGTTCAAGACCATCTACCACAACAAGTTCCTCTTCTGGTCCGTTGTTGCCGGTTTTGTGATGATCTTCCCTATCGTGTATATTCCCTACCTCAACACCGAGGTGTTCAAGCACAAGGGTCTTTCATGGGAGTGGGGTGTCGTCGCTGGCTGTGTTGTTGTATATATCGCCCTCATTGAGATGTGGAAGGCTTGCAAGAGACGGCTCAAGCTGGGTCTTGACTCGCACCCGGTCACCCAGGGCCAGGCTCAAGTCTAAACTCAAGAGGTGAACCATTTAAATCGGTGAGACAAAAGGTGTGATGGCAGTCGTAGTGGGGGAAGCTAGTCGTGAGGTATGGGGGACAGGTTTTGGGATATTTGCACGATTATCAGAATGTTTTGGTATTATACTTATTGCTATTATCCTCTAGTCAAAACATTTCCTGTCGAAGAATTCCCTATGCAACGCTATGTGATTAAAACTGTCTATTTGATTGATTGAAAACTTTTCGTAAGAGCCCTGGAATCTCTGCACAGCTGGCGATGCTGTGAGGCCAAGGGTGCTCCAGTCGTGATGTGATGGTGCCGGCACCGGAATGGTCGGTCTGTTCTAGTTGGACACGACCCCGTGGGTGAAGTATTCATAAATGTCATGTCTGCATTTACTCATCCTTGGACTTCTTGATGGGGTTTCCATCCTTGTCCACCAAGCCCTTCTCGCGCATGACTCGGACGGCCTCGTGAATAGGGTCCAGCTCGGGCATGGGAGCACGGTGAGAGTCCCAGTAGTTGTCGGCCCATGTGAAGTATTGGCCGTAGTTGCAGGTGAAGAACATGTGGTGGAGAGTGTGGTGAGCAGGGCTGTTGATGAACTTTTCGAGCCAATGGCCGGTAATCATGTCGCCGTCGTGGATAAGGATGGTCCAGATCTGAACGCAGACGAAGAGGAACATGTAGAGGTGCTTCTGCATGGGGCAGATGTAGACAAAGACACTATTGACGTTAGTAAGAGGTCAATTGCGGCGCAAAAGCTGTTACTTACTGGTAAGGGAGGGATTGGAGGTATCCGTCGACAGGGTGGAAAGCAATGGCAGCCCAGGGGGTGGGAACTGAAGCTCTTGTTAGCGCGGCGTTTGATGCAAGAGAGAGTTTGACTTACTGATCCACTTGTGGTGAGGCTTGTGGACATACTTGTAGATACTGGGATGGTGCTCAAGGCGATGAATCCAGTAAATACCAAGATCGTTAAAGACCATGTAGAGGGCGGTAGATACGGCCAGCCACCACCAGCCATATTCGTCAATTCGGGTGTACAGCAGACTGTGACCGCGGACTTCTCCAAGGAAGAAGGGGAGTGTAAGAAGATCGATAATGGGAATGGCGAAGAAACTAGACTGGATCTCGAGCTTGATCTGGTTCTTGAGGAATCGAGGGTGATATTCGAGACGGCGATCAAAAACGAAGTAGTATGAAAGGGCGGCGGAAATAACGTAGATGAAGGCGGCGCCAAAGCCAGCGATCAAGAGAATCGAAGCGCTCTGGCGGTAGATGTCGTCGCGCGGTAGTGACGAGCCAAAGTTGAGCGAGTACTCATCGTCAAAGTTTTTGGAAGACGAGGCGTAGTTTGTTGAGTTTCCGTATGCCTTTGTTGATGATTGGAGCTGCTGTTGGGGGAAAAGGTATGCGTATCCGTAATCGAAGACATACGGGTCGAGGAGCTCGAGTATAGCGTCCATGGTGAAGCGAATTGGCGAGGTGAATTTACAGCTACACCAGAAGAGAATTGCAAAAGAGACAGAGAGTGAAGAGAGGAGAGAAAGATTGATAAGAACAACGGGACTGAGATCATGCGATTTTCACATCATTATTAAGATTGAGCTCCGCTGAAATCTTGCCGCCAGCGGTGTCTTTCCCTCTCGGAGCCGGGGGTGTTTGGATGCCGCAAAAGACCCAATTCCAAGGGTTAATTTCAATGAATGGCGTAGTACCCACAGGGGTCCCACGCTCTGTGATGTGAAGGGGGGGGGCTCGCTAGGCCGTTGTACCTGGATTTGCACATCTTGATCTTATCGTGATTGGAGCGGGGACACACCCAATTCCCGAATTTTCTCTTATTTATTTTTTTCTGGAAGAGAAAACGAATACGAACTAGAGAACGGTACGCTATTGCATTACCCACACTAAAAATGCACAGATTGGCGAATCATGCAACACGGATGCTGGGCTGCCGGATCATGCTATCTTCGACCTCGCGTATCCCTCTGTATCCCTCTGTACTTGTCCTCGATGTCGATAACTCCGTCTGTATATCCGATCGCCTTTTCGTGCTCCGCGATCTTATGCGCCCATTCCTCGTTGTCAACTGTCCATGTGCCTAGTGACTCGAAGCCGTGTTTTTGGTAGAGGCCGTGGCCCTCGACGGAGGATACGATCAGCGTTGGGGCATTAGCGGCGTCGGCTTTTTCGGTAACGGATTGGAGGAGTAGACCGCCGATGCCTTTCCGTTGATGGTCTGGGTGGACCATGAGATGCATCACTTCTACGCCGCATTAGACGCAAGCCACTTTCACAGTAAAGAAGACTTACCAAAATGATCTTTCCCATCAACAGCTTTATCTTTAGACGCATCAATCTCTTCACTCCTCTTATTAAACCAATCCCACAGTTCCTCCATATGTTTTTTAACCGTCCATACTGACGCGGGGGGCTTCGCGTCCGAGTTCGGCTTTTTGTCTTTAAACACTTCTTTGTAGCGCACAAACCCGACTATCTCCCCCGCCTGCTCAGCGACCAAGAAGTGCTGCTGCCCCGGATTCTGCAGGGCGTTTCTTGTCGCGAGGGGGATTAGATCGCGGGGATGCAGCTGGAAGAAGGCGGCGTAGAAGTCGTGGTAGAACTGTAGTGCTTCGTAGTGGATGTTTGCGATTGAGTCGCTGTCGTCGATTGTGGCGGGGCGGATTGTTATAGATGACATTGTGTCTGTGTTTTACAGGTATGAGAATTGGGTTTGTGGATGAGTTGTTGTACAGGTCTTGGCTTAGTTTTTATACGTTTATTTTTTAGATGCTGATCGATGAGGCGATTGGGAGAGGGGTTTGTATGATTCCGAATGAGGAAGCTGGTGTTTTGGTTCGTCTTTGATCACTCCGTGTGAGTCAGCCGGCGACAATCCTTTGATAGCGAATCTTGAGAAGGATTTGCGATACAGTGTCTGAAATCAACATCATAGTCATGATTTGGTATTTTCCGATGCGCCAACCCGTATTGTGGCTGGTCAAAACGACTGAAAAGTCAATTCACTTTCAGGACATATGTCGAGGAAGGACTCATAAATTCAGGGAATAGAAAGTCAATTCATGCTCGTGGTGCAGTGCATGTACTCCTTGCTCGTGAGAATGAGCTCGTGGTGCGGAGTAGATGACTGAGAACTAAGCTTCATGTAACCAAGCTTCATCCAGTGAGCACACGACTACAATAGTCTGCCAGACCGTTAAGCCGCGACTTCTCAATCGTGGCATCAACACTAAATCTGAGGCTGCGGTACTTCAAGTGCAATCCAGATGCCACATTGACCGCGGTGGTGCTGTGGACAAGCGCGAACGCCTTTTGCTGGTCCTCGTCCAGAGCGCTTGGCGGGTGCATGTCGTCCAGCATCTTGACGGCATACTTGAACTCGGAAGAAAGTCAACTGTCTGAAGATGAAATGATGAACTCCTGGTGAGCAGGTGTGGTGATGTTGAAGGGAAACGGGGCAGCTATCAGCAAAGCATCCCCGCCTTAGCCATAAGTTCCAGACTCTCTTTACTTCTATCCCCCGAGGGCCCTCAGGCGTCCCTTCTGGTACTGATGAGTACCCTCTTTGACCTTGCTCATCTTTTCCTCCAGCTTGGTCAACACAGAATCCGATCTACCGACGCCGTTTGTCTTGCGGTCTCGGCGTAGCCATTCCGTGAGTTCGTGGTGGAGGAGTAATCGTTTGTGAGCGGCATGAGAGAGTTGTTGCGGGTTGGCGCATCGGAAACTGTTAAATCACGAGCCATGATGAAATGTGGGTTAAAATAAACTCATCAAAGAGACCCCTAAGATTGTACTAACTTACCTAAATACTTTTGTCCCTTGGGGTCCAGGTCTGAAGCTTTCTTTGGCCCCCAGACTTGGATATCTATGGTTCGTTCACGAAGTGTTGTTTTGCGTAACTCTTATGCTTTCTTGCAACCCTCAGATTACCTTATCAGTATGCATAGAGACTTGAGGCGGTAAAGTACAAAAAGCAAACTCTTACCTTAGTTTTTGGACAGATTTAACAAGTCTTCACTAAGTTTGTTCAACTCATTGATCTAGTAATAGGCTGGCGCGGGAAAGCGAAAGATCGTATTGATGTGACATATTTGTGTCTAGATATTTTACTAACATTAGATGTGTCTAGAGGCTATACTGAACCCATCCTAAATTCTTCTAACTCGTGTATAATTATTCTTTCTACTTAGGCTCGAGACCTGAAGTTTCCTTGCTTCCACTTGCTTCAATGGCTAGCTATCCCTCGTTCATGAAGTGCCATTTCTCTGGATATGTTTGCTCGTCACTAACCCCGGCTGCCTTGTGGCGCGCAGAGGTCTGTGGCCAATAGCTAGTACAAAACTTGGTCAAATATATGCCAAATCTTTACTAAGCTTTCACTAAGTCATCTAAATTGTTTAATATGCTCTAAACTTAAGCTCAATCTATCCTAAACTGTTCTAAACTTGTACAATTCTTCTTCATACTTACCTTAGCCTCGACGTCCTGAATCAAAGGGTGGCCCAAGCTCCACTGTCAGCTGTGCTGATTGGTGGTGCTGCTCATGGCCTCCACATCCAATAATGCCCATGACATCGGAGCCCTCCACTGACTGACGAATACCTACTTTCATCTTCAAACTTCATCTTCATTTTGCGATCGATGGTACAGCCCCGATTTTTTATGCTTCGTATAGAAGCTATTTTAACAGCAACAGCAACAGCAACAGAAGCAACATGAGCTCGAGTCAGCAAAATGTCGCCTCCATTGTTGAAGACCGTTCGTACATTGAAGGATTCCACATTTGAAGCTTGTGCCTCCATCAGTGCACATCTGAAGGCATCTGCATCTGCATCTGTGACCGCAGGGAACGGAGCCAAAGCTGACAGAAATGATCTCAAATCCTTGACCATCGAGTTGAGACTTCTTGGGGGCACACTCTATAGTCTTGAGTCCCTCATCGTTGAGTTGTCTGTAGACAATGATGCCGCCGACAGCACCCTGGGTATCACCCCTAGCACCTCAGGATCAGAAAATGACCCTTCGCAAGAATGGCCAATTATCGATGGATTCGAGATACTCCTCACTGCCATCAAGTCCTTCCACCATCTCGCCACTTCTGATGGGATTAAAGCCGCTAGATCGTCACTCCAGGACATCCGATCCAAACTAGCGTTTGTGCTCGGAATCTCGGACACCCTCGAGGATATCTCACTTCGGCTCACTCTCCTCGAATCAGAACCACTGCCCCAACTTCTGGTCCAGGAGGAATATGACCCAAAGGCTATTGAGTCACCTGTCCAGACCCCCTATGACGATGAGCAGGGTGAAGCTAGACCCGAAGATGTTTCCGTTTGGCTAAATATCCTGAACTCGCCTGAGAATGATCGCGAACCCGCAGAGTACAACAAAGAGATCGCATTAGTCCAGTCACGCCGCATAACAGAGCCAGCATATAGAATAGCGGCTATAAGATGGCCAAAATACGCAGAGATCTACTGGCAAAAGCTTCGACCCCAAGTCTGCTCCCTCTTTCGTATCCAAAAGTCGTACAACTTCGTACAGTGGGTTCTTGAGTATGCCAGAGAGACATACCCTCGAACATTCGGCACGATGGCCCTTTCTCCAAGATGTCTTCTCGAGCTGACTGATGCGCTCTGCAACGGATCTGTCTTACCGCTTCATATTGCTGCTGCCCTCGGGTTGCCTAACCTTTGCAGAGACCTTCTTTCGATGGGAGCCAATGTGAACCAGCCCGGTCTTCTCGGCACGCCACTATATTGCGCCCTCGTAGGCTGCAAGGTTCTTATCACCCGTACAGAGCCAGTATCGTGGCCGACTCTTCTCGTTGGTAACGACTCTGATGTCGATCAGGCGGCAACTATCCTATTTCTTGTCGAAAATGGCGCAGATTGCACGTTTCATTACTCTTGGAAAGATGCTACTGAAGAAGTATCACTAGCAGGGTTGGCCTTTTGGAATGCAATGAAGACCAAACATGAAGCAATCTTTACAAACATCATCAAAGGGTATGCGAATGCCACCCAAGGCTCCACAGGCGTCACTAAGGGAGATGCGCTGGACTCTTCTTTTTGTCTCCTTTTACAGCGAGAACCTGTAGTCAAACGTGGTCTGCTTCATCGAACTCGATTTGCGCGCTTGCTCACATACGTCTATGACTTGACATTGGTCGACATTGAAACAGAGTCCACAGAGCATAACTGGCTCCAAGAACTAGTAGCTCGACTCATGGTGCATGCCAACATCAAGCTTTCCCCCGTGGGTGACGGAAAGGTGGACACATTGAAAGACAACAACTTTGCGGCTGCCGTTCGGACGGCCGTTTTGGACTTCAATGTGATCTTGGTGGATCGTCTGATCAAAGACCCAAGGTTCTATGCCAACTTCAAATACGATAAGGAAGAGACTCTTCTCCATATGGCTGCTGAATCTGCACAGAACGAGATTCTGGAAATGCTTATTGAAGTCGGGGCTAATACCAGAGCCAGAGACTCAAGTGGTCGCACACCACTCATGGTCTGTAACGAAGTTAGTCCTATGGCTAAGCTGATTCTCGAGCACGGTGTACCGACTTTCGATAAGGACAATGGCGGCCGCAACATTTGGCACTACTTCGCCGCTACTAATGAAGACGACATACTCAAATTCCTGTGGGACAACGATCCTTACAAGATCCGCAACTTGAACGCCGTCGATGAACAAGGGCACACACCACTGCAGTCAGCGTTTGCTCACGTCGAGGCTCTTCAACAATCTCCCAAGACGTCTACGTCCGCCGCACCGTTTGCGGCTTTTTTCCTGCTTGAGAAAAGTCAAGGGTATATACGAGCGGAGGGCAATGAGAACCTGGCTCGGTGGGCTGTCGAATGGGGCAATCTGGGGCTGGTACGGCAGCTGTTCCATCTCTTTCCCCAGGCTAACGTGAATGATGAATTACTCCTCAAGTCACTTAATATGTCGGCTTCACCGGAGATGGTCTCATTGGTACTTGACAGGGCTGGACCCTCTCGACCATTCGCTGACGGCACAACGGCAGCAGAGACAGTCATCACGAATGTCAAGCTCCTGAAGGAAGGCCGATTGACTCGTAACCCGTCGTCACATCCTTCCTGCGCTCCAAGCATGACACGCAGCGCTTACATGAAGCTTCTTACTCCTGAAGTCATCAAATCGCGAGATTCAAAGGGGCGAGGTATTTGGCTGCGGTTTACACAGGATATCCTCCCATTGTTGAATACTCATGCGTTTGCACATCCTACAGCCCTCTATTTCCTATCCTCTTTCATATGCATGGCTGTATCGTGCTTGGTCGAAGTGGGCGCCCTCGCAGACTACGAAAAGGAGAGCAAAAAATGGGCCATCAGCTGTATAGCGACGAAAGGTGAATTCTCTGTCATGCCACCGAATTGGGAGCATTGGCACATGCCGTTCGTCGCCACTGTCTTGGCCGACTGGGTCTCCGATGAGAATCGACAGGACATGGAAGTCGGCATCATGGGCTTCTTCAACGAGGACGAGGCGGGACATCTGCTGTGGAAGCTCGTTAGCTTCCGCATGCCAGAAGTCGTCCAACTGCTCGTGCAATGTGGCTGCGATGCGCACAAACCTCGACAGCCCCTAGATGGCAGATCGGTCTTCGAGAAATTCCTAGGTGATCAGCCTATTGACGTTAGCATGATCCGGCCCCTGTTGTTCGGCACGACGCATCATCAGCTTAGGCGGCAACAACAGTATACATTCACGGAGCTCGTCCGGGTAGCTGATGAAGCGATCGCTGTGGAGATTCTCGATCAGCTGATTAATTGGGGATTGGACGTTGACGGCTTGGAAATTCCAGCGTAAGTCTTCTAATTCTGGTCTAAACTCTTCCTCCTCCTTCTGCCTAAGTTTACCTAAACCTTTCCCAAACTCCTCAGAGTTTACCTAAAGCTATCTTACACTCTCCAAAGTTTACCTAACTCTACCCTACTCTTTCCTGAATTTACCTACACCTATCCTCAACTCATCCCCTTTTCCCTGAGTTTACCTAAATCTATCCTAAACTCCCCAAAGTTTTCTAAACTCACCCTACACTTCCCTAAGTTTTCCAAACTTATCCTAAACTTAGGCCATGTAACTAACTGTCTCTCTTTAGCACTTCACCAATGAAATCGCCCGCATCATCCCCTTCATTGCTGACGATAGCGATCTGCTCAAAGAAGATCCTCCTAGGGCGATTGCTGATTGAACGTGGCGCAGATGCCTCTTTGGCACCGCCAAATTCCATCAGTGCCTATCTTCTGGCCGCTAAGCTTGGATACGTGGTTATCCTTGAAATGATCATCGAGAAAGTCGGATCGGCAGAGTTTCCTTGGCTCTCCGTCTACGAACACATGGAGGATCGCGATACTTACAATGCCTTGCAGTTCGCGGCAGCCGGGGGTCATCGTGATGCCCTCACAACACTCTTAGAGGCCACACCTTTGGCTGACAAGATCACTGCTACCAGCCCAAGATTTGGCAGAACATGCGCCCACCTCGCTGCAAAGGCTGGTTCCTTGGATTGTGTGAAGATATTGATGAGATACTCGCAACGTCTGTTCAGTGTGAAAGACCTGTCAGGAAGGACCCCTTTGTTCTTGGCAATCGTCGGTGGCAATCAAGAATTGATTCAGTATATGAAGGATAATTTGTTGGACTATGATAATCCCCAGGATATGGGCATCATCTCACTGAACCCAGTTCCAGCCCGAAATGACGACAACGATGACTCTGACAGCGACTCACTGCCAGAGTCATCTCACGGCGAAGCAACCCACGAGCAGAAAATCTCTGAACCAAGACAAATAGGCGCCATGATAGCAGATGCGATAGACCATTATCAACTAAGCCGAGACCCTTTGTTTAGGTCTATCCTCGACCACACCTCAAGGAAGGACTTGGGGTCTGCCATAATGCCTTGTGGAGGCTGTACCCTTCTCAGTTACACGGCAGCGACCAACAAGATCCGACCTATGCTGGAACTGGTGGAGTTGGGGTTTGGTGGTTTCGTGGCTGGGTGTGAGGAGCATTGGCCGGACGGCTACAACGCACTTCTTTGCGCATGCCAGAATATCCGAACGCTGATGACAACCGATTTGTTTATCCCTGCAGATAAAGCACGCTCCTTCTTCAAACTGTGCTTAGATGCTTATTTGAGGGCGGGCATGTCATGGTTCCATCTTCCAATCTCACCGATCCAAGCCCTTTTCCACTCCCGTAACAGTGGACATGATATCATTTACCATCAGAAAATGGTCCTTGAGATATTCATCAAACACCTAACTGACCATGCTCAGAGATACTGGTAAGTGATACATAGAAGAACAAGAGGTCATACTGACAAGTAGCAGGGCGCAGATGAGGGCCATTGGGGTTACTGCCGGATTCGAGTTTTCTACAAATGAGAGCATTCAACGGAAAGTTCTACGTTATGCTTTGAACTTGAGGAAGCAAGTTACTCCGGGTATTACTGCCGCAACCCACAGTACGGTTCTACATGATGTAATACCTCTATGTTTCAGAGAGGGCAGTAATCAATTTGATGGTTTAACGACATATCACAATGTGGTCAAACTCCTCATCAAAAACGGAGCCGATGTCAATGCGCAAGACTCAGAACTTGTAACCCCCCTGCACCTGGCTGCTCTGTATGGTCAAATGGATATGGTGTTAACACTCTTGAGAGCGGGCGCCAACCCGAATCTTTTGTGTGCCCACGGCTCATCAGCCCTGGGGCAATCTGTTGCCTACGGCGACTTCCGAGTCACTCGTTGTCTATTGAGCAATGGCGCAAGCCCTATGACATCCTTCGACATCACTTTCGAAACGGTTGACGTCGATGTGGATATCATGCGCCAGTTGATTGAGCTTGGAGCCGATCCCTATGAGGCACGACCAGGTACCGGAAGTACTCTCACGAATGCGATCTATGGGAGTGCTGAGGGCATGTCACTTGTACTGAATGGAAACTTTGACTTCCATCGACTTGCAGAACAGGAACCGCTCTTACTCAGCGAGATTCTTGCTAATAGGAAGTTATCGTCCATGGAACTCAAAGCGATCATCAAGCGCATGCCACATGAGTATCGTGCTCGCTTAGTGAACTTTGAACCGGATGACAAACACACTCCATCATTTTACATTATCCGCGATGACGATCCAAAGCTCCTGCAGGTGTTACTTGATATGGGTCTGGATATTGAACACGAGTGGCATGGGAAGGGAACACCATTGATGTTTGCTGCCAAAATTGGAGCCTTCAAATGCTTCAAGCTCCTTGTCCGTCACGGCGCAAGGCTGGCGTACCTCACAACCGGAAGACGAGGTGAAGTCATCCCGAGATCTGTTACCGAAGCTGCTAAGGCCCATCCCCGCCTACTTCAATGGGCATTGATCGATCGTCACTACGAGACAAAGTATCTCACCCAAGCAGCACACAATGGACCTTTGATCTCTACCAAACCCTGGTCCGGCGGACGAAGGGCGGGATATAGAGTTTCAGGGAGTGGTGATGAGATCCCCCAGCTACCAACAGAGTCTATGTTGGACTTGCTCCCCCGAATTGCGAGGATGAAGAAGGGTATGAGAGGAAGAGTATTGCCTGTCGAACTTTGTGACATTGCGCGGGGATTTGAGCGGTTTTAGCGGAACGCGCGAGCCCGTCTGTGTGTTGAGAAGCCAAGGGTTCCGGTGCGCAGAGCCTAGATACCACAGGAAAGCACATCTGTCTTTTGTTTGGCGGTTGGGATGGCCAGCCCAACAGCCTGCTGTATGATTCCCTGCTGGCCCCTGGGATTGCTTTGTATGATAGGACTGGATGCATTAGGTGTTGAAAAGGAACTGATAGGATAGTCATAGTTCAGATGATAATCGTAATGTAGTGTATTGTAATTAGGGATTCCCAAGTGAGACTATAAGCTACTCATAAGAGACAATAAAACTTAGGATCTTTGTCCTAGGCGAAATAAAGTCAGAGGCAAGTTTAGTCTAGCCTAGTAGATCTTTAGACCAGCCAATTTGGGCACCTTACTCAAGATTCGAAGCTTTGTTGTTCCCAGGGGGTGCCAAGTAATGTAGTTAAGGACTACAAAGTCTGAACGTGGAAGGTTGGCTATTGCTTAGCCTCTTGAACAGTCTTTTCTGTGCATTTTGGGGTACTGGGCTTGTGCTTTAAATTGAATTGTCTTGTTTAGTACTGTGATGCTTAGGATATGTAGTTTGCTTCATCTCTTGTAGCGTCACATCGATGCTTGCGGGGTCCCTTCGTTATACAGACCAGTATCACCAATATCGAAAAGGTCTCAGCCTATTTGAGATCCATTGCAAACATAGAGGCTCTAAGGTGTGTCTCTGTACTAATTTTAGTCTTTCTAGGGTTACTGATCGGGCGTTTGTCTCGTCGACGAGCAGTGGCATGCGAGGTAAGGATGTAAGCAAAGGAAATAAGAAAAGTCAGAGGGTGCACCTTGATGCTGTCTAGAACAAAGCACATCTCTGACCTCGCGGTATCTGAGTCATGACAATGATGCAGGGTTGAAGATCTGGAGCTTTTGTAACGTCGAGATATTCAAACTTGTACAAGATTATGGTTTCATGGGAGTGTCAGATCTCGGCCGTTGGATCTCTCGAACCTAGGCAACCAAAAGAGGATATTCGTCGATACGAGGTAATGCTAAGATTATAAGAGACATTCTGATGCATTGTGCTCAGTCGAGGAAAGCTGAGGAGATGTATCGATATGCGGGAGGACGGGGCGAAGGGGTTCATCGTGAAGCTGATGGAAGATAGCTGTTTGGTCAAGATTTACTGTACATGGATGGAACATCATACAATTAATCTGCAACATCAAGTTCGAAAGGGTCGTAAACGCAAACATAGCTTTGTTCTCGGCATATCACTCGAGTAATGAAGAACGAGGATGAAGTTGTCATCTGAATATCGTCTTTGAATTTTGGGAAAGTGCAGCTTCTTTGGTCAAAGAATGAGAATTCAAGGAGTTGAATCAGACGCTGACAGGAACCGAGAGGGATATCTAATCGGTCGAGGCCAGGGGTATAGATGCTGTGTC
The DNA here is from genome assembly GCA_013183765.1 of Fusarium xylarioides. Lineage (NCBI taxonomy): Eukaryota > Fungi > Ascomycota > Sordariomycetes > Hypocreales > Nectriaceae > Fusarium > Fusarium xylarioides. The sequence goes on along the minus strand of SRZU01000001.1, from coordinate 930,839 downwards.
ATACATGATGGAAAGCAAGCTGTACTGGAGCTGGGAGTACATATGCCAACAACAATGCACTTTGTCGTATTTGAAAAGAGTACAAGTGTTTTCACAAGATCTCGCATTTAGAGATAGAAATACTTTCAGGAGTTTCAGAGAGAATATTTCGATTTAGACGAGTAACAATTTGGGTGTTTCATTATTCTGCGGCCATTTCACAGTAATCAACCATAACACCATTTTTCATCAGTCAACCAATTATGTTGTATCCATAAAGGTCGTTTTAAGACCAAGATATAATAATACTTCTCCTTTGCACCTAATTCGGCTGTGTTGAGTTGTATCTTTGCATCACGTCACTATCGTCATGCGCCTGCCCTATCTGGTTTTGAGAACCCGGATAGACAAGTGAGCACCTTGATGGACAACCCTGATGTCTTTTCGAGTGCCAACACCACCAAATTTGATGCGATGGCCTCGAAAAACAGCCAGAAACAGAGTTGATCTCGGATATTGTCGATGCTGATATAGTGTGCGTTGCATCATTGTTGCCGCGTCTAGCGGGAGGACCCTGGGGGTTTGTTGATAAGGCTGAGACGGTGAGAAATGAGTATAAGAATGAGGTCGTCCCTTGGTTTGACTCTTGGAGTCTTTAAGATGAACAAGCACTTGCTTGGTGATTGATCGCCGATGACAAGAGAAAGTCTTGAGTCGCCCTGGACATGGGAGAGGATACTTCTCTGGTCAGTGTCAGTTTGCTATACCCGAAAAGTACCATTGATGGTTGGACTCAAAGCCCTCCATGAGAGTAATACAACAGCAGCTCAGCTATCCTCAGCCACCAGCCTTGATCATCACGGAACCCGTCTCTTGTATCGAGAACTCGCCTCCTTTTGATCATCCCTTCATTCGGTCTCCCTCGGCACCGACCTCGACCTCAACCCGGACTCAACTCAACTCAACTTCGCCGACCGTGGATACAACGTTTACCTCACCCACGTCCTCTCACAAGGTCCACGACCCATGGCCCCATTATCACGGTCTTATTACTCCTGAGTCTCACGACGAGACCATATCCCTGAGTCCCCCCACGAGAGATATCCCGGTTCGACTTTCCACCATGATACAAACTACCCAGCCGAGTTCCGAGACCATGTCCCCATCCCACGCCTTGAGATTATTATGACTGGATACAAGACCAACTTGGGCGTCATTACTATCAGCTCAGACCGGGCGGGGAGATTCTCGGTTGCCCCGTATGGAGACGATGCCTGGATCCCGGATTGCCTCCGTGTGATAGCGGATTTTGGTGTGTGATGATGTAGCGAAGTAGTTGATGCTCATGATGAGATGATGTTGTTCTGCCCTTGGTGTGTTGTAGAAGGGCAGATGAGAAGACGCTTGTCTTTACCTGATCCAATATTGATCACTTCACCAGAGATACCTGGTGTTGAAGACAGTAGGCATTCTCACGTCCTAGCATGATCGTCATGCACAGATGTAAGTCTCCGCCGTTATCTCTTACGTCCCAGCTTTATTCTTTCTCTAGCCCCTCTTTCTCTCCGTTATTTCCCTCAAGATATCTTGTTCCCTATCATCATGTTCGTTTGCCGCGTTAGACGTGGGTCACGACAGCTCATCGTTTCCCATGGATCAATCACACACTCTCGATCCCATTTACACTCCCACGTCCGCACCCACACCTCCGGTAGCCCGATGGGTTTCCCATGACTAAAGTCTCATCATGCACGGGCGCAATAGTCCTATACTTTCACCATTGCTTTGGGATATACTTTCACTGCCTTGTGTTTCCCATCATCGCTTGGTGTAAGAGGGCCCAACACACCAATCATTGCCCAATTTTGCTAAAGATGCATGCGCGGGATGCATGCATGAAGGGTACAGAACTAATCGACTCTGGACCGTTAATGTATTGGCTTTTGTGGTCCCCATCCATGCCCACGTTGTTCTCTCGATTATCCCTCATCGATCCGTCTCACTTATGCCTATCACACTCCATTGTTGTTGATAGGCTTGTTCATCACACTGGTTCGTCACGTTCACGTATCACGATGATGAACTAGCCCTCGCCGTGCAGCTACTGCATGATTATCTTGACTGCTGATTATCATTTCAGCGGGAAACGTTACTCGATTGTTGTTGGCTTCACTTTAACATGATCATCCATCAGACATATCTCGTCTGCTATTGGTTGCCTCACATTATCCGTTCGTCTCGTTGTCTTGGTTCACTACCCCACTCGGCGAATAAGTCTAACTCTTATTCTTCTCACATGTTCATATCCATTCTCATCGCTTCCTCTTACACCTTCTCGCTCTGTGTACCCCCATCCGGCATATCGATTCTCTTGATTCGTCCACGTACAGGACAAGACGTCTCGGTAGGCCCAATGGGGAACTACCCCGGCTTCGACGCAGGGTCTCGAGGTACAACATCCTTCTTCTCTTTCTCTTGCAACCCTAGTTCAGGCCCCTACTCACCGGTGTGGACAATGAACGAAGCTATTTTAGTCAGTCCGACTTGAGCCGTTCTAAAGCTCTGTCGTCGCTGGGATGAACCCCCACTCCCAAGTGTCCGAGTTCCATGGAAGCATGACTTGCTTCAGGTGCTGCCTTGTCCCTGGCAGCTAGACTGAGCTATCGGAAGCCGGCTCAAGCTAAGACATCTATGGGTACTGGGCATGTCTTGCGAACTACATCTGCATGCGTTACGTGGCGATACCACTACGATGTCAGCAGCAGGCCTCGGTAGCATGCCAATCCTACCTTTTCTGGAAAGAAACTGCCAGTTCCACATCTGGTGCCGTTTGGTTCGATAGGCGCAAGTCGGCGTTGCAGCGCCGGCGGCCATGAAACTCATTTCGCAGTGGCTGCATCTCGGGACGGCGCGAGTAGAGCTTGAGCTGGAGCTTCACGGTGGAGAGCTCTCCCTGTAGTGGAGGCCCGGCGCAACCACTATGCATCATCTCGGCCAATTACAGAAACATGGGCCTCCCACATCGTACATGGGCATGCGGGGTGAAGGTCACTTTGACTTGGGAGGACCCTGAGACTTGGTTGGATTCGAGACAAGTTGGTGATGCACATGGAGTGGAGTCACTCCCACCTCCATCCACGCCCATACCCACGCTGGATGCGATAATCAGACAACTGAGAGATGGGGTATGATGGAAGATGGTTGAGAATATGAGGGTTGGAAAAGTATAAGAAGGGCGGGTCATCTCGCTCTAATCGGGTTCTGTTCATCATCCAACAATCTCACTCTTCAACACACACACACACACACACAACACTTACAACTTAACTTTTTCGAAGACCTTCTTCACCAACAACTATCAACATGTCTCCCTGGTGAGCTCCTCTCCATCTGTCACTACCTCTTCATGGTCATCGAGCCTGGAGAGGTTGTAACGGTGAAGCATCGAGCATTCGACTAACAGTATCTAGCTCTTGCTGTAACCACGAGGCCTCTGCCTGCGGCACCAGCTGCTCTTGCTGCCAGGTTAGCTCCTACCAGACACCATACCATATATTGAACAGCTTCTAATTACATGATAGCACTAAATTCCTTCTTCCATCACCAACGACACTCGGAATGACAACCACACTCGCAGGCCGTAAAGGGCCATGCTTCCAGGGTACGATACAGGAGGACATGTAATGCGAGCTCAACGAGCAAGTCGGACGGACAGGTACAATGGAAAGGAAAGAAAGAAATAAGAGACATGCTGGTGATGGACTGGAACTGCCAACTTTCGATGGCAGCGCAGTTTAGAGACAATTGAACCTTGCATGCCTTGAACATGTACCTCATCTCATGTGACATCTTGACTCGCCTTGCATGAATCTTAACAACAGTACATAGATCTCGATTCTTGTAAGTAGTTACTATTGGAACAAGATGATATCGTGCATGGTGAGAATATTAGAGTTTCCTAGCTCTAGACTAAGCAATGTCACACGCAAAAGATGGAAGCAGATGATCCTTGAGAAATCTGAGAAATCTGAGATAGCCGCTGCAACCGTTGGAGGCTAAGCTGGAATGATACTAGAGATAGATTAGATCAGATGGAACCGACCCCTCTTTCGGAGTGTTTCATAGCGAGGGCCGTGGAGATGGCGTTTCTGGTTCGGATGCTGGCGTGAAGGAGCGCGACGGTCCGGTTTGACATGGGCGTGATATCATTTACGTGGGGAGACTGTAGAGATATGAATGAAGAGAAGTAATAGATGAGTTTGTGAGATCAGATTATCGTGGTGATATAGGGTAGAGTCGAGACAAAAGCAATGTTCCCCGCTTCAAGGCTGACATGATCTACACCAGCCTGTTTTACACAGGTGATTCCACTATCTTTATAGGCACCTTCAACTCCAACCTCGATGACTTGATGAAATCATTCTTGAACAAGGCAGTGTCATGATAGTGAGATCCCGTAGCCTTTCTGGTCTATCTTTGGCGATAGGATCATGTCCAGCTGCGGATCAAGCCAGATCCTACAGGGTCCATCTCGTCAAAGCGTTTGATCTGAGTGAGATTTCAGTGATCGCTGCGCCATAAAAGGATTGAAACCACCCAACAACCCACTTTGTACAGCTCACTCACTCGGTGCCGACCTACCCAATACAGAGCACAACACAATCGTCAGGAATTGTGAGGCTGTTTCACAATCATCAAATTACGTCATCGTGAATCTCCGCACTCTGCATCTTCTTTTTCAACCCGCCAAGTCATTGCCAAGTGAGGCTGTGTAAACCAGCCTCGTTCACAAAAAATCAGGCTCTTTATTAATCATTATTAAATACAGTCTTTATTTAAGTCTTTTGGTGGTATTATCGCCTGGGTTGAGAATTACTCCGTGTGGATGTCTCAGTTGATCCTTGCTGTGTTCATCTCGGATGGAATCTCGCTGCCGCTTGCCAATATCTAATTTGAGGCGAGTAATATACCATCAGCGACTCTTCTCTTATATTCGAGAGAGTATCTCTTCTCCTTCTTCTTCTTTACCGCTTGTTTCTTCTCTCTCTTTGTCTCCATCACTTGGCCCCCAAGCCCCGCTTCACGAACCAACCTGCGCCGCGTCCGAAGGAGTTTGAACAAGTTAGCTCTGTTGGTTGTGTTGTATTGATCTCGAAATAACCGCCTGATATTTTAACTTGGCAGCGGCTCTGCATCTTTTTATAGCGACCGCCTACGTACTCATCCATCTACCGAGTACCTTATTCTTCATCTCTACTCTCCCTTTTTTATTCTCTCTTCATCGGTTTTATTCCCCTTGTTTAAACGCCACTAATAAGAAAACATCCCTGTTCCTTTTTCCCTTGATTCTTTTTTTTATCTTTTTGGCGCCAGCGCCAAGAGTGGAGAACCGGAATCTAGCAGCCGAGACGGGGGCCGATTATCACGGAGCTTCAACGGCGTCAAAACGACTTCAATCTTCGGGCGGCCGAACCCATTTCTCACCAAATCTCACTCACTCAGTTCCTCACCATTGTATGTGACAATGCCGGATATGCTGGACCCAGGCACACCGACCATCACGCCTCCCGTCTCTCCAGGCGGTGGCGTCGAGAGGCGTCGTTCACGGAACCCTCTCAAGAACATGATGCAGCATCTCACTGTGGATCCTCCCCCGGCTGATGACGACCGAGAGCCCAGGAGGGCTTCTCTCATCCGGAGGATCAGCTGGCGCAAGAGTCGCAGTCCGTCAGCGCATTCTGATAGGTCGGGAGGACAGCCGCAGGACCCTAATCTGTGCACTGCGTGTGCGGGTTGGGCGGCTGATATCGACTCTACGTTTGACACCATGGATGATTTCTTCATGAGAGCTCTGAATCCGACTTCTGCGGATACGTTTGAGAACAAGGAGCATTCGCTAGGGCGGTTAAAGGAGCTTGAAGAGAATCGCTTCATCACAAAATGTCCCCTCTGCAAGCTCTTCCTCTCAGTGCACATTCCCAGCGAGGGAGAAGGTGATTTATATCTCTCAGGCTTCTCAAGTCGCGATACAAATTACCTCATCGACAATCAGAGCATGTTTGAACAAGGCCACTCAGCAAAGAATAAGATGAAAGGCGTCAGTCCAGCATATCTAGGCGTGGTTCCCAAAAAGAGTGGTGATGGCGCGTTGAGCTGGGATGTGAGCGCTGATTGGTTTCGTGGGTCTGGTATGCTCTATCGAACAATGCCTGAGCCACCGAATGAACTTCTCAGCGCTAGATCAGAAGGGAAGCATTCACGTGCGAATTCTATGACCGATAATGCCGGTTGGCAGAAACGTGGTATTTGGGGTCGTGAGCTGGAGGGTGTGATTGATATGAGCATTGGAGTGGATTGGCTACGGTTCTGCGAATTCTATCACCAGGGACGATGTGGTCGAAAACCCGTTACGCGGGAGATGCCGGGTTTCAAGCTCGTCGACTGCGCGAAGAACCCTCCTCAGGTGGTCACTGCGTCTATCACGGAGCGATATGCGGCGTTGAGTTATGTCTGGGGAAACAAAACGACAGAAACATGGCCCAAGGTTGTATGGGATGCTGTCATTGCGACTAAAGATCTCGGCATCAGATATCTCTGGGTTGATCGTCTATGCATGGAGGAAGTTCAGCCCGCTGAGCGGATGCAGAAAATTGCGAGGATGGACGATATCTTCGAAGGTGCCATACTAGCCATTATTGCAGCTTGTGGCGAGGATGCGGATTATGGCCTTCCTGGTGTTGGATCGCGAACACGACCGGCTCAGCCAAAGTACGAATTCGTCAACTCCAACATCACACTTGTATCGAGTCTTCAAGATCCACGGTTGGCGATTAAGAATTCAACGTGGTATCAGCGAGGCTGGACATATCAAGAAGGTCTCCTTGCGAGACGGCGTTTAATCTTTACGGATCAGCAGATGTACTGGGAATGCGAGGGCATGTGCTGTCCTGAATCACTCATCTTACCGCTAGAGTACTACCACGATATGGAGGAGCAGCGGATGTGTGACTTTATGCGTCCTGGTCTCTTTAATGGTGTGTCGTTCGTTGATGGAAGTTGGGAGCGTTGGAAGAGATTACCCGGCAAGGCTGAAGATCCAAGCACGCTTAGTATCTTCCGAGAAGCAGACCAACATATCGGAAACTACACAAGACGAGACTTGACGTATGACCGAGACTCGCTAGATGCGTTCCTCGGCATGCTAAGACGTCTCGAGACCACCGTCGGTCGTGGGAAGATGTTCAACATCCTCGGCATTCCTCTCTGGGCACCGCAAATGGACCAAGGACCAGCAGTCCAAGGCCTCCCACGCACCCGCAACATCTTTGCCCTCTCAACATGTTTCTGGCACCACAAAGAAGGCGTAATCGCTACAAGACGCCCACACATGCCCAGCTGGACATGGGCAGGTTGGAAAGGCCCCGTTGATCTCTACTCCTCTATCACAGTGGTAGATCCCGACACAAAAGCCGTTCAACGCAAGCATAACCACCATCACTACGTCTCCGCCACGCACGTATCGCGCAACGACCCTAATTCTATCCGCTGGACGTACTCACCCAACCTCGTCCTCGTCAACCGCGATGGAAGCGTAGCATATGACTTTGGCGCCTCGACCGCAGTGACTGGCCAGCCCCCCTCCCCACCGAATCTACACATCCGGCCTTACGGCATCCACGTCCCCAACCCTTTCGTCCTCGACCGCGTAAAAGCGCGTTCTCACCCGGACGGATGGATCTTCAACCGCGTCAGCGTAGACATAAGAATGAGTCGCGGAGCGGGTTCGATGCGCGAGTACATTGAGCGACATGCGCGGGGTGAACAGATGACGGTGTTGTGGTTTGTGGAAGAGGCGCTTGTTATGCTGCTTGTTGTGGAGAGGACGGAGAGGGAGGGGAGGATTGTGTGGGAGAGGGTTGGGAGGATGAGGATGGGATTTCCGGAGGAGGCGAAGGATGTTGTTAAGAGGTGTGGACGGTTGGAGAAGATGGTGGAGGAGTTGCCGCTGAGGAGACTGGGAGAGGATATTGTTATTGAGTAGGGGAGTGTGTTATTAGGGTTGTATATATTGTAATATTAGGCATTTTCGAGTGATACGGAGTTTGGGAGTGAAGTAAGGGTTTGCTTGGTGAATGAAGTATTCGTAGGTTTGGTGTTGGCTTCGTTCACTGTGAGTGAAGCCAAGTACGTCATTGAGATATTTCTGGAAAACATTAGTGAGAAAGGCCTCCATACAGCCAAAATCTTCATCTTCTCATGATGAGTTGCTCAAACCATAGCCTCAGATCATGAAGGAACCCGAGATTGGGGGCCATTCCTGTAGAACATTGAGCTTCGCCATTCCGACAATCGGCTTCGCGATGAAACTACAAACAAAAAATAAGATAAAAATTAGATAATATGAATTCCCGTATGATCATACAAACCTCTTCTACCCATTTCGTGGTGAGTGAGTGCTCGTTTGGCTTAGCTGAGGTCCATCGGAGAGAAGACCGAACAAGACAAATCTGTAGCCATCGGCAACATGACCGTGTCGATGCCGCGGTGCCACTCGCGCCAAAATAGCCCGAGACGACGGGTCATGATGAGAGGTGAGGAGTCCGATTGCGGGGACTCATGTTGCACTAAAGATGATCTACGGATGCTGCCCAAAGATATAAGAAGACGGCGCATGATGAGCCGACAACTGCAATAGAACCATATTTCAGTTGTATACTGTAACAACCAGCTTTATTTCTCTAGACTGAACAATTGTAGCCGCCATCATGAGTGATCTCGCAGCAATGGAGTCTGAATCTCCCAACATCCCACCCCCTCGAGGTATTCACCCTCACTCTCCTCTTCTCTCATACAACACTCACCAACATCTCCAAAAATCCAACTCCCCTCGTCCGTCCCAACCCTCGATCAAATCCTCTCAGAAAACGACTTCTCCCTCGCCGCGCAAAAAGCGCTATCACCAAAAGCATGGGCCTTTTACTCCTCCGCCGCCACCGATCTCGTCACAGTCTCCAAGAACAAGGAACTCATCCGCCGAGTCATGCTCCGCCCAAGAATTCTACGAAATGTCGCTGAAGTCAGTATCAAGAGAAATATCTTGGGTTTGGAGAGTAAGGCGCCGTTCATCATGTGTCCTGCTGCTATGGCGACGCTGGCGCATCCGGATGGTGAGCTTGGTTGGAGTAGAGCAGCTGCTAGTGAAGGAATCTTTGAGATTGTGAGTCAAAAGCTGTTACTATATGAGATACGGGCTAACCTTGTTAGATCTCGAGTAACGCCTCATATTCTCTCCCCAACATCATCGGCGCAGCACCCTCAGGCCATCCCTTCTTCCTCCAACTCTACGTAAACTCCTACCGCCCCAAAACAATCGAACTCCTCCGCCGCGCTCGCTCCCTCGGCATAAAAGCCATCTTCGTGACCGTCGACGCCCCCGTTCCCGGAAAACGCGAAGCCGATGAACGAGCCCCTCAAGCTGTTGTTATAAAATCTGCCATGAGCGGTAGTGAGAGCAGTAAAGATGGTAAGGGCAGTGGTCTCGGACGGTTGATGGGGCAGTATATCGATAAGAGTCTCTCGTGGGAGGATTTGGAGTGGATCAGAAGGGAGAGCTCTGTGCCGATTGTGCTGAAGGGTGTTCAGACTGTGGAGGATGTTAAGTTAGCGGTTGAGTATGGTGTTGAGGGTGTTATGTTGAGTAACCACGGTGGAAGATCTCTCGATGGGTAAGTTTACCATTAGCCACTGAGGATGGCGATTTCTGACAGATTTCCAGTGCTCAAGCTTCTATCCTCATCCTCCTGGAAGTCCGGAAACGGTTCCCTGAAGCTTTTGAACATCTTGAGATCTTCATCGACGGAGGCTTTGAGCGAGGATCTGATATCCTCAAGGCTATTGCCCTAGGGGCTACTGCTGTTGGAATTGCAAGACCGTTCTTGTATTCGTTGGTATATGGTCAAAAGGGTGTCGAGCACCTTTCGCAGAGTAAGTCATCTGAACGGTGTTTGTGTGGTAGTGACTAACATGCTGTTTAGTTCTTAAGGATGAGCTTGAGACATCGATGAGGCTCGCGGGCATTACTAGCTTGGATCAAGCAACGCCTGAACTTGTCAATACTCTGGATGTCGATCATTTGGTTACTTCTGGACGTATTGAGCCAAGTTCAGTATCACGAAGAGTAAGGCCTTCAAAGCTATAGGAAACGATTTGGAAATATTCGAGTATACCCATTATAAATCGATAGAGATAGAATCACCTAATAATAAAAGTCCTACGATGAAGCCTTCAATCTCTCCTGAAAAGCCTTGACAGCATCAACCAACTCCCCATCCCCATCCAACCCAAGCCCCTTGGCTCTACTCGCATCAAACCACGGGGGCCAACTCTTAACAATCTTATACAACGCTTCATCCTGCTCCTCCTTAACATAACCCACCGCCTCTTTCCCTCCAACCTTCTCAACAGCATCGAGGATGTCCTTGACGCTAACAGTAATACCCGGAAGATTCACAATCCTCGACTCTCCAAACTTCTCAGCCGGTATATCCTTGATCTTAATCAGGTTCTTGATCACAGTCGCAGGGCTACAGATCCACATTGATATATCCTTCGGCACAGGGAGGACGTTAGGGATGCCCTGCAGACTTTCGCGAACTATACCTGAGGCGAAACTCGATGCTGCGGCCGAGGGTTTTCCAGGTCTAACCACCACCGTTGGCAATCTCACGATCCTTCCATCGATCAAACCCCTTCTCGAAAAGTCATTTACCAACAACTCAGCGATAAGCTTCTCCGCACCATACGAAGATCTCGGCTGCGGCAGTGTCTTTTCAGTAACATATCCCTCCTCCGGCCCATAAACAGCACAAGAACTCGAGAATACAACTTTGACTCCAGGGATGTTATTCCTCAGAGCATCGAGAACGTAGCGGACTGAATCAACGTTGACTTTGAGACCGAGATCGAGATTTGCTTCTGATCCGCCAGACATGAGCCCGTGGAAGAGATAGACTGCTTCAAAGGGCTGAGATGTTATGAGTTTCTCGACGACAGAGGGACTGGTGAGATCTGCTGCGAGAGAAGTAATGCGTTGGGCGTGTTGAGCTGGCACGGGAGGTTCAGAGATGTCGGTTATTGTGAGATGGAGTGAGGATGAGGAGTTGAGAAGAGGAGCTATGATTTCTTGACCGATGAAGCCACCGGCGCCTGTGATGAGAATATGTTGTGTATTGGCCATTTTGGCGTTTGGTATAGGTAGGCTAGTGGTTGTGTTAGTGATGAAGTGAGTGAGTTGTTGTGTTTAAATGGTTGTTTGGTCGGATAAGATTGATCCACTATCGCGGGGTGGATGAGGTTATCCGTGTCCCCCGCAGAAGATGATGCGGAGTCGACGGAACGAAATCCGAGATGCACAAACTGTGGAGAGAAGTTGCAGTAGATGGAGAGATCATCATGTAGATTGGGGGAGCAGATATGATACATCTCTAGTCATGCTTCACTCAGATACGGGCTAGTTATCCGATCACGGAGCCGTCAGCGGATAAGAATATCTCTTCAGCTTCATACCCAAGCCCTATTACGTACAAACAACAAGGTATTCCCAAACAAAAACGCCCATTATCCATCCTATTGCGGCCTCATCCCATAATCAGCCTCAGGATACGTCGGAAGCGATTGTCCCGAAGCATCAACCGTAAACATACTCGGATCGAACCTAAAAACCGGCGACAGCCCAAAGCTCATATCGTAGTCAAAGAACGTATCCCCATCCATGTCGGTGTACACCTGATTCCCCGGCATCACCATATCAACATACTCAACCGCATTATTATACACCGCTGGCTGAACCTGTCCCAGATCCGGTGTAGCTAATGTAGCAGTCATGCGCTCCAGCCCGCCCGCCATGAGATTCGCAAGATGCCACTTCCCAGCCTTCAGCGACCGAAATTGACGGACCAGATTTGTTGTCAGGTCGTGGACGCGCTGGCGCTCGATGAGATCGCTGCCGTACTTGACTGCTACTTTGATGAGGAACATGCAGGCAAATGCTGTCATGGAGAGCATGTACGAGGGCATTCCTACGATGCCGACTGCGACGTCTGGGTCAGTTATTATGAGGTCGATGATGGCTGTTGCGGCGTTGACGGCTTGCATGGCGCAGTCGAGGAAATAGTGAGGGATCGGGGCGTCGTTGGAGAGACCGCGGAAGATGTGTGAGTAGAGATGAATCTGGGCGAAGTTGTAGTGAAGAATTGTTCCTTTTCGAGGGAACGAGCCGATTTGTGTCCATTGCTCTGCGGGAGGTTAGTATAATTTGGAGATGGGCGTTGACGTTGACTTACCAGGCAATTCTCCCATCCATCGAGTATACCACTCATCCAACTGCCGTCTGAACTGCAGTATGTGATTCAGGTATACCCTCGGAATCGGTTCACCCTTATCCGTCCCAAAGAGCTCACGAATATTTCGCAGAATACTGACCAGCATAACCTGGCCAGTCAACCTCTTATCCTCCTCCGTCGCAACCGGCGATTTCAAGAACTGCTCCCATCCCTGAATTGACGAATCTTCCTGGACAATCGAAGGCCGTCCATACAAAGTAGCAAGGTGCTGATCGCAGATATACAGTATATACCACAACCGCGCACAATCCGCCGCCTCCTGACTCTGCTCTTTAATAGCCTGATTATAGCTATTATGCAAATTACACTCCGCCGCGCGTCGAATAGCATATCCCGAGAGCATCCAAGAAAGATCGCTTAGCCAATATGAAGCAACACACATGGCGCGAAGATAATCACGATCGATGCGGCGCTCAAACATTGACTTTTCCATGAGGCGTCGGAACTCTCCACTGCAGATTCCATAGATGTTGTCAGCTTTGGGATCGTGCAGTGCAGCTACTGTGAGTGTAGCAGCGGAGAGGATTGGACTTTTACGACGGAGCTCTTCGAGGGTCATGTATCGACAGCCGATTCCGTACATATACCGATCCAAACGATCGCGATACAGAGAAAAGAGACTTTCTGCATCTGCTAGAGAGAGCGCACCGCGAGCGATAAAGTCGTTGATGGCGTTTCCCTTCTGAGCTTCAGGATTATCGGGGGATCGCAACGCACTGAGTTTAGTCAGGGTATAAAGTGAGTGGATAGGCACATAAGGAAGCCCCTCATCCTCAGGCGTCGCTTTCGGTGAGTTATCACATGAAGGGCCGCGGAATTCCTCATGTGATACAGAGAGATTATGTGACGTATTTCCATGGTCGTCTTTTGGTGGTGACCCTTCTTCTCGGGAGTTGATGCTTTGTAGTGGTGGAAGTTCTGGGAGGCTGAGTTTGGTCATGACTTGTCTTAGAGCGCTGTGCATTTGCTCAAGATCTTGGACCACTGATTCGGAGAATCTGAATTGTCGGTTATTATGAGATGGTGAGTGATGGAGGATAAGGCTTACTGTGACTTTTCATCCATGATTGTTTGGAGACTTTTGCTCAAGACACAGCCTAGATTTCTTTCTGCGCATCTTCGACATGGCGGACCACTTTCATCCATCAAACATTTGATCTACCACCACAATTAACGCTCACTCATCTCACTGTGGTTTCTCAATCTCACCTTGTGTTTTCTACATGCTGCACACGCCTTGATCTTGCGTGAGATCTGAGGAACAGTGCCATCATTAGACACCGCTCCCGTGATACTTTGCCGATGAGAAGCGGTTCTCCCATTTCCATTTGGACGAGCTGGCGTCGGGGCCTGTCTTGTCAGCCAATTCTCATAACAAGACATCAAGACATACCGCCGCATCAGCGCTGGTCGCTCCAGCAGAGTCCGACCACGTTCTCTTAGCCATCATGAATCTTCTGTTTCCGTCTTGAGTCCCTCAATTGACCGTGTCGCGTGAATGAGTCGATCTTGGCGACCAACCCCTGAACGTCAAGAATGGCACACAGCAGCACTCGATCGCTTATCCCTTAGACATATGCTCATCGGCATATGCATATCGCAGGGGTTAATACCCAGGGGATGAATTGAAGCGTTTCGGCAAAAAGAGATTCAGTTCTTCAGGTTAAAAAGAGGCAGGCAAATGTCCAAGTTAAATGGGGAAATGTCCCCCGACTTGGACTAATTACCTCGGGCCAATTAGATGACTTCTATTGTGCTCAAGAGGACCCGTAATTTGCCTCCCCGCAATTGCTGAGAGTGCGGGGTAGCCGAAGTAGGAATTTAGAGGTTGACATTCAACCTGGACTGCAGCAAGACCAAGCAATAAGATGTGACAGACTCAAATATCACGATTTTCTGGAAGTTTTTGTGAACTGTATGTACTACAAAAGACCTAATTTCTGTTGGAAAAAGTAAGAGGATAAGGGGATTTTGCTCTCTGCATGGCGATTCACCAAGCGTAAACTTGTTGTTCTGGGCAATTTACTGAAAAAATAAAGATTTGATTGCCATGAATCTTCACTACAGACCAATTAAGGAAATAACAGGATATTAACAAGTATCACGAGAGCTAACAAAGACCAAAGTCGGATGGCATCTTGGTAAGGGCTTAGCAATAGTCCTACCTTATGACAATCCGCGCGAGATTACATCGAGAAGATAAAGTATAGATAGAACCGCTACAACGTTGACCGTTGAACCGGGAACCCTTCGAAGAGTGGATGAAATTCCAATACGTCGATCATAGCAACGTTAGCTGCCTGGTCAGAGCACGCACGTCAGCGACGTCACATTTCCCCACCGCGGGGCGATAACAAAAAAGTTCCAACTTCTCAACACCAAAACCTTCCATCACCACATTCAACTCTCTCTCTTTCTATCAATCTTCACCTCAAGAATCTCAAAATGCCAAAGAAACTCTCCAAGAACCCGCTCCCGCCAAGCATCTCAACCCTCTCCACAATCTCAACAGCATCAACATCATCCACCACCCTCCCATCCTCCCTCGCCGATCCCTCCCTCCCACTCCCCAAGCTCATCGTCTTCGATCTCGACTACACCCTCTGGCCATTCTGGGTAGACACCCATGTAACACCACCCCTAAAACCAAACTCCTCACACACAGCCGCCACGGACCGATACGGCGAAGACTATGGTTTCTTCAGCGACGTCCCCGCCATTCTCCTCGCTTTACCACGCGCCGGTATTAAAATCGGCGTGGCATCGCGAACGTCTGCACCGAGCCTTGCGCGCGATTTGCTAAAGATGCTACATATCACTGGACCCGAGGGTGGAAAGCCAAAGAAAGCGCTGGATGTGTTTGAGGGTTTGTTGGAGATTTATCCGGGGTGTAAGATCAAGCACTTTGAAAGCTTGCAGAAGAGGACGGGGATTAAGTATGAGGATATGCTGTTCTTTGATGATGAGCCGAGGAATAGAGATACGGAGAGTTTGGGGGTGACGATGTGTCTTGTTAGAGATGGGGTTACGTGGGGGGAGCTTGAGAGGGGGGTTACGCAGTGGAGGAATAGAAGGGGATATATTACGAGACCAGAGGTTCCAGAGATGGAATAGACGTCAAAGGCTTATACAGCTGGTTGGATTCTAATAGAAGCACGGGGCATAGAGCACAAGGATTTAGGGAATAACTAGAATAAAGAAGGCAATTGTTCAATATTAACAGGGAATCACGATTATATATTCACAACCATATCACCGCTTCAGCGGGAGGTTCTAAACATGATACGCCAAACAGAAAGGGATATGCTCCGTGTACTTCACCAGCACAAATCCATCTCGTACGTCAAACCAACCATCTTATACAAAATTTGCTTCCAGGGTATGCCAGTCTTCGCCATCTCTAGGATATAATACTTCTATCACGCAGTAGTCGTCTGTGCCGCGATAGGCTTGTCGTCCTGCAGCTTCAACTTCTCGTTCACGTCGCCGCTCAAGAGCGCATCGTCGGTCTGAACACCGTCGTCATGTGTTCCTTGGGGAGATACGGGGTGGCCGTTTCCGTTGAGGGCAGCTGCGTCGGTTTCCGCTGGTGTTTCGACGGCTGTCTCGCCACTCGAGATTTCTACCACGGGCGCGAGACCGAAAGTCTTGGGGATTGTGCAGATTCTCTCGTTTCGAGGTTGGCCGTCCTTGGAACCCTTAGCCAAACAGACTAGTCTTCCGTTGGAGTCCTCCTCCCACAATAACGGTCCGCTGGGGAACGTCTTGTGTCCATTCTCAAACTCAACGACACCCTCCCAGTTAGGATCAGGGTTACCGAGTTCTCCAAATTTGTAGTCAAGCTCGCCGCCATACTTCTTAGGAATGTTTCGCGGCTCAATGTACTGCTCCAGCACACTCTTCACCTCATGATGACCAAGGATGAAAATCTTGGACACAGTAATAGGATCGAACCAGCGCTTGATCCAACCCCAGACTGTGCTGAAAAACGCCGGCGCACCAATCACAAATATGCGATCCAGCGTCTCGGGGTAATGCGCCGTGGCCAGTTGTGAAGCAGCCTGCATATGCTGCTTAAGATTCCAGAACTGCTTCAGCCCGACGCCCGAAATATCCACAATGTTTGTGCTCAACGTGATAGGAACCTCGGGATGTTCACGGTCGAGGAGTTGTGTGCAGAACGGCATGTTGAAGCGCGTCAAGTTCTCGTACAGAGCGAATAAGCGCAGCAGACCGTTTGGCGTCTTGCCGTCTGACTTGGCTTTGGAAAAGGTACTCGATGCGCCGACCTTTTCATACTCGTGGACGGTCTTGGAGTCGAGGGTCTTGACTTCAAAGACGTAAAGGGGGATTCCGCGACGGTCGCGTCGGCCGGTCCATTGGGGGTACTGCAGATACAGAGTCAGCGCTTAACATTCCCGGGAATTCCGTGAGACATACGAGGCGACGGCTGAAATCGTAGGCGCTTAGATCAATGGTATCGTATAAAACGTCTAAATCGTTTGCCTTGCGCCAATCTTCTGTCTCTTTGAATTGCGTATACGCATCCTCGACATTCCATCTTCGCGCGCGCAAGTATCGCCTGTGAAGAAAAGCCGTTAGTACCCTGCTTATCAATCGCCCCAAATAAAACCTACAAGATCAAAGGATCATCATGAGAAGGCGGAGGTCCAACTTTCAAAAGACCCCTCTCCGCAAGGACCTTCTTAAACTGGACAAAAGCCTCCTCCTGCTTCTGCGTCAAGTGTCCCAGGTGTCCATAAGGATAAGCATAGTCCGCAATGGTGGAAGCAGTAGAGGTGATGCGAGCGGCTGGAGCGCCGGTAGCTTCGAGAGTAGAGGAGGCCATGGGGGACAAGCGAGATCGGAGGGTTATGATATGATAACCCGGAGATTATGAGTTGTTTTCTGGTTTGTGGGTGGTTGTTTTTGAGGGGAAGAAAAAAAGAGACTGCATGAAGGGGAAAATGTGATGGAAGCGCCGGAGTCGCTGACAATGACGACAGTGGAGTTAGATTGGATCTGACAGCGGAGACTGGGGGGCGATTTGCGAATTTTAGGGCTGTAGGTGGGGATTACAGTTGTCATGGACCTGATGATCCGAAACCCGGACATGTCGGCCGAGAACAGTCAATGGATAATTTGAGAGAGAATAGTATTCTTCAATGTAACATCATTTGAGTTTGAAGTTGGCATGGTAGACAGGGAGAAAACGTTGCGATGAAGTCTACTCGAGCGATGTCGAAACAGTGTATCGTCCCATCACGTTTCAACACAAGTATCTTCATAACTCGATCATGACAGAAACAACGAAAACTATTATTGAGGCATCATGACTTCGAATTATTTATTAGTGGAGCCAGCAGAAACGTCGCTAAAACAATTCACGTTGCGGGCGTCATAGTGCGGTACGGGCCGGCCGAGGCTCATGCAACGCGTGTTTATTCTCAACGGCCCAAACTCACTCGTATCCAAAACCATTCGGACCTTTTCCAGTACAAACATGGGGGATCTACCGCAGGGATTGGTGTCGTTTACAGGGCTGAAACACTGCACTTTGATGCTGATGTAGGTAGGACGGTGCCTGGCGATGCTCTTCACATGTTTCACAGTGTCGAGAATCATGTGGCTGTTGGGGAAACGGTTTTATCGTGTGGTTTTTATAGGTTGTTGATTCAGAGGTGTTAGGGCACTTTATGTGGTTAAGTTTGTATAACGTGTAGTGGCTCAATACTTTATCACTGACTTCGTATTGTCTGAAAGCGTTAACCTCAGGTTCTGATTCACCTACACCACAAATCTCTCTGAATCACTGCTTCCATTGGGAGTTAATCTTCTCGTAATGGCCAAGACGAACGTATTAACATTGCTTCATCGCTCGCTTCGAGCATGGCCTGTACTGTCACGGCCAAAAGAGCCACTCTCATCAGACTGACCAAACTTGACTTTAACATTCCTCTTCACCCACGGTAGCACTCTCTCAGAACCATATAATAAGGGCCCTCTGCCTTTATTCTATACCACCGCATTTCTACCAATCTCAGCTCCCATCATGGATGGCTCGCTAGAACCAGCGCCTATTCAGGCCACGCCAGACAATCCCAGGAAGCGCGCCGCCAGCAGATCTCCCTCAATCTCACCATCAGAGGCCCTGCAGTTGAAGAAAGCCTGCTATGAAATTGGTTATCAGAACTTCAACGACCATGTGAGAATCCTATCAAGTCGTACAAGACCCCATCATCGACAAAACACCATGATAACCTGAGCTGACTTGTATCTTAATAGGTCATGTTTCAACCAGCTCCTATCCAGAGTAGTCGTCCATCCGCTGCTCTTCTGGAGTATATAAAGGAGACGCTACCTCGTCCTTCATACCTGGAAAAAATCGGTAACTGGCTCGAAGATATTTATCCTCAAGATCTACGCAAGATATCACGTTCAGACTGCTTCATTCTAGACAGAGACTTGGAACCCATACTAGAAAGATCTCATTCTGCTCCAGCCATTATGGCAGGTAGAAAGAACCTCACTGGTAAATCCGTCTCCTTTGACCTGGTGTCTTCTCATAAGTCATCCCTTAAGCGTTCGTCTGCCGGATTTACTTCTAACGAAGGGGGGCCATCTATTGACCCAACACCGACTATTTATCCAACTGCCACCGGCACAGCCAATCGATCCAACGGGCCTCTCGTAGAGACTGCCCTCTACCGGGATTGCAACCTTGCCCTCAACAATATCCTCTTACTCGACTCCCGAACGGAACTCCCGCCTCATATCTCAGCACTTGTCGAATCCCTCAAGAAAGGCCGATCTTCCCCTGAGCCTATTCCTCAGGATAACGATGATCTCTATGCCATGGAAGCAGGTGCCAGTGAACCAAAGGTTGAAGAATTCGTTCGAAACAACATCATCCCCCTAAGTTCCAGCACAGACAAGATCCAGCGCAGCGATCGTGTCTTTGTAGGCAGGGCCGTTATTCCCATCACTAATCCCTACGCGAGAATCAGTGTTCCCGTTCCCGATCTCCTATACGGGTACCGCTTCTCTGCCTTCGAACATGACCAGCAAATTCAAATCGCGGCATGTGGTAACTTCGCGTTCGCAAACAGCGAAGGCCTCACGTTTCCCTTTTTTACAGTCGAGTTCAAAGGTGACGGACCATCCAGCAAAGGTAGTCTCTAGGTGGCGACGAACCAATGCCTGGGAGCGTCCACAGCCTGCATCCAAATCAACGAGAGATTGAAAGACCGACTTGAGAAGTGTATGAATATCGGACCCAGAAAACCGCTTGACAGCATGAGCTTCAGTGTTGCCATAAATGGAACTGAAGCTCGATTGCATGTCTCTTGGAAGGACGGAGACTTCATATATATGCAAAAGATCAAGACGTTCATTCTCCAGCGACCTGCAGAGTTCCTCGAGTTCCGGAGGTTCGTCCGGAATACCATTGATTGGGGGCGGGATGAACGCTTGGAGTGTATAAAGTCCGGTCTTGATGTTTTGACTGAGGAGGCTGAGATGGTGCCCCTGAAGAACAAGCTTTCTCGTCCCAGGTCCAAGTCTGGAGGTAGCTCAATCCGACTGAAGCCATACTAGAGCACCTTGACGGAAGTTCAGTCCCTTATGGAGACGATTTGAGGAGCTATGATTCGGGGGCTTGGGATCTGATATGGTCCAGAGAGTCCTGGTCTCTAAGGGCGTTGAATAGCCGCAGCGACCGGAAAGTCACGGGCATGGGATTGGAAGACAGGGGACCTCTGGACGTTTTGTTATCTGGCGTTGTTTCGGGTCATTTTGGAGCTTGTATTGGAATTTGGGAGATTTGAAGCGGTTATTAGGGCGTTTAGCTATGGTTGGAACGACACAAGCCCAGGTTCTAGGGAGTGTAGGTAATTGCGACGAAGTTTCTCAGAATTGGCTCAGAAGTCCATTGTTTCTCCATAGGACCCAACATCTAAATCCATTTGCGACGCTCGTTTCTATGGTCCCGTCTACAATCTAGGAATGTTCTAATTTTGGTTAAACGCGGAAGACTCGGATGAAACTCTCATGCTCTCCGTACCACCATCAGTATCACATAAGTAGGAGACCGACGAAGGGATGGGTCGTGGGGGAGTCGTAGAATAGAGTCGGGGCCTAGGTCAATAGCATCACAATTCAACACACTTCCCTTCATAGTAGAGACTTTGTTCTTCAAAGGTGTGAAGTACAAGTGATCGTTAAAATAGGCGCAGTTTGGCAGATACTTAATCCTCTTGGATGTGTAGACGAATGAGGCACTTGAGCGAGACGATATTGAGGGTATGAGAACTGCATTGTAAAAAAAATGGCTTGGCTTGCTATTAATCTATCATCCATTGTCTTCTCTAATCATTTAATCTACTTATCAACGCCACTTCATTCATTACCACGACGTGTGTCCTCCATCAATCACAAGGTTATTCCCCGTCATGTAGCTACTCGCATTGCTCAACAAGAACAACGCCGCACCCTTAAACTCCTGCGTCTCCGCCAATCTCCCCATTATAATCTCCCTCTCCCACTCCTCCCGCATACCAGGGACCTCCTCAAAGTTGCTCTGCACCATAGGCGTCATGATATGTCCAGGGCTAATACAATTGACGCGAATACCTCCAGTGCCGTCATTCTGAATAGGGCTCCATTCCATAGCAAGATTGCGCGCCAGTTGGATAACAGCTGCCTTGCTGGAGTTATACACGGGTGACACGAGACCGCGATTTGCTTTGAGGCCGGAAATGCTGGCGATGAGGCAGATGCTTCCGCGTCTCTTGTACTTCATCATTTGCTTGGCGGCGGATTTTGCGGTCATGAAAACACCTGTGTAGTTGATGGAGAGCATGTGTGCTACTTCATCTGCGTTGTATTCCACTGTGGGCGAAATATGCTGGACGCCTGCTGCGGCTATCACGCCGTCGAGACCTCGATTCTCATCTGCGATGGCGGTGATGAGTTTATCGAGACCTTCGGCGTCTGATACGTCTTGTTTGCGGTAGTGTAGAGATCCGCCCCATTCTGGGACGACGCGTGCTTGAGCTTCATGCCATCCTTCGTCAGGCTGATCGGCACGATCCAAACAATACACTGTACTTGAGTTAGTTACTGTTTAGTTCAATTGTGTGGTCGACATACCTTTTCCACCAGCTTCAACAAGACTCTCAGCTAGAGTCAATCCAAGGCCTTGAGCACCGCCTGTGGCAATAAATACATTTCCAGCCAGTTCAAAATCTGAGAAGCGCTTGCGACCGACATTTGTTCCTCGTGGTAAAGTGAGGTCATGAGCAGGATTCTCTCTAGGGTCCGGGTTCATTGGTTTTGCGCTGTCATTTTCTGTGGTGTGCATTGATCGTTGACAAGTTGGTTTGGAGATGATAGGTATTTGGCGAAGAGCAGCTACCCGTCCATGAGAGTATGTCTTGCTAGCGATTGGGCAAGTTGCTCGCTTGAGTATTGATGCAGACATGTTGAGAAGGCTATTGCGTAAGTTGAAGAGAGATCAATTGACAAAGACATCAGGATTTGACAGACATCGTGAATTTTGTACTCATTCATCTCGATGTTTATATATTTCTGTCTCACATCGTGTTACCAACACTGAGCATTTCTTTTGCTGGATCTGACGTCTCGGCGACGTAAGCATTACCTGGCCCGTCTCACCAAACCCTCCCGACACACGACGACACGGAGCTTCTGAGCCACGAGAATGACTTCTAGCATACGGGGCAGGGATCCATCCAAAAGCAAATTTAATCCGGAGCTTCATGTCCGCCTGTCGGATCGTTTCATATCAATTGCTGTCTGATCATGTTACCAGCTTATCTCCTTGGCGTGGAAGCAATTGACGTCCCAGATGCATCATCCCCCAAGGGGTCCAGTTTTTAGAATAGGTATGAAACAGAGATACAGAGGCAAAAAGTCGTCGTGACAGTTGTGGCTGTGGCTGTGAGCGGTACCTGAATTATTCCCTGTCATGCCCGTTTGATAGGGTGTGAAGCTGACATGCGTGGCTAATGGGCATCTTGGATTACCCATCCTTTTGGTGATGCAATTCTTGCGCATGGGGGAATCCTTTGATCGGCGAGCTATCGGAACTCATGCTCCGTGGTATTTAACCCGCAATTGACATCAACTTATTAAACCGTTACTCACATCTCGAGCAGACGCTTCGATGCTCCGGAAGATCTAAATGGTCATTACGTATGAGGCTTATGGCGAAACTCTGATCAACACCATTCGTCCGATTGGCTACTATCACAACCTCTCTCAATTCATTAGCTTTATGGAGTGCCATTACATACTGATTACACTACCAAAAATCAGAGATTTAATCAATCTTCTACGCTTCTGCATTTCCATACCTTGCATCTCAATATGGCTTGTTCCCTCAGGTGCTTCAACGGTGTTATACCGCCATACCTTGGGCCGCCAGGCGACAGCACCGAGAGCATTTACCATATTAGCTCATAACTATATCTAGCAAAAATGGAAAACACCAACAAAACATACAACAGTGAGGATTCCCCAGTCGTCACCGACCTGAGTACTAATTCACCGCTTCTCGGCTTGACGATGGGAGAGCAGACGGGATCCCGTATTCTCCAAGAGCTATGGTCGTATGTGACAGCAGGTCGCTGTAGCTGCATCATCAAGGCGATTCTGTAGTGGCTAATACTGTGTGGCATGTCGTCTGTTGTATCATAGGAGCATAACAGGTCATAAACGCGGTTGTTGAAGCGATCTTGTGTCAGAAGTTTTGTTGGCGAGGGTACACTCGGAAGTAACAACTTTCTTAACAAACTCAAAGATGAAGACTACCTACAAGACCGCTACCATCAACAAGGTTCAGACCCTCGTCGAAAAACTGTAAGTATTGTGTAGGGCACGTCCGGGCTCGCTGTTGAGAAAGGACAGATGCCTTCATCTTCGGCATGGATAACTCCATTTGGCAACCTCAAAATCGCTATTCTTAGCGAGAGTCCGCTATTAAACATAAAAGTCCCTAACTCCGGAATGTGCAGGTCCATTTCACTTCCCCATAGATACAAGCTATGTCCAAGCAATCTTCGGTTCGTTGCAAAAGTCGAGGCCTCGGAGAGCCAACCAGGGGGAGGCAAGAAAACTTAGGACCTTTAACCGAAGTGATGAAAAGACTTAGCCAAGTTAGCCTAAGCTTGGGGGGCTCTTTGTTAGGTTTATTTAGGCCTCTTCTTCTAAAGCCTTATATTTTCTTGCTTCCTGAGGCCTGTTGTTGCTGTACGCTGACTCTCGAATGCTGTTCCTCAGCGACAGCCGCATCTGCCGTCGAACTATTTCTAGCACCCGAAACAGACTTGGCTCTCTTAACCTCTTCTTGCTTGAGAAGCGTTTCCTTCCTCTTTGTGGCTTCTTGTTGCGACTCAAGAGCACCATTGACAGACCAGTACAGACCATGCACAGGACCATAAGAATGGCTATTCCTGAACGCGGCGAATGAGCAAAATAGGATGTGAGCGTTGAGTAGGATGAGACTATGTGCCCCCCGGATGTCGTTCGTGATACCATTATTCCCGTTGATGGCCTCGACTCGAGCGCACAAGGTCGCTTCGACTATGGCTCTGACGTGCTCGGGATCAATAGGTCTTTCCCAAGACTTCTCGAGACTGCCAGCAATGTGCTTGTAGTATTGAATCAACTTTACCTCACATGCGCATGGTGGCGCCAAAAAATCGTGCATGGGGCAAATGCTAAGCCTGTGGAAGTGGTTGTCGCATTCTGTCAAGAACTCGCAGATGTTGCCTTTTACCTCAGCTTTGGTCATTCTTGATTGTGCATCTGAGCCGCCAAAGACTGCTGCACAGATTCGTGAAAGCAAAACTGGTGAACTGGGTAAGGGGAATGATAGCCCGGGAGTTTTGACGAGAAGCTCGTAGGACATCCCGCGTTTGGGAGGTGGCATTGTGGTAAATTACTCGTGCGTATGTATTCTCTGAAATAAGGAAATGATGAAATGAAGAATGTATAGCTATCGTGTAGCTTTGAGAAATATTGGGAGTGTAAAGGTGAAGTGACCTGGTGTATCGTGGTGGGGGGGGATTTAGGGGCTTTACTGAGCGTCCCTTTCCCGAGATATCCTGACGGCGTCGTAATATGGATTTCCGGAAAGAGGTGAATAATAGAGACAGGCAAGTTGGGTTCAGTACGCCTTCTGCTATCAGAAATAGTGTCGTTGCAGACTCCGACTCTCTTGCGAGTGATGGGTGGTAGGCAGAAACAACGTTTAGCAACGCTTCATAACGTGAGTATGTGAGGGGACCCTCGACCCATAAAAGCCTCGCAGCCAACAACTTTGTTTGCAGATGTTTCGTCCTTGTGAAGGCATGCTTGTTTGTATTGGCAATGAGTGACGAGGGAAGCTGTCGTTTGAGAGCAATCGGGAACCATCAAACGCGATATGGGGATGATGGAGCGTGGAGGGTACAACTTGAAGATCTTCTCACGACGTTTATCAGTTTGTCATGAACTTGAGGGGTATCTCATTCACGTGAGTTATCACCTCAAACTATGTCGAGATAAAACAGAGCACAAGGTCACTTCACCATCGCACACAAACTTCGAGGCTTCAACTGAAGTATAATAGCTATTGGAAATTTCAATGCGGGCCAATGAACTCAAAGATGCTTAAGAGGCAACTGTGGACCATAAGATGCTTTAACAACTAAGATTGGTCGTCTTGATAATTGCCCTCTTCGACACAGCTTCTGACTTGAGATCGCTTCACAACTGCAGTTTATGGCTACTATGCTCGTACTTAGACGTGCCCTACACAAGACTTAAGTAGCCTTCCTGTAGAAGATGGCGGTGTCTTTCTTATGGAGTAGATATCGTATTTGAGTTTGTTAAACAAAAGTTGTTAGTTCCGAGTGTGCTGTCGCCTTGCCATGAAGCATCGAGAAATGGTTCAGGGTAACTCGTCCATTTAGTAAAACGTGAACAAGTTAATATTCAGCAGCAAGGCCGCGTCACGTCCTCAGACGGCCGAAGTACTCAAAAAAGACTCATGATATCTATCGAAATCACTTATTTACGTTACGGAGTTCCTAGATATTTGAACAATGTCGTCGTGAAGTCCATAACGGAGAGTTTAGCCGCTCACAAGCCGATTCAAGTTCCACCCACCCATTGGAAATGTCCAGTTCTCATTGGCTGAGACGTAGTTCGCGCGCTTCAGCTATGCAGGGGCTTGGACCTTGGTAAAAGCTGGTATCAGGCGATGCCGAAAGTCAAAGCTCGAAGGTCAGCTTATTGAAGCTCTTTTGTTCCAATGATGATGAGAATTGATTAATACGTCGCTTTGTACATTAGGTAGATAAAGTCGACGCGAAAAATACTAGAGGTAGCTAATAGCAAGTAAACGAGTTAATATGTACGTACAAAAATTATGCTGTGACGAATTGTATTCCAGGAAAGTTCTCCGACTAGTGGCGCCATTCACGTGCTTTCGAACAAGTTAATTGTCGTCATCGAAGCCATCACCATCTCTAGATAAGCTTGGACAAGCGTTTCAGTTGGTGTCGTGTACAACCAATGGATATATCAAAGGACAAACCTATCAAACACAGCCTAAAAGCTCATTATGACCTCTACGAAACCACAATCAATATTAATTTCCTCATCTTCACAGTCTCAGACAAACTCCCTCACCAGCCTCTTTGCCCTCCCCCCACCTCGAGCTCCCTCCCGTCGGGTCTTCGATAGCGCCCAGCCCCCGGTCATTTCTCCCCCTCCCAAAAGATAGGCAGCCGTTTTAGTGCCTCAGCTGCTGAACCGCGCTGGAAACCGATCGCTGAAACCTGTCCTGAGCCCTGGAGCTTGGGGCACCTCGAATCCAAAGCGGGGGCGGGCTCCGTCACTGCCACAGTCCATTCCATCACTCTACTCCCCTGCCTTGATTCTTACCCACTTCCAAAAGCCAAAGCCCTTGTCTTCTCTTCCTTACGACATCGTCATTCATCAGCAGCATCTTCGACTCTCAATAACAGCATCAGCTCGTCCTCAACGACATCGCGCACGCTCTTTTCCTTTGAAACTATACTAGATCGCATCATTTCTCGACTCTCTTATCTCTAGACGCAATGGCTCCCCCGCCGAACCCCAATCTTCCTCTCCAGGAGAGGCTTCTGGCCCTTGCCAAGACCCTCCAGTGTACGTGGTATCTTGAGATGCGACCTTGCGCGCAGACGTTATAATGGAATCGCATTGCTAACTTGGTGTTTCTTACAGTCGGTTGGTTTGTTGGGTACGTCTTGTCATGAACTTTGTCTTTATCCCGCTCTGCCTCGGTGCGACGAAATGGCCACGATAGCTGTTTTGGGTCTTCAGCCTCCCTCTTTGGAGCTCACATCACCAACAAGTAGCCAGATCTGTGACTGACAAGCTCTCTTGACTATAGACACCTCACCCTGATCCTTACAACGGGCCGATATTTCTTGTCCTGGATTCGAATGAACTACTACACCCGCATGGCCCAGCTGTCCTATCGTACTGCCTTTATCGCTGCCGCTGTCACCTATGGCATCGTCGTCTACAAGACGATGCGCGCTCGCGCAAAGACTGGTGCCCGAGCTGCTCCCACCCCCATGGCTCTGCTTTCTGACGAGAACATCCAATACCTTGGTAAGAACTTCTGAATCGAGGTACTCACCGAAACTGCGCACTTTTGCTGACTTGAAAAGCCATGGCCCTTGTGTGGCTTTTCTCCCCCCAGTACCCCCTCGCCTTGATCCCTTACACGATCTACTCGGTCTTCCACGTTGCCACCTACACCCGCGCCAACCTGATCCCCGTTGTTCTTGCGCCCAAGCCTGCGCCCGAGGCTGCTGATGGTGCTTCTCCTAGCCGCCAAGCTGTCAACAGCCCTCTTGCTAACCAGATTGGCGCTTTCGTCAAGGAGTACTATGATGCTTCCATGGCCATCGTCTCCTACCTTGAGATCGCTCTCTGGGGACGTATTCTCCTCTCCGCTATTCTCTTCCAGCGCCGATCTTGGATCCTCATCGTTCTCTACACTGCTTTCCTCCGTGCTCGTTACAGCCAGAGCGTTCATGTCAAGACCTCTTTCACCCAGCTCGGTGCTCGTGTCGACTCCCTCGTTAGTGCTCAGGGTACTCCCCCTGCCGCGCGACAGGTCTGGGGAGCTGTCAAGGAGGCTGGCAAGCAGTTCCACGACGCTACTGACGTCAGCAAGTACATTAGCGGCCCTGCCAAGAAGACCTCATAAGCTCGACACGACGAGACGCAGCTTCGTGTCATTCTGACTCGATTATACTGAACGGACATGAATTGAGGCATAGCGGAACTAGACAAGATAGAAACGCCATGACGCTACGATTGGACTAGCTGCTTTGCAGTTAACGCGACGACGATTTCAGACTGGACAAAGAACATGGCTGTAGCAGGTACAACTGCACAACCATAGGAACGTGGAAAAGAGGTTTGGCCTCGTGACTGTATTTTTTATTCCTATACTTGGAGAACTTTTCTGGCGACTGTTCTCACGCGCACGGGGAGGGAGCTTGTGGGCCGAGCATATCGACTTGGTGCACAAGGTTTTCAGGAGGAAATGGAAGTGGCCATGGGAATGATGGGGTAGTTCACGAAGGAGACTGGATGGATGGGTATGGATTTCCTGGTGTTAGCTTTGTTGTATTCGAATTTCAGGCTTCATCATGATTTGTGCCGTTGTTGCAGTGATTTGCAGCATGATAAATTGTTCATTGCTCCAGTACAACTTCTCGTGACCTGTAATTGGTATTTCCGAGAACGACATGGCTGTGAACTTGGCATTGAAGATGGCGCGATCTCAGAGAAGAAGCCATTGAGTGTAATCGATGACAGAGGGTCCGACTTGATCTCGATTATAGCATTCAACGAAGAACGAGGCTTGTATTTAGCTGCATTCTTTGTTAAATCTCTTCGTAGTGAGCATCTAATCTCTACATGGTATTTCATCAGCTGTCGATGATATCAAAGCTAGATAAAGATCAGGTCCCTTGGTGGGGCGCAAGGGATGACGTCGCCAGGCAAGTTACGTATGGATCTTTTGAGCAGGCGGCCTCAGCCTGCTCTGTTCATCTCAAACCCATCGCCTCATATAACAGCCACTTTCAGCCGAATCCAATTGTAGTTGGTCACTTTGAACGCTATTAAGAGACCTCTACAACTTGACGACCGCTGCTGGTCATGGCTTCGATCTTGCGACAGATTGTCGCGGGGCCGCGAGCTCGGCATCCTGAGGCTGGCTTGGATTTGTGCTATGTCACGGATCATATTATCGCGACGTAAGTTCAAGCATTGGGAATCTCTCATTGAGGAACTGGGCTTGTCAAGCTTTCTTTGAAGCTACCTCTTCGCCTAGCGATGTTACTGACACCTAGCCTTATAGATCCGGTCCTTCAGAAACATATCCCCAACTCGCATACCGAAACCCGCTCGACCAACTCGTCAAATTCCTCGATTCGAAACACGGTGAAGATTGGGCCATATGGGAGTTTCGCGCTGAAGGAACAGGCTATCCTGATGAATCTGTATATGGTCGTGTGCGGCATTACCCATGGCCTGATCATCACCCTCCTCCTTTCAGACTCGTCCCCATGATCATGGCGAGTATGCGCAATTGGCTACATGGCGGAGAACTAGGCGGCGGTGTAGTCACAGGCGACGGAAGACCCATGTCTTCTGGTAAAGATGTCGTTACCGAGACGCAACGGAAGGAGAAGCGCGATAAGAGAGTGGTAGTGGTTCACTGCAAAGCCGGCAAGGGACGAAGTGGTACAGTGAGCTGCAGCTATCTCATCGCAGAGGAGGGCTGGAAACCCGAAGATGCCCTTGCGCGCTTCACGGAACGACGGATGCGACCGCGATTTGGCGCTGGTGTTTCGATCCCTTCACAATTGCGCTGGATCAGCTACGTTGAACGATGGACGAAAGGTGGCAAGAAATATACCGACCGACCCATTGAAATCCCTGAGATTCACGTCTGGGGTTTGCGTAACGGCGTCAAGGTCGACATCGAGGGTTTTGCAGATGAGGGCAAGAAGATCGATGTCTTTCACACATTCAAGAAGGAAGAGCGTGTGGTTGTTGATCCCGAAGCACCTGAGGAGAGCGGTATTAGCGATATGATATGGGAAATGGCCGGTTACTCGGTGACCAAGCAGAAGGAGAAAGCTCCCGACGAAGCGCACTTTTCAGAGGCAACGAACCCGGGTGAAACGCCATCATCAGCAACTGAGGAGAAGGAGCATGTTGGCAAGGCGAAGACTATCAAACGAAAGGGAACAGAGATGCTTCACAAGGTCTCGCCCACAGGTTCCCACAAGGGTGTTGAGAAAACCAAGAATGAATCTGCTACATCGTCAAAAACCGATGTTACAGAAGCAAACTCGGAGGAAGAACCAGGTGGCATGGCGGTTATTCTAAGACCAAAGGCCCCAATCCGCATTCCCAACAGCGATGTCAACATCTCAGTCGAGCGTCGTAACAAGACCCCCAAGAGCATGGGCCTAACCATGGTAACAGCCGTCGCACACGTATGGTTCAACACCTTCTTCGAAGGCCAAGGCCCTGAGCGAGACGGCAAGGCCCTCGATAGCGGTGTCTTCAGCATCGAATGGGACGCCATGGACGGGATCAAAGGATCCAGCCGCAAAGGCTCACGAGCGTTTGATCGAATTGCCGTAGTATGGCGTGTCGCTGGCACTGACGCTCTACCTGAAGAAGTCCTCGAACCAGAGGAGGGACAGCCCGTGCCGCAGGTTCGACCGGCAGATTGGAAGGGTGCGAATATGGAAGATCCGGACAATCAGAAGGATTTGGGCCTTAGAGTTCAGAGTCCTGCGAGCGCGGATGTTAGTAAGGCGAGTAGTGTCAAGAGTGCTGAGGAGGCGGTTGTGAAGAATGATGGAGGGGAGTTGGAGGGTGTTAAGTCGAGTGGACCATCAGGAGAGGATTTGTTGATTGGGGATCATGGCGAGGTCAAGGGGGAGAAGAAGGCTTAGGTTGATGATATCCATGTATATGACTGTATGGACGATTAGATGTAAGACCATGAGTGTGAATAGAGTATCATGCTACCATGGTGATAAGAATGGGTATCTAATAGAAAGTGTCCTCGTGCATGACTAGCCTCAGTAGTGTCTACCCCGTCCTCTGTAATGCCTATCCCCTCGATATCCCCCATACGGTCCTCCCCTCCTATGATCCCCCCTCTCCCTATGCCCATGATATCCTCCCCTACCCTCCCTCGGAGGCGGAGGCACCGGCTCTTCAACCTCGACTTCATACTCTTCGAATTCTTCCTTAAAGAATGCTTCAGTAATCTCCCTTTCTCTCAACGCAGCCTCTGGCTCAAACACAAAACGCAACGTCCCTTCTGGGCCCTTAACCGTTCGTTTTCCATCGCCAGGCCATGATGTTGATGTCGCGGGTGATGTAGCTGATGCAGGTGTGGATGGTTGGGGGTCTTCGGCTTCGCACCGGGAGCAGTAGTACAAATATCGAGGTTCGAACGCCTTGTCAAGATCGTTGTTAAGCCGAATCTTGATGTCGATGATCTTATTCTGATCAAACTGTGCCCCGACCTTTGTGGACTTACCATGCTGGACGTATAAATCTAGGATATCAAGCATAGTCTCCATAACTGAACCCCAATGGTACTGACGCTTGGTCTTTGCGTACTCTTGAACTCTGTCCACGTGCTGTTCTGTCATGAGGGCTGTGAGCTCCACGACTGCCATTACCATGGAGAACGTTGTGCGCTTGATGGGGACAAAGGTCTTGTAGATGTCGATACACATTGCGTATGCGGTCTCGAAGAAGGGTTTTCCATCTTCTTTGCCAAAGATGTCGCGGACGACTTTCACGAGGAGTTTTTGGGGATAGCGTGTGCGGAAGTCGAAGCCGATTGTTTCGAGGATGAGACGCTCGAGACAGATGATGATTTTGCCTGGGTTTTCGAACATCTAAGAGGGTTAGTATGGGGTTCGTGATTGTTGTTTGTTGGACTTGCCTTGTCATCGGGCGAGACACATTTCTCGGGGTTCTTAACGTTATAAGCCGCCGCGAGAATCTCCTTTGACTTCTTGATAGTGTCTTCCACCTTACACGCGACGAATAGCGATGCTAGTGCAGCGTCTTGATAGTTGTACTCGACGTCTCTAAAGCTGAGTCGGAATTTGTGGAAATACGTGCACGCCGTATCGAACGTCCTCACAGGTCTGTTTCTCAATTAGTGTCTGATCCCCTTGTCCTCCCACTCTAGACCCGACGTACAGTTGTAGGTATTCCCTCACATCGCCAATCAACTGCACACCTTGAAGACGGTAGTTATCCTGTCTTGCGGGATCGCAGCCATGGTCCTTGAGCATACGTCGCAGCTTGAGCTCTGATGTGTATTGGTTCGAGCTGGAGATGGTGCCTGGATGGGGACCGATCTTTGGTATCCCGTCGCCGTTTGTGGCCGCGGACGGGCCATTATTTGAGGTTGTCATTGGAGCGGTAGGGATGATGGTATGATTGTTGTTAAAGTTTGCAGTTCGTTTGTTCAGTATCGGAATAGAATGGCCGATGAATTGAGACAAATGGGCCTCGTCGCTGGTCGTTGTAACACGCAAGCTTTGCCAGTCTCAATGACTGAGGCTGAGTATGAATTAGGGATATAAGAGTGGGAGGAATCTCTCGGCAGAAATGGCGATGATTTCTGTTATCGCGCGTCAAGTCAAAAATTACTTGAGTTGTCATGATGCAAAGCAATTGCGATGTGGCTGAAGTTGGCGACTGTGGCGCAGCTAAACACAAGCCTCAGAAACACTTTCGGCAGTAACAAACCTCGACGGTACAAGGTGCTAGAGGTACCCCCGCCTTCCGCCGGCTTCAGGCAATATCGATGATCTATGCTAAGTGATGAAAAAGCTTAGGCAATTTTGTCCAAGTTTAGGGGAGTCTTCATTAAGTTTATTTTGGCAACCTTTTCTAAAGTGTCATCCATACTTTCTGGCTCCCTAAGGCCTACCTACGGTACCTACCTAAGCTGGCTAAGCCGCTAAGGTAGCGGAAAGTGGAGGGGTCATAGCTGACGTCTTCAGCTCCGACACAAACTCTCCAATCAATACTGGTGTCAGACCCATATTTCGGCTCCAAAGGGTGTTCATCTCCATCATCATTCTCCATCTCCATCATCTCCATCATGTTTGCCCCATCCTTGCTCTGGTTTGGGTTGGCCCTCGGATTGGCTGGGCAGGGCTATGCCTCCCCTTCTGCACCACCTATTCGCACAAGAGATGACCTATCCGATACCCCATTACCTATTGTTGTTTGGCACGGCCTTGGCGACCAATTCAACAGCGACGGAATGAAGAACATCCAAGCCCTCGCTGATACCATCCACCCAGGAACCTTTGTTCATATCATTGCCATCGATGAGGATCCCAGTCAGGATCGAACAGCCACTTTCAAGGGAAATGTCTCGGACCAAGTCGGCAAGGTTTGCGAGGAACTGGCCAAGCACCCCATTCTGTCTACTGCGCCTGCTATCGATGCCATCGGTATCTCTCAGGGCGGACAGTTCCTCCGCGGTTATGTCGAGCGCTGCAACTGGCCACAAGTCCGCAGTCTCGTCACATTCGGAAGCCAACACAATGGCATCATCGACTTCAGATCCTGCGGCGCTACAGAATGGATCTGCAAGGGAGCTATGGCCTTCCTGAGATTCGGTATCTGGAGCAAACTTGTACAGTCAAACCTCGTCCTCGCGCAATACTACCGTAACCCAGCAACCGAAGACGACTACAACAAATACCTCGAGAACTCCAACTTTTTAGCCGACATCAACAACGAGCGCGAGTTAAAGAACGAAAAGTACAAGGCGAATCTGAGCAAGTTGACCAACTTCGTCATGTGGATGTTTGAGGACGATGATCTTGTCATACCGAAGGAGTCCTCGTGGTTCGAGGAGGTCAATGGCACAGAGGTTATCCCTCTTCGAGCTCGTGAGCTGTATCGGGAGGATTGGCTTGGCCTTCGCGAGCTTGACCGCAATGGTGGCCTCAGATTTCGAAGTGCCCCTGGTACACACCTCGAGAACCTCCCTGAGCTACTGAACGAGACCATCACCAACTACTGCGGCCCATGGAGACGAACCTTTGAGTCAGAAATGGAGGACTCCCGGGATAGGTTGGAGTTGGTTTGAGTTGGTCTGAGTTAATAATTATTAGTTTTATTAGCATAGTTATTCTACAGACTGTTATACCCCTGCCATGCCCTCGTCCACATGTGTATCGTTCCTACTATTACACTCGAACATGAACGCGTAAAATGAGCAAGACTTCGATAACAAGATAGAAGCTTCATCCTCCTGCAAGCAACACAGATTCTATCTTGTGATCAGACCAAATTGTTTCAGACAAGGCGCAAGAGATGCGTAATACCATCAATATTGTATTGTATTGTTAATGCAAGTATACCTACAATTCTATTCTGTGGGTTTTCCGCCCTTCAACGAACGCCTCAACACCGATGCCTTGAATTGCACGTTTCAGTTGTCAATGGCCTTGCTGGCCGATGCCTTTTGCTTTCTCAATCGAGTCTTGCGGTCCGAGATTTGCTTATCGAGCCTACCGTCGTCTGCCTCTGGGAGCTGCTTCTGCTTCTTGGCCTTCTTCGTAGGTGCGGCGGGAGCCTCAGCCTCGTCGGTGTTGTCGAGAGACTTGCGCTTCTTTCCAATGTTGGGCTTCTCACCCTTGGCGGCCTCGCCTTCGGCAATGACGTCCTTCTCGTCAACCCAGAGCTCATCGGTCAACCAGATGGGAAGGGCAGTGGTCTCGGGGCCCTTGATGTAGATGCTCTTCATGTTGCGCCACTTCTGAGGAATCCACTTCTCGATCATGCCGGTGACAACCGCATCGACGTTCTCGGCGATCTGCTCGGCGGTCCAACCGGAGTATCCAATTCGGATCGAGGTGTTTGTTGAAGGGTTCAGGCTGACGAATGCAGAGTTGATGGCCTTCTGAACCTCCTTGGCGATCTCGGCGGGAGTGCCTGCGTTGACGGTACCCTCAGTCTTGACACGCTTCTGTCGCTTTCCGTCGACCTTGGGAGCCTTGGCCTGCAGGTTAACAGGAACAGGTCGCTTCTGCGTTGTCTTGTAAAAGGTCTTTCCCAAGATCTTGGGTAATCTGTTGATGATGCGGTCGTCACCGAGGAAAATATCGGCCTCGGCGGAGAGCTTCCTCTGCGCCTCGTACTGGCTGTACTTGGCCTTGAGCTTTCCGTAGTCGATGACACGAGTGATGCGCTTGCCCAGCTCAGCGGGGAAGTCCTCAGAGGCAACAATGTTCTTGTAGGCGCGCTGGGGCTCGGCGGTGATGAGGCAGATGGTGGTCTCTTCGTTGTTGAGCGAGTGAGGAAGGGAGATCTTTCCGGGCTGCAGAC
Source organism: Fusarium xylarioides (assembly GCA_013183765.1). Classification (NCBI taxonomy): domain Eukaryota; kingdom Fungi; phylum Ascomycota; class Sordariomycetes; order Hypocreales; family Nectriaceae; genus Fusarium; species Fusarium xylarioides. The sequence goes on along the minus strand of SRZU01000001.1, from coordinate 895,977 downwards.
GCGCCTTGTCAACAATGTGGCGCTTGGTCGTCAGGTTGAGCCAGATGGGAGTCGTAGTAGGATCTTCATCGTCGTCGAGGAGGTTGCGCTTTTCAGACCCGTCGGCCTTTTGCTTGGCAGCCTTCTTGATGTGTGCGAGAAGAGCCTTTGAAGCTTTCAAGGTCTACGAATAGCTTGTTAGATGTGCTGTGCCATTGGATTCTTGGAGAGACAAACCTGATCAGGGTCAATTGCTGTGACGGCGGCAGCGCCGGGAGCGACAACTTCTTTTGAGGGCGCCATTGTTGTCGCAAAGTTGTAGATGGGATGGGGATGCAACAAAAAAGTTCAGTTTGATATGATAGTGGGGGCTTTATCAGTAGCTCGAAGGAAAAATAATTTTTTTCCTGCGATGGTTGGTTCTGTCGGAATATGCAAGTCCCGGGCTCCGGCCCAGGGTCTCTTAGCGGCGTTTAGGTGTCAAAAATACTGGACAGACTCCGCAGACAGTGAGTTTGTACAATTGGGTCTATGCATTAGTTTCTTGGTCATAGCTTACTAAAGAAACTGGGAGAATACTTCTGTATGATCGTAGTTCTGTCTCATAACTCAATAGTTTTACTTTGAGAGTATTAGACCGTTGCTGAGGTGTTCATCTCTGTCTGTCTCTTTTTCTTACACCCTACGGGAACTTATTAGCGGCGGGGCGGAGTTTGTTGTAGGATCCGCTGATCGTTACTCTCACGTTATTCATATGAGATCCATCCGGTTGTTCCTTGTTGGGCTTACAAGAGATGAGCTTCTGAATCCTACAACTAAACATCTCCCAATTTCTTGGTCTATCTTTATATATAAACTTTACTCCTTCTCTCTCATATCATTTACATAATGTCCCCCGATCTGCAAGATCCTGCCAATAGGAGAGCTTCATGTGATCAGTGCAGTATGTCCGCCCACCTTTCCCGCTTACACTTGGGGTCCAAACTTATATTGCGCATGCTGATCAATTTGCAAGGACAAAAGAAGCTCAAATGTGACGGGAGCTATCCATCTTGTGGACGATGCTCTACTCTTGGAGAGCTGTGCAAGTTCTCGGCTCGTATGCCTATGGGTAGACCGAAGAAGAGGAAGATAGCCTCCGAGAATGAAGCCCAAGAGAGCAGTGCGAGCAGGACATCGCCGCCGACTTTGGCGATGAGTATTGGGAGTGATACTGGAAGTGATATGGGACGAAGAGGGAGCTTTGATCCGTGCCAACACATGTCTGAAGATGCGCCGTTGGATCTGATACCTCTTGGGTGAGTTGACTGAATCGTCACCTTGATGGGTGAGCTGACTCAGATTTAGCAACGAGACAAATGTTGACCCGAAGCTATTGGCATTTGAATCTGATCCAGGCCAACAGACTTGCGCCTGTCTCGCAAGCTTATACTTATCACTAGAAGAAGTACGAAAAGCAGATGATTTACCCTTTACAGCACGATTATCTGTTCTGCGGCATTTGACCACTACAGCAGCCGGGATCATACAGTGTCAAGTTTGTCCAACAAAGTTCCTATGGGCAATGCAGAATGCTCAACTCCTCAACACGCTCATTATATCTTTGGCGGAAGGATTCAAAAAGATCGTGAAGTCAGTTGAGGATGAAGCGAAACGAGCTCAGGATGCTGGAGAATCAAAAGAATTATGCATAAGTGAAGGCCAAAAGCTAGAGGCACCGTCACAAAACGATGGGTTAGCATTCTCGCTGACCCTCGACCCCCAAGATTGGAAAAGTATCGCGAACAAGGCTATCAAATCTGAGCTTTTCGGTACACCACAGTCGAGTTCTATGTCCTTTGTGGCGATGTTGCAGTTGATGGAGGACAGGCAGAATCTGTGGCATTCAGGAACGAGTCATGTGCCGCCGGGTATAGGACATCGGTTGGCGCATCAGATGCATGATAAGGATCCTCATTGTGTGTCGGTTGTTAAGCATACGAGGGATATGATAAGTCACTTGTTGGCGGATGGTTGAGTTGTTGGTTTGATACCCCAGATGTGCGCGTCGACTTCATAGCCTTTTCCCTTCACTTTGTCCAATTTCGAAGAAAACTTTAGTCAGAGGTATCTAATGTGATCAAAGAGGTCTGGTAAACTACAGATTAAATAAGATGCTATTGCGAACTCTTTCTTGACTGAAAGTCTAACTCCAATGACCAGCGACATATCTATTGCTAAGCCTCGATCATCTACAAGACTACAACGAAGACTCCATGGCCAAGAATAATGAACCGACTTCCAACAAAACCTTGGCGTTCTTCACTCAGCTCGGACAATGCTTTCACATCGAATGCCCCCATTTCCCAATTAACTCTGCTTTTCTGGATCTTTACCACCATTCTCAGCAACGTAAAGACCATTATACTGAGTCCCAATGCGGGCACCACCTGGCCCAACAGAGGGGTAAGGCATCGCCAGAGGATTGATATGAGTTTGGCGACTCGGATCAGCCACAGTCGAATCAGTAGTTTCCCCTTCAAACTCATACTTGTCACCATTAAACTGATCGCCAGGTCCTAACTTGAGAGAGCCCTCATGAACTGTAGTGGTTGAGGTCTTTCGTTCTGGTTTGTTCTTGTGGATTTCTCCCGATAGCTTGCCACTGCCACGGTATGAGTTTCCGTTTACCTGGTCGAACCCTGGGCCAGCTGTTGCATTGATGTAAGTTATGCCTGAGCTGCACGGATTGGTATGACCATTCGGCTGTCTGGCCGCCCGGGAAGCGGAGTCATCGTCAGGGGAATCGGCCGAAGGGCCCGGATTATAGTGGGGATACTGGATTTGGAAAGGCCTCAAGGGTATGTTCAACCACAGAAGAGATTGTATGTCGGGGTTACACGAGTTTAGATATAGAGGATCATGAGGGATACGTAGGGTGTTTGCCGAGTCTGCAGTCTCCGCATTTCCACGGGGAACAAGATGGGCTGACTTGGTTGCAGAGGAGAGCCGGGAAGGAATATAATCAGAAGGACTTTCGTTGGCCATGACTTGGATGTTGGTTTGAATCTCATACAAGGCCTTGGACTGTATTTGTTCAATGGTCAACGACAGATTGCTCTTCTGTTGTTCTAGCTTGACAAATATGTCAAGAAGATCTTGTTCTCTGTACAGGAAGCCCAAAGTCCGGAGTAATCTGCCCTTGCGAAGCAATGGATTGAGGCAATTGTTGTTGATTATTAATAGAAGAGCATCGGTCTGTGTGCCAATCTCAGGGGTTTGAAGAAGGGGATTGTCAGATATGCTGGTAGAAAGACGCTGAAGTTCTTGGAGCTGCTCATGATATCGTTTCAGCGTCGAGGCACTCCCTTTTATCTTCCTCGCAACATCCATCAGAGTAAAGCATGCTAAACCGAGCTAGGGTTTAAAATACCCAGCCTATAGGTATCTATAGGTACCTATTTAACAGGGGTATATACCTAGAGATACTTATTTTAGATGCCTACCTATAGGCAAGTACCTAGATAAGATAATTATATAGATATAAGTACTTATAAGTAAAAATTAATTATAAATTAATATCTAGATAAAAATTTAAATTATCTATAATATATATCTTTAATTTATAGTAATTAAATATAATAATTACTTTAAATTAATAATAAATTAATATCTTATAAGCCTTTACTTTTAATGCCTTAATAAATCCCTTAAAAAAAATATAAAACTATAGTAGCTTAGTTATTACCTTAAATCTAGTCCTTTAATACACTTTTATATATATCTTTATTACTATTTTATAGCTTTTAATTAAGCTTATTTTTACTTCTATTTTATATCTTTTAATTCCCAAGTGTTAATTAGCTGTATTTACCCTCAATTTATATTCCTCATACTGCACTGCATTGCCTTACAACCTGATCTAATCTATTACTAACCTGCTAAGCTAGCTTTAATCTACTAATATTTATAGTTTTTCTTTTAATGCTAAAACCTTTATTTTCTAATTTACCTTTTTCCCTCTCTTTTCCCTCTTACTTTCCCTCCTTTATACTGTAATAGCCCTTAATTTCTATAATATAATATTTATACTATTAATTTAACTACTGTAACTATGCATTTTAATTCTATAAACTACTCCTAGTATGGACTGTTGCTACCGGCTGATGTGATTCTGGCGAGGAAGGCCTGTTGCTTAGTTGATAGGTCTTAACCCTCTTCTAGCTAATTAGTAAGGTTATCTAAGGCCTGCATCTAACTTGCAATATATATAAGGATAGATATATTTTATATATTAAGGAGCCTTACTTTATAATTAAAGATTATAAGATTAACTTACTGCTTTAGCAGTAATCTATTAATATATAGTAGGTTTTTACTTATAATTTTCTAAATGTAAAAGAAGGTATATAAGTTTAGAATATAATTAAGATTAAGATTATTAATATTAGTTAGAGAATTAATTATATAATAATTAGCTACTATATTTAGGGGATTATAGCTAGATTAGCTATTATTAATGCTAATTATATAGTACTATATCTTATAATAGATTTTAAGGTTCTTAGCCTATTTTAAGATAATCTATTTAGGTTAAAGCCTTAGTAGTAATTGCCTTAACTAGGTAATAATAGAGAAGGCATTTAGCCTTAGCAGGCTAGAGGGAATATCTTTTTTATACTTATAGATTAAGGCTACTTATTTAGTTAGATTATAAGGTTAAAGGCAGTAGTGCTATATAACCTTAAGACTTAATTTTAAAGTTATTGTATTTTTTAGTATAGTGTATAATGCCTTATATTATAATATGCTGAAAATAAGCATTATATTGTATTATCTCATTATATGAGACCCTATTAGCTATACCTTGCGTATTGCTGCAAAGACATTTTAACTTTTTAATATCTTTTAATTAATCTTATTCTTATTTCTATTTTATATCTTTTAATTAATTTTATTTTTACTTTTATTTTATATTTTTTAATTAGATATAGCTTTATCTTTATTTACCTTATTAAAAGCCTTTTTAAATCTAGCTACTAGATCTTTTAGGTTAACTTGTATTTTAGACTTTTTTTATCTATTTTATTACTATTTTTATATTTTATTATCTTTAGTAGTATATACTTAAGCTTTAATGCATTTATCTCTTTTATAAGCTTAAATTTCTTTTAATTTCTTTTAATTTTATATATACTATACTATTTAATTTTCCTTAATATTAAAAAATAAAAGTAACTTAATAGTCTTTAAATTAATCTTTTACTAGAAGTAATTATTTATAGGGTTTACTAAAATATACTAAATACAGTAGTATATTTATATATCTTTTATTTAAATAGTCTTATAGCTAGTATAAGTAAATAGAAGATTAATACTTAAATTTAAAATTAATTAATATAATTAATTACTATATAAGATTACTATAAATAACTTACCTTTAAAGAGCTAATATATAAAAGCTTTAATTACTTCTTTAAAAGTACTAATAGTATTAAGGGTAATATAAATAGAAGCTATAATATAGTTTCTAGTTATATTAAATATAATTTTATAGATAAAGTAGATAAAAAGAATATATATAATAGTAAGCTTATTACTTTTAAGAATTTAAGTTTTATAATCTTTTATTTAATAATTTATAATAGTATTAAAAAAAAGAATTATAATATAAATAAACTGCTTACTAAAAGTAATAATAGAACCCTTAAGGTAAGATTTCCCTTTTAATATTTAAGCTTTATATATACTTTTTTAAAGCACTTTACTAGTAATAAACTTTTAAGGTTATTTACTAGTAATAGACTTTTAAGGCTATTTACTACTAGTAGTCTTTAAGCTGCTTATAGGAAAAGGCTTTAGCTACTAGTTATTTTAAGTAATTAGAGAATTAAAAGTAATTATCTTAATAAATTACTATAAGAAAAAGAAATTAAAAATAGAAACTCTTAAAATAAAAGAAAGAAAAATTAAAAATTATAAAAATTAAAAAGTTATATAGTATTAAAATTTAAAATATAAGCTTAATAAAAGTAATTATTTTAATTAATTATTATAAAAGGATTAATTAAAAAGGTATTAAGACTTAATATTTTATAAAAGTCTTATTATATAACTAAGGAATATATTATATTCTAGATAACTAATTAAAGCAAAATATATACTAAAATAATAAGAAAATTCAGGGCTTTTAATTAGTATACTTACCTAATTAATATATAGAGAATTAAGCAAGTTTTACATATTAAAGTTTTTTCTATAAACTTTAAATATTTCTTACTAAGGAAATATCAGTAGGAAAGTCATATAACTGGGGTCATATAATAATTATATAATAAGGATTACATATACAAGATTTTACCCCTCAGTTAAATGATTTATAATATACCATGAAAAACTCTATTTTCCCATTTAAGCTTTATAAGCATACTAAAGCCTAGCGCCTTCTAAATTAAGTAAAAAGTATATTTTATTTTTTTCTAAATTTTAGCAGTTTTTGTAATAGTCTTTTTATTATTATTGAGGCTACCCTGCTCTAGGAATCATAATGCTTGCTCTTTTAGAGGTCTATATAAGACCTAGGTTTTCCCACTTAAGGAACTCCTTTTTAATCAGAGACTTATTAACTTTTCTATTATATAATATAAATTATTAAATTTAGAAAAATTCATTCTATTTAATAGACCCACTTTTATCTTATAAATCCTACCCTATGCCTTATCATTTAGCAGTTTTAACCTTTTATCTACTTAATTCTCCTACCTCTACCTCTTCTATCACTATTATCTATCCTATTACTTACAGTGAATTTATAGGCTATTTTATTCAAGCCTTAATAAAAGGCTAGAATAAAAAGAAATACTAAATTTTACTTAAAACTTATAAATTTTAAAATTTAAAGGGTTTAAAAGGTTAAAGTTAGGTTAATATTAAGATTTAATTTCCTAAATAATAGATCTTAGTATAGTAATTTATTATCAATTTTAAGCTAATTAAAGGAAAGTATTCTACTAATTATTACCTATTTAAGATTAATACTTTAAATTTAAGATTTATTTTTTTATTTTTATTATAATACTAGAAATCTTAATCTCCTTTTAAACTTATTTTCCCTAAACCTTTAATTTTTTAGCTTTTAAGATATAATTACCTTTAACTATAAGGATATTAATTTTTATATTTTAGCTTCTATTTTCCTTATATATTATAGTAAAAGCTATTATTTTCTAATTTTTCTTAAAGTAGAAAAAATAAGTAATAAAAGCTAAAATAAAAAGCTTATTTATACTTATAGTAATTATTTAAGCTAATTCTCTTAAGGTATCTACCTAGTAGGCTATTATATAAATAAAAGCCTAAAGAGGATTTATTAATAAATCCTTATATAAAGAAAGCCTATACTAGAATAGATATACTTCCTATAAAATGCTATAAATATAAGATTATAAAGAAGAACTTTAATTAGCAGTAGAGTTACCTAAAGACTAAACTCTATTAATATATAAATTATCTTAATACTAATAAGGCAACTAAAAAGGCACTTAAAGATACTACTTTTAATAACTATAGTATAGACTAGTAAGTATATTTTATTTATTAATATTTAAAGGCTAATTTAAGGTAGTATTAAAAAGGGTAAATATTATAATCTCTATAAAGATAAAGTATTTATAGTATTAACTTCTAAGGCTAATAAAATCCTATAAAATAATAATAATTCTCTCTAAAAGGATATTAATAATCTTACTAAGGAGAATAATTATTAGCTTGCTTTTATTAATAAAATACTTAATTAAAATAAAAGTTAAGCTATAGTCTTACTAAAAACTAATAAATAGATTAAATAGTAAAAGATTATTGTATAAAAATATAATATTTTTAAATTAATTTAAGCTAATTATTTAAATTAATCTTAAAATTTATATAACTTATATTAAATAGCTAATAATTACTATATTATATTCTTTATAAATTAAATATAATAAAATTATAAACTACTTTTAAAATATTAAATATAAGATTAATACTATTTAAACTAAATTTAAGTTCTTTAAGTAAGTATTTATAGTAATTATTTATAGTAATTATTTATAGTAATTATTTATTTTTATATTTTTTTTTTAGTTGCTATTAGCCCTATATAAGGCTATTAAGCTTTTAACTTTTCAATTAAAGGCTTAAATAATAAGGCCCCTATAGTAGGCTAGAATTACAGAAGTTAAAATCAGAGAAGGTTTATCTGCCTCTATAGTGCAATTGCTGCCTTGATCAAGCAGTATAAATACCACCTGTAGGTCCCTCAGCAGCTGTATCAACCTTCTTCCTTCACCCTAGCTAAAAGAATACCGGGCCTGGTATGCCCATCACAAAGTACGTTCCCTGACCTGTTGGTTACAGTTGCTGACATCAATCATAGCCACCAACACGATGCCTGCTGTACGCAAGAGCCTGGAGCCTGATCAGGGCTATTGCATAACCAACCACGATCTCATCGATGCAATTGAATCAGTACTAGGTCAGGCTAAGAGGAAAGATTACCATGAGATCCATATAATGGCTGCAGCTATTATAAAGAACTTCTTATTAAGAAGCCTATCTAGCCTAATTAAGATAGCTATTTTTAACTGCACCCTAATTAACTTAATTAATTATATAGACCTAGCCTGCCTAAGTTATTATATTTATCCAGTTTAGCTAGCTAGGGAGCTATTTAGATTAAAGAAGCTAGAAAGGGCTATAAGAAAAGGCTTACCTCTTGATACAGAAGGGGCAGCTTTCCTTGCCGCATTGACAGGTCTGTTAGCCTTGTATGAAGAGTGGCTTGAGAATGTGATCATAGAGGCCGAATATGTGTGCTGCATACCCCCGCTTGTACGCAATTGATATACAGACCAGACAGGCCATAGTCTAAGACCATGAGAGCAAAGGGATAGCGTGTCTGCGAATAGAGTTCTGGGATGAAGGCGGGGTAATGGCGGGGTTTGAAGGTTTGAAGGAATTGGGTTGACTCTGTTTGTGTAAGTTAGTCAGCGAAAGTCATATTGACCTGAAGTCGATGATGACTCTATCAATTGAATGCATGTACTGAGGCACGTGACCAATTGACCTTGCCATCTGAGAACTGCAGATAAAGTGAAATCAGTGAAGAAATAGTGGTTTGAACTGGGGAAATTAGATTTTATACTTAACTTAATTTTTTAAATAATTTACTAAAATAGTAATTATAGTATAAAAAGTTTAATTATATATTAAAGTTAATAGATATTTTAAAGAATTTTTACTTATTATATTAATATAAATAGTAAAAAGTATTTAAGAATTAACTTATTATTCTGTTTTAATTGCTACTATATATAACCTTAAGGCTTTTACTTATCTTATATTATATATTTTCTTTTTAACTTCTTTAATTTATTTTTAATTTTACTTAATAGCTTTATATTTAACTATTATAATTTTTTACTATATTATAAAGTAGATTTTAAAGTATAAGAGCTTAACTATTAATTTAATTAAGGTAGTAATACCTATAAAATAGTTAATAAATAAATATATATAATAAGTAGAATATTAATATAATATATATCTTAAGAAGAATTTTACTTTTAGGATTATTAAGTATTATTTTAAAAGTAATATATTTATATTATTTTAAAATTTTTATAAGTTATAAAAAAAAGAATAAGAATTAAAAAACCTTTTTTATTTATAGTTAGATTTTTATTAAGTTTAAGTAAAGATAGCTCTTTTAACTAATTAAATATAGTTTAGCATTTATATAATAAAATATATTAAAGTCTTAAGTATTATACTAAAAGCTTACTTTAACTTAATATAGCTTTAATTTATTATAGCTAAGATTAATTAATATAATTATAAATCTTTTAATTTAAAGTTATTAAGTAAGGTAATAATCTTTTATAGTAATCTTTTTTAAAAATTTCTTTTTACTTTTAAATTAATTTTAAGTTATATTTTATTACTAAAATATCTTTATAAAGCTTATTTAGCTTTAAATTAACTATACTTAGTAAGCCTTTTTATATTCTATTTAACTCTTTTACTATTAATGCCTTTTTTCTTTAGTAAAAAATAATATAATAGTAAATATTATATATTAAATCTGCACTTAGTACTCTTTATTTACTCTAATTATTAGAGTTAAAGGCTTTAAAAATCTTCTAGGGAGAAAGAGACTCTTCTAGCTAGTTTTAATTTAATTAAAGTCTATAGAGATTAGATAAAAGATTATAGATTATATATTACTTTTACTATACTACTTTAATATATTCTAATATATTTAAAACTAGTATATTAAGTATATATAGGCATTTAAACTTAGCTATTTATAAGTGTTAAGGCTTGAATAAAATAGCCTATGAATTCGATATAGGTTGAAGGATAGATAACTGTAATAGGTGTAGAAGAGGCTGTAGTAATAGGAGGGAAAAAGGTTGTAACTGTGTTGTAGATAGGCATAAGGTAGGATTTATAAGGTAAAAGTGGATCCGCTAAGAAGAGCGATTTTTTTCGAATTTAATGATATATATTATATAATAGAAAAGTTGATAAGTGTCTGATTAAAAAGGAGTTCCCTGAGTGGGAAAACCTGGGTCTTATATAGACCTCTAAAAGAGCAGGCATTGTGATTCCCAGAGCGGGGTAGCCTCAATGATGATGAGAAGACTATCACAAAAACCGCCAAAATTCAGAGAAAAATAAGATATACTTTTTACCTAATTTAGAAGGCGCTAGGCTTTAGTATGCTTATAAAGCTTAAATGGGAAAATAGAGTTTTTCATGGTATATTATAAATCATTTAACTGAGGGGTAAAATCTCATATACGTAATCCTCATTATATAATCATCACGTGACCCCGGTCACGTGACTTTCCTACTGATATTTCCTTAGTAAGAAATATTTAAGGTTTATAGAAAAAACTTTAATATGTGGAGTTTGCTTAATTCTCCACATATTGCTTAGGTAAGCACACCAATCGAAAGCCCTGAATTTTCTTATTATTTTAGTATATATTTTGCTTTAATTAGTTATCTAGAATATAATATATTCCTTAGTTATATAATAAGACTTTTATAAAATATTAAGTCTTAACAATATCTTTATCTATTTTCTTAATACTTAATAGTAACTTAAAAGAATTATACTTAAATTTATTAATATATCTAAAGATTAAAATAAGGTTATATTAAATTCTTATATAATATATAGCTTCTAGAATTATTATCATTTAAATTGCCTTTAGGTAATTATAGTAAATAATAATATATATTTTAATATTAAGAATTTAAATTATAAGATTAAAACTAAGTTATAGCCTATACCCTTACCCTGCTTTTATTTTATATAATATATAGCTTATATTTTAAACCTTATTATATAGGAAATTATAAATTATATTAAAATTATATATTAAGAGATAGTAATTTTAAAGAGTAATAATTATAATAAGAATAAGAATAGAGAGAATAACCTTTCTTAAAATAAAGGCCTTAATAATAAGAACTTAATAGATAATTAATTCAATACCTTAAAATAGCAAGTTATAAACTATTTATTTAATCTTATTAGTATTAATTATTTATTTTTATTTATTCTTTAAGTATATATATTTCTTCTTATAATATATTCCTTATAGTAATTATATATAGTAATTACTAAGTTAATTATAACTAATTATTTTCTAGGTTTATTACCTTACTATTAAATTTACTTAAAGTCTTAAGCTTATTAAATATAAAATAAAACTATTTTATAACCTTTAAAATTAATTTATAATATTTTAATTTAATAGAACTTAATAATTATAATACTTATAAGAGCTAAAATACTAAAACTATCTATTTAAGCATAGTTTAAAGATTACCTTAATAAGAATTATAAGATTATTACTAAAAATTAGTAATAAATTAATTACCTTATTAATTATACTTATATTTTTATTTATCTTTTTAATTCTATTAGTTATTTAGCTATTAATAGCTTATTTACTATATAGACTTAGCTTAAGATTATTAGCTACTATTTTAATATTTATTAAAAGAGGCTCTTTTTACTTAAAGGCAGCTAAAATTATTAACTTTAAGTAAAGGTTCTTTTCTATAGTATTTATTAAGCTATAATAAAGCTATATAAGTATATAGATTTATTTATTACTAAAACCCTTTATCTTATTATTTTTCTTCTTTTATTTCTACTAAAATTAAAATAAAATACTTACTAAAGTAGTATTTAATTTATTCTTTTATTTTTAAGTATTAGTAATATTAAAGAATAAGCTAAAGCTAACTTTATTTAACTTTATACCTCTTAATATATATCTAGCTATATAGATCTATTTATATTACTATTAATAAAAAAATAAAATCTTCTTTTTAGTTTTCTTAGTTTTAAAAAGGTATTTATAGTAATTTAATATAATAATTATATACTTATTATAGTTTATAGGCTAACTACTCTTAAAAATTAGCTTTAACTATATATAGATCTTTCTTTAAAAAAGATATATTTAGTATAGTATTATATTATATTATTAACTAATATAATAAATAAAAAGGCAATTTAGAGAAAGCCTCCTTTAATTTTAGGCTTATATTACTTATAATCCTAAATATTCTGCATTAAGCTATATAGCTAGAGACCTTCTTATAATATAGCTAAGTACTATTATAATTAAAAGAGTATAGAGTATATATTGCTTTATATGCTAATATAAATAATATGCTTTAAAGGTTTCTTTAATTAAAGAAAGGTTTTTATTACATTTCTATTCTATAGCCTTAGACTAATTCTAAGAGTCTCTTAACTTAAACTTATTTAAGCTATTTTCTTTTATAAAGAACTCCTTAGACTAGCTTAAAGAGCTATAAAAAGCCTTTATATATTTTATATTACTTAAAGAAATACTATAATATTTAACCTTCTTTTACCTACTAATAATATATAAAGAAGAAGTTATTTATATAAATACTTTATTAGTAACCTATTAATAACTATTTTCTATTCTTTTCTAATTATAAATATCTTCTTTTTATTCTTAAGACTTATAACTTTTATAATTATTTACTAACTAATGCTTATTACCTATACTATTAAGTCTATCTTAGTCTTTTTATAATTTAAATTCTATTAACTTTTATCTTTATATACCTTTAAAAAGACTTAAACTAAGTAAAGCTTAATATACTAACTTATAGTAATTATTATAAGTTAAAAGCTAGATTAAAAGAATAAATTCTTAAAGTATTAGTATTAGGCAGTTAGCTAAAGATTAATAATACTTTTTATATAAATAGTATATATTTAATTTAATATTTTTTTTATATATATAAATATGCTTTTTATATATATAAATATGCTTTTTATATATATAAATATGCTTTTTATATAAATTATTATAAATAATTACTATAAATATATTATATTTATACTACTTTTAAGAGTTATATAAAAGAGTATAATATTACCTATAAGTACTTATAGGTAATTTCTAATACTTATATATATTATAGGTATTATAAGAATATTTTAAAATACCTATAGATATCTATATATAATATTATTTACCTAACTAGATGCCTAGGTGACTGGGCATTAAGCTATCATTAGGTACCCATGGGAATTTTAAACCCTAAGGTCAAGCCATCGACTGAAGCGATGGCACGACCGATTTGACGAAATTGAGGAGATACTTGCCGCCATGGCACAAGGAATGTAAGAGCTCCCCTCGATAGGAACCCCCTTAAGAAACTGCCATTGATTCAGCTGTGCTAACTCAAAGTTGTAAGGTTTCGGTGGGCTGAATGTCAAATTCAAGCCATAGAGCGACTTCGCGATCAATCGAAGCTCCAGCAACTACTTTCCAATCTACCCAAAGATCTGAGCGAAACTTACATCAGGATTTTCGAAGCAATACCTGAGGACGATAGACCACTCGTTCGGCGTATTCTCAAATGGATCATAGGCCATTCGCAGGCTGCTTGGATGTATCACGTGGGCGTGAATGCGAATTTACTCATTTCCGCAGTGACATATGAGCATTTCGGATCTGAAGCCAAACACCACAAGTCCATTATTGACCTTGAGTATTTAAGAGACATATGCAGCTGCCTTATCACGTTCAGATACGTTCCAGGGGATATTTTCGATAGCTGGCCGGAAGACCCTGCTGGATTACATGCTGGAGAAGCAACTAACGGCCAAGACCTTTACGTGTCTCTCGCTCACTACACAGTCCTGGAGTTCTTAGTATCACTACACGTCTTTCAACCAAATTTCACCTTCTTCGCCATGTCTCTCGAGCTGATTCGCTTGAAATTCGCAAAGAGTGTTCTGAAACAAGCCCTAGCGGCTGATCAGGAGGGGACAAGTACTGATTGGATTCACGACCGTGAAGCATATTGCCTCACCCTTGGCTGCGCCTTACATTTGCATGAGATTCTGGCGGATACCGATCTTCAGGATCTTTTCATTCGATATGTGAATCCTTCCTCCCCGCACTATTCGCGTTTTGGCCCTATTCAGTCCAAGATTATTCAGGGTGACGAATACTCCGAGCTTTACTTCCTACGATACATTCCAGCTCAGATTCGTTTCCCAGTGAGGCAAGAGACATTCTATGGGTCAGCTGGAGCATTGATGAATCTAGTTTTGCTTCGGCACCATTCTATTCAAAGGGGACTCATGCCGATGATTAGAAGGCTGCTCGCAGGGAGACAGATGCAAGAACTTCTGAATGCAAGATTAACAGCCACCTTTCTGGTTGAAGCAAAGGGACGTTTAGATGGAAATGGGAAATATGTATATGAAAGCACATTGGGTGGAGCGGTCCGGGAGATACTACAGTCGCGGCAGATCTTTCTTGACTATGATGAGCTTTCGGATTCTTTTGATAAGTGATGGCGTTATTTGGGGTAGATATGAGACTGCACCAATCTATACGACAGAGATGAACATTGAGATAATGATTATGTTGGTATTATATTAGTAACATATTTACGAGCTATATCCCAAGTCAAGTAAGATGCCTGCTGCAAGCAAATCTGTCCACTCAAGCTAACACACTCAAGATGATTTCTATTATCCGACAGTTGATCTGGCCTCGGCCTGTGCCACCCCCTTCCTGTCAACGGATCCCCCACGAAGCAATATCAGACAGCCCCGTCGCAAGCAACAAAACAGCCTCAGAATCCGGAACCTTTTGATACGCTATAGCGCCGCTTGGGTTAGAGATAAAACAATAGCTATTCATATGACATAGTCGCCTATCCGTGTTATGATTGTATTATTCTTTTAAGACTAAAGACAGTATTTACCAAGTGGCTCGTCCTGTTTCCGCCCACGTGACATGTCACATGCTCCAGAGGAATTTGTTCCGCGCCATGATAAGAGCAATTTTTCGACTTTTGACTCGGAGTAAAATTGCTGAGCGATCAAGTACCTTTATCAAAATGAATTTCTTCAACCCGTTTTCCCGACCAGGGGCTCAATGGACGTTTGTAGGCCGTACATCGTCATTTCCAGATGTAGATGATGATGCAGGCAACTTGGCAAAACATCGCTTGTGTAACGGAAAATCAATACCTGGCTGCAGAGCATTTCACATACCAAAGGAAGATGTCTCTTCGTCAGAAGAAGTTCCCGTTGGCGATGATTCTACGTTGGAGTCATTTATGAATCAGGTGCTTGTGTTTCAATACAAAGGCAAATTTCATGCAATCGACCATGTGAGCATGTGTCCATGAGAAATAGTTTGCAGGGGCTAACAAGGGTAGTCATGTCCGCATAGCCAATACCCTCTCTCAAAAGGGACGCCGTTTGACATTGAAGACTTTGGCGTCGTGCTTAGCGCTGGAGTGTCGTGTCCAAATCACGGCTGGTCCTTTGATCTGTTCACCGGCATGTCAGATCGTGGGAACTATAGACTCAAGACTTGGGAGGTAGAGATCAGGGATATAAAAGAAACGGAGTCCACTGATACAAAAGAGAAGAACGACTTGTCGACAGATAAGGAGGTTTGGGTGAGGAGGAAGCAAAGGATTGGCTGAAACGACAACGGAGGGTGTTCGCCTGGCAAATGAGGATAATGGCGGGTGTCGATGAATGCTTTGGGTACCAAGGAAAATGCATACCACGAATGGGGGTAAGCAAGGATACACGACAATGCTTTCCAAAACCAGTCACGGCTAACAAATCGGCAGTTAACAAGTTTGACTTTAGAGTACAACTTCTCGAGCCATTGTCCCGCGCAAGCCAAGGGGCAAGCCTGGCATGTCACTTTATTCCCTGATCACAAGATCCAAATACGGTACAAGAGCATTGTTCCCTTCTCCCTGGAGTCATACACGGGTAACTGTCCAGCCAGCCCTACTACGAGATTCGTGTCCACGAGGTGGAAAGACCCTTAGCTCTACGCTTAGACGACACAGAAAAGAGCATGATAGACCTATGTCTAGGATTTATAGAGAGCAGACGTTGCAACAGCATGGATTTCCTCCGTACTTCATCGGAAGGCAGGGGATCAGTGAACTCAAAAACCCCGGCGTATCAGTGCTTTCTTGGCGATTGTGAACGTGACGAGCGGACAACCCGACAATATACGGATAACCCGAAAACACAAGGAAAATCCGCAAGTCAGCGGATGACTCGGGAGTGAAAGATTAAGAGTCTGACGCCCTTGATGAGTACTGGCCGCGTGACTGTGGCCTCTTTGCCGGTTACTTGCCTTACCATATCTACGTGTGATGGACAAGCGATTGCGACGAGATTTAGTGATTATGCAAATCATGGACAGCTACAACCTGAGATACAGACACCGAAACCCTGGTTATCGAATAGACCCATGCCATATCAGATCATCCGGCCTCGTCATGGCGTTCTTCCAAGCTTAAGTCCATAATTTTGATCTGTTTTGAGCTGTCCAACAGCTGGCATGTCAAATCTGAAATGCAACATTCCCCTCACTGTTTCGCGACTCTCCCTCACCAATATCCCACGTCCCGAGAGGACCACCGGGAAAGTGGAGGGTCCCCCGACGCCCTCACCAAAACCACCGATTCAACACTCCCAGATTAAGCCAAGCTTGCAACGCCACCAAAGTATCTACTCTATCTGGTTAGTTAGTGCGGCAGACACCCCAGTGATCTAGATTGCATCTCGGTTACAGACTTTCACCTGTGCCATGGGGTAATCCGGGGTAACGTGGAGGAGAAACTGGGGAGTGAGGAGTACTTAATTGACCATGGCCTACGACTAAAAATTCCAAAAACATCACCCCTAACTGCAACATTCAACAAGATGGTCTCTTTCAAAGAAGCCTTTGCTCTGTCTCCGATTGAAGTCGAGGTTGCGACGCCTCCTGGCACAGTCCAGATTCACCGTGAGTATTTCTTCCCCTTGACGCGTGGAGATCTCAGGACTAACGGTGAAAAAAGGGGAGCAGGAAGATGCGGGCCATGTGATTATTAGCGGACATGGAACGGATGATCCCTGAGATCCCCTGAATCTGCCAACATGGCATAAAGTCGCTGCTCTGAGCGTTGCCTCGCTGTATGCCTTCACCGCGAACTACACAAGCGGTGTCATCGCGCCTGCGTTTCAGCTCTGGCCCATGATCTTTCCGAATGATCCGCGAACCCTCTCTGAGCTCTCCAAGCTGATTGCGGTAAGCTTCATCTCTCTACCAGACTAATTGAAGTTCAATGCTGATAGGATTACAGGTCAACATCCTCTTCATCGGCGCGGCTAATATCTGGTGGGTTCCCATGTCCAATTGGATGGGCCGACGACCTGTTCTCATCATCGCCACGGCCATACTCACGTTCTGCACTCTGTGGTGTGCGCTTGCGACATCATATGAGTCCCTCCTCGTTGCTCGAATCTTTCAGGGCATTAGAGGTGCGGCTGCAGATACTGTTGCGCCTGCTCTTATTGGAGATATGTTTCCCATTCATCAGCGTGGACGTGCCATGGTAAGCACCCTCTTCAACGCCAACAACAACTAAGTGCTGATATTCTGTGATAGGCCGTCTACACCATCATGCTCGTCGTCGGACCCCTCACAGGCGGCATCACAGGAGGATACATCGTCTACCAACAGGGCTGGAAGGCCATCTTCTGGGTCTGCCTCGCCCTCTCCGCAGCCTGCCTCGTCGGCGTCATCTTCTTCGTCCCCGAAACCCTGTACATCCGAAGTGCGCCCGTCGAAGGCGTCACAGACCCCGAGACCGAGAAGAATGCCCAGTTTGGCAAAAACGAGCACGTCGAGGACAAGCAGTCCGTCACCGGTGGTGAACAGCACATCACGCACTCGGCCTTTGGCTATGTCCAGTCTTTGGGCTTCGAGAAGCCTCAGGGAAGTCTGCTGAAGCAATTCATCCAGCCCTGGAAGACCCTTGCCTTCCCAGGTACTTGGGTGGTGATGCTTCACTACGCTGGGCTCGTGGGCGGTATCGTGACGATTTCAACCATCGGCCCTCAGCTCATGGCGAGCCCGCCTTATCTTTGGAAGGCCAACGCTGGTCTTATCAATATTGGCGGTGTCATTGGTGGCGTTATCGGCTATGTCTACACGCACATGCTTGCTGATGGTAGACTTGTCAAGAAGGCCAGCAAGACACGAAACGGTGTGGCTGAGTCTGAGGACCGATTGCCGACTCTCTTCTTCCCTCTATTTATCGCTACCTGTGGCTTTCTGGTCTTTGGATTCTGCGCCAAGAACCCTGGTGGACATACCTGGGTTGGACTCGAAGTTGGCTATGGCATGGTCAGTTTTGGTCTGATGCAGGTTCCATCTGTTGGCTTCAACTATGTAAGTTTCATACCACTCTCAGCTTTGTTTTGTTTATCTGTGTATACTAACAAATTATAGTTGATCGACTCTTATCATTCACTGGCAGCAGATTGCTTCACCATGGTCACGATTCTCCGTTCCATTATCGCCTTTGCTTGGACGTTTTTTGTGGCTGAGTGGGTTCAAAAGAGGGGAGCTGCAGAGCCTTTTGGGATCTTTGGAATGTTGATGGGTATCTTTTCTCTGATGACTGTTCCTCTTTGGATGTATGGAAAGCGTATGAGGATTGCTACCGCCGAGCAGGTTCTTCGATGGCAGGGCTACTAGTTTACAGGGAGAGATAGTGTGCCTTTAGTCATGATGGAATGAGTAGTATATGGTTATCTTATCACAAATTGACCAGAGTAATATGTCCATCCTGACCCACTCCAAGTCTCGTGTCTATTTGTCGTCTCGTAATATTGTCAACATA